>OW119931.1:74235686-74760686 GCA_933210815.1 Meta bourneti
AGCTTTTTATTGTATTCTATAATAGATTTCATTGCTCAGTGAGTGTGCCTTTTGCTTATTTTATGAAATAACTTTTTAATGACATATTTCATTGCTCAGTGAGAGTGTGCCTTATGCTTATTTTACGAAATAGCATTTTTGTATTCTTTTGCAGATTTCTTTGCTGTAGCAATGCCTCCAAGGAAGCGGAAGGCGATCGGCCAAGTGCTGTCAACGGCTAAGATGATGAAAAATGAGCGTAGTCAAGAAACTTCTGAGGAGAAGAATAGAAGACTTGCGATTGCGAGAGAGAGAGAGAGAGAGAGCTACTACATCAAGAGCAACAGAAGCGGCACAGCAGCGTGAAGCCCGACTACAGGATATGAAAGAGACAGCTACTACATCTAGAGCAACAGAGACGGCACAGCAGAGTGAGGCCCGACTACAGGATGTGAAAGAGAGAGGTATTACATCTAGAGCAACAGAGACGGCACAGCAGCGTGAGACTCGACTACAGGATAAGAGAGATAGAGCTACTACATCTAGAGCAACAGAGAAGGCACAGCAGCATGAGACTCGACTACAGGATAAGAGATAGAGCCAAACGATCACGGACTGTGAACCATTTTAGCTTAGTATTGGAAGGATTTCACTACTCGATGCATGCAAGTGTTACGATCGGGAAAATGGAAATGGTTTGTACTTACTGTCAAGCCAAAAAGTTTAAATCAGAGTCTACTGGTATTTGCTGCAAAAATGGAAAAGTTAAACTTTGCCAACTGGAACCACCACCACAAGACCTTTTGACTTACACATCAGGAGATACGTCAGAGTCGAAGCATTTTCTTAGTAACATCAGAAAATACAACTCATGTTTCCAAATGACATCATTCGGCGCCACATCAGTTGTTGGACAGCCCGATTTCCGTCGAAATTCAAGGTGCAAGGGCAGGTTTACCATAGAGCGGGATCGTTGTTTCCGCTGCCAGATCAACCACCAAAATTTCTACATCTATATTTTATTCAAAACGAACAAATAGAAACTGATCAGACGTGCGCCTACATCTCGGGAACAAGACGTCAGAGTGTGTTAAACTTACAGAGGATGTTTCATGAGCACAATAATCTTATTAAAACGTTTGAAACAGCATTAGAACGTATGCCAACAGATGAATATAAAGTAGTCAGAAGAGCAGACCGAAGACCAGCAGGCGAACACGAGCGGCGCTTTAACTCTCCTCAAGCAGATGAAGTCGCGGTGGTTATATCAGGAGATGAGTTCCATCAACGGGATATCGTTATTCAACGACGAGGTGAATCATTGCATCGTATTTCGGAAACACATCGATCTTACGATGCTCTGCAGTAACCAGTAATATTCCCCCATGGTGAAGATGGATGTCAATTTAATCTGAGGCAGATCAACGATAGAACGCAGATCAACGCAGAAGAACAGGTGAAACAACGAGCAAGAAAGTTTCAGCGACGGATTTCTATGCGTACAGATTAATGGTTCGAGATACTGAGCAGAACCACGTATTAAACTGCAGGCAATTGTTTCATCAGTTCATCGTCGATATGTACGCTAAAGTCGAGAGTGAACGTCTCCATTACATTCGTCTAAATCAACGTAAACTGAGAGTTGACGAATATATTCACTTGAGAGATGCTGTGGCAAATGACGGGAACGTTGAAAACCTCGGTGCCTTAGTCATACTACCAGCTACATTTACAGGCAGTCCCAGACACATGCACGAATACACACAAGATGCTATGACGTACGGGAGACCAGACTTATTTATCACCTTCACCTGCAATCCCACTTGGACGGAGATCAAGGAGGTTCTTACCAATGTTCAATTACCCAGTGAGCGCCACGACTTGATTGCGAGAGTATTTAAACAGAAGCAGTTGAAACTGATTGACGTTATAACAAAGGGCCATGTATTTGGAGTGCCGAGATGCTGGATGTACACGATTGAATGGCAAAAGCGAGGGCTGCCACACTCGCACAATTTGATCTGGTTAGCGGACAAAATTCAGCCCACTCAAATCGATGACGTTATATCTGCCGACTTGCCTGACCCGGAACAAGATCCCGAACTTTTTGAAGTGGTAACGAAAAACATGATCCACGGACCGTGTGGAAATCTCAATCCCATCTCTCCGTGTATGAAGGACGGAAAGTGTACCAAGAAATACCCTAGAAAATTGATTAAAGAGACACAAACCGGAAATAACGGCTATCCCCTGTACAGACGGCGGGCTCCGGAAGATGGAGGGTTCACTCCGAAACTAACGATACGCAGCAACCCGGAAATAGAAATCGACAATAGGTGGGTTGTGCCCTTTTCGCCTCTGCTGTCGAAAATGTTTCGGGCACACATCAACGTGGAGTACTGCAACAGTGTGAAATCGATTAAATATGTGTGCAAGTATGTCAACAAAGGTAGTGATATGGCTGTTTTCGGTATCAGCGACGAGAGATCGAACGATGAAGTGACGCGGTATCAGTTGGGAAGATACCTCAGCAGTAACGAGGCAGTTTGGCGAATACTGGGTTTTTCTATTCACGAAAGACACCCTACTGTTGTTCACCTCAGCGTCCATTTAGAAAATGGTCAGAGAGTTTATTTCACAACAGAGAGCGCCCCTAGAGTGATTGATCAGCCACCAAACACGACTTTGACGGCATTCTTTCAACTGTGTCAGCAGGATCCTTTTGCGAGGACTTTGTTGTATCCTGAGATACCTCGATATTACACGTGGAATGCATCAAGGAAAATTTTCTGTAGAAGAAAAGTTGGCCAGCCCGTCCCTGGACATGATGCAGTCGCGAGTGGCGCCTTGGGTCGAGTGTACACTGTTCACCCCAACAACGCCGAATGCTATTTCCTTAGGATGCTTCTTCACTCGGTACGAGGACCTAGATCTTTCGTAGAGATGAGAACGGTAAACGACGAAGTATGCCAGACATTTCGAGAGGCCTGTCAGAAGTTGGGTTTGCTGGAAGGAGACCAGCTCTGGGATGACACGTTGCGAGAAGCCGAATTGATCTCCCTACCAGAGCAAATCAGAAACCTGTTTGCTATAATATTGACTACATGCAGTCCACCGAATCCAAACACTTTATGGGAAAAGTATAAGGAGGCCCTGAGTGAGGATATACTCGCCAAAGTCCGGAGGGAAACCCCGACATTAGAAATCGCGTTTGGTCCGGACATTTTCAACGAGGCTTTGGTTATTCTTGAGGACAAATGTGTGGCCATGACAAATAAAACATTACTGCAATTGGGCCTGCCTGCACCAGTAAGAGATCGACGAGACGTACTTCGCGCGGATTACGTGCGAGAAACGAACTACGACGTCGAAGAGCTGAGTGCATACGTCGCGGACAAGAAGCCACTTCTGAATCGAGATCAGAAAAACGCATACCAAATTATCATGGATCAGGCAGCAAAACAACAAGGTGGTATCATTTTTCTTGATGCTTCTGGGGGCACAGGGAAAACATTCTTGATTAATATAATACTGGCCAAAATCAGGACTCGGGGAGAAGTTGCTCTTGCCATCGCCTCTTCGGGAATTGCGGCGACGTTAATGGAAGGAGGGAGGACGGCCCATTCCGCACTTAAGTTGCCACTTGACATCGCCAGGGAGGAAAATCCTACCTGCAACATAAGCAAGGCAAGTGGTCGGGCGCAGGTGCTCGAGACTTGCAAATTAATCGTGTGGGACGAATGCACGATGGCTCACAAGAAAGCTCTCGAGGCCCTCGACATCACTCTGAGAGATCTGAGAGGAAACGACAACCTGATGGGAGGAGCTCTGGTACTCCTCTGTGGAGACTTTCGTCAAACTCTGCCCGTCATCTCGAAGTCGACGCCGGCCGATGAGATCCACGCATGTTTGAAACATTCGTTTTTGTGGAGACATGTGCGAAAGATAACTTTGAAGCAAAACATGAGAGTACATCTGGGGGATGAGAGTGCTCAAATTTTCTCAGCCAAACTCCTGGAGATCGGAGAAGGCAGATTGGCAGTCGAGTCTTCTGGCAAGATTAAATTCCCATCCGATTTTTGTAATCTGGTGTCGTCCGTCTCAGAGCTGATAAATGCAGTCTATCCGTCTGTTTCCCAAAACTATCACGATTTGAACTGGTTGCGAGAGAGGGCCATTCTTTCTGCTAAAAATGAAGACGTCCACGACATAAACAATCAAATACTTGTCATGTTACCAGGCCTGGTCACTGAATACAAGTCCATCGATACCGTAGTAGATGCCGATGAGGTCGTCAATTTCCCGCCAGAGTTCCTGAACTCGCTTGATCCGGCTGGATTGCCACCACATCGTCTTTTACTTAAAGTGGGATCTCCTGTTATTTTACTGCGGAACCTCGACCTGCCAAAACTTTGCAACGGCACGAGGCTGTGTGTCAAGAAGCTGCTGGGCAATGTAATGGAAGCGACTATCTTGACAGGAAAGGGAGAGGGTGCAACAGTTTTTATCCCACGGATACCACTCATTCCGACGGATCTCCCTTTTGACTTTAAGAGATTGCAGTTTCCAGTGAGACTTGCGTTCTCGATCACGATCAACAAGTCGCAGGGGCAGTCTATCAAGTACTGCGGAGTGGATTTGAGATCGCCTTGTTTCTCCCACGGACAACTTTATGTTGGTTGCTCGAGGGTGGGTTCAACCAAGAATTTATTTATTCTTGCTCCCGGAGTTGAAACTGAAAATGTTATGTATAATCAAGTTTTATGGTAAATTTATATTGCAGTTAATTTGTAAAATATTTTACTTTATAATGCGTGTACTGTACTTATACTTTTAAAAACCTGTTAATATAATTACTTTGATTTTACACTATACATTGATTTCATTCCTTTTCCTGTCCAATAGAAGATTGGGATAAATTCCCGGGCAAAGCTATGTTGCCGTCATGTTTGAGCATTACTAAATCTAACTTTTAGTTGATTGTATAAGTATTTCCTACTTTATTTGACAGGTGTAATGTGCATTATTGAATTAAAGTTTATTATTTTTTCTATATGAATTTTATATTTTTACATGAATATTTGTATGATTAAAAAATGATATTTAAAATATTTCATTATTCATAATTTACATTTTGTAATGAAACACGAAAAACTTCAACTAATTAATCATAAAAGCGTAATTTTGTTATTTTAGATTTGGGAAACCAGAATTAATTTTTATTATTTTATAAATTTGATTAAGAATCCCGTGTTTGTCTATTTGAGTTAACACAGCGAAATGTTGCAGTCATATTTGAATATTACTAAATTTCATAAATCATTACCGTCCTTATCAATATTTTCAAATATCTTTTTTCGAATTGCTCTTTTTAAGAATACACTCAGGCAGTCGAAATTCGACACTGCGCATCATTCGTTTTTAGAATTCTGCATTTTTTCGTCGGAATTTCGTTTCTGTTCGTATTTATGTCTTAATCTTTTACATATTGCAATATATTCAGGAATTATATGCATATATTTGCGTCCGAAGTATATAGTAGAAGCTATGAAAAAGTTAAAACGTATTTTCCGTACAACTTAAGTGATTGCATTTTTCTGTGAAAGAAAAGTGATTATTCTAATTCACTTTTCAAGCAACATTTAATCATTTCAACCCGAGCAACGCCGGGTAATTCAGCTAGTCTATATATATAAAATAGGATGTGTGTGTATTATGTATTATGTGTGTGTATATATGTATATTTTCTATACAAATCTACACCGTTTGACCAATCCACACCAAATTTGGAACACTTATACTTTAGATCACTGCGGTCAGCATAGGTTAACTCTTAACTCCCGTTCTATTGGCTCTGGGGGGCTAAAAACTATTCGAAATCGCAATAGAAATAACATTCAGCATAGATTGATTGCTTTAGGCAGCGATGGTTGCTTTACCAGTGTTGATCGAAAAAAAAATTTCCGAAACAAATTAAATTACAGTATTTATGTTTGAACTGACTTTTTAGTTCTTCCCATGATGTAAATAAATTATAGATATTTTATTGACGAAGAAAGAATATTTTAAAACATTTATGTTTGCAAGGAAATTCAAGGAAAGGTTTTCAGGAATTCAAGGATTATTTTCAAGGAAAGTTGGTGTATATTTCGACCAACTTTCCTTAAATAATTTATTGAATACGTAATGATTTGTAGAATTCTGTTTCACAAGGCTTTTTAGGTAAGGCGTGTAACTTATTTTAAAATGTCCGGAATAGATACATGTGAATCCTCCGTTGAAAGCAGCGATTTTCTTTCTGAAAAATTCTGTAAAATCGATCTTCTGCTTTTTGAAAAAAAATTATCTATTCAGTTTAATTACACCGATTACATTTATTTCTAACCAAAGTACCGTTATTCCGAAAAGCACAAACGAAAAACTCATTGATCATAAAAGCGTAATTTTGCTACTCGGTATCTGGCAGCACCAGAATTAATGTTTACTTTTTTTATAAAACTTTGCAGAACTTTCTAAAAAGTTTGGGAAACGGAAACTTCCTTGGACTCATGGTGGAGAACATTCCAGCACCCACTCGATTCTTAGCTGGTCGTATTTAAAGGAAGCTAACTCGGTAAGTCTTCCAGTTTATCATCTTTCAGTGAATCTGGCAGTTTTATTTCGCTCTTTTCATTGTATAAGTGTTTCCTACTTTATTCCACAGTGATAGTGTACATTTTGGATTTATATTTCTAAACGGATGTAAGTACTACATAATTTTATATTCGTTTTTTTTCGTTAATTTTAGCTTTTTTTGTATTCTATAATAGATTTCATTGCTTAATGAGAGTGTTCCTTTTGCTTAATTTTTTAAATATGTTTAATGGGATCATAACTAATGCTTTTTTACACCAGAATAAAAGTTTATTTTTTAGCATGATTTAGAATTCTGTGTTTGAGTATTTTGTGATTGACAGCTTTTAAGTAAGGCATTAATATTTTTTATTTGTGTTAAAAGTTTGATATTCCTAAACTGATGTAAGTACTTCACAATTTTAAATTTGTTTTACCATTCAGTTTATATTAGCTTTTTATTGTATTCTATAATAGATTTCATTGCTCAGTGAGTGTGCCTTTTGCTTATTTTATGAAATAACTTTTTAATGACATATTTCATTGCTCAGTGAGAGTGTGCCTTATGCTTATTTTACGAAATAGCATTTTTGTATTCTTTTGCAGATTTCTTTGCTGTAGCAATGCCTCCAAGGAAGCGGAAGGCGATCGGCCAAGTGCTGTCAACGGCTAAGATGATGAAAAATGAGCGTAGTCAAGAAACTTCTGAGGAGAAGAATAGAAGACTTGCGATTGCGAGAGAGAGAGAGAGAGAGAGCTACTACATCAAGAGCAACAGAAGCGGCACAGCAGCGTGAAGCCCGACTACAGGATATGAAAGAGACAGCTACTACATCTAGAGCAACAGAGACGGCACAGCAGAGTGAGGCCCGACTACAGGATGTGAAAGAGAGAGGTATTACATCTAGAGCAACAGAGACGGCACAGCAGCGTGAGACTCGACTACAGGATAAGAGAGATAGAGCTACTACATCTAGAGCAACAGAGAAGGCACAGCAGCATGAGACTCGACTACAGGATAAGAGATAGAGCCAAACGATCACGGACTGTGAACCATTTTAGCTTAGTATTGGAAGGATTTCACTACTCGATGCATGCAAGTGTTACGATCGGGAAAATGGAAATGGTTTGTACTTACTGTCAAGCCAAAAAGTTTAAATCAGAGTCTACTGGTATTTGCTGCAAAAATGGAAAAGTTAAACTTTGCCAACTGGAACCACCACCACAAGACCTTTTGACTTACACATCAGGAGATACGTCAGAGTCGAAGCATTTTCTTAGTAACATCAGAAAATACAACTCATGTTTCCAAATGACATCATTCGGCGCCACATCAGTTGTTGGACAGCCCGGATTTCCGTCGAAATTCAAGGTGCAAGGGCAGGTTTACCATAGAGCGGGATCGTTGTTTCCGCTGCCAGATCAACCACCAAAATTTCTACATCTATATTTTATTCAAAACGAACAAATAGAAACTGATCAGACGTGCGCCTACATCTCGGGAACAAGACGTCAGAGTGTGTTAAACTTACAGAGGATGTTTCATGAGCACAATAATCTTATTAAAACGTTTGAAACAGCATTAGAACGTATGCCAACAGATGAATATAAAGTAGTCAGAAGAGCAGACCGAAGACCAGCAGGCGAACACGAGCGGCGCTTTAACTCTCCTCAAGCAGATGAAGTCGCGGTGGTTATATCAGGAGATGAGTTCCATCAACGGGATATCGTTATTCAACGACGAGGTGAATCATTGCATCGTATTTCGGAAACACATCGATCTTACGATGCTCTGCAGTAACCAGTAATATTCCCCCATGGTGAAGATGGATGTCAATTTAATCTGAGGCAGATCAACGATAGAACGCAGATCAACGCAGAAGAACAGGTGAAACAACGAGCAAGAAAGTTTCAGCGACGGATTTCTATGCGTACAGATTAATGGTTCGAGATACTGAGCAGAAACACGTATTAAACTGCAGGCAATTGTTTCATCAGTTCATCGTCGATATGTACGCTAAAGTCGAGAGTGAACGTCTCCATTACATTCGTCTAAATCAACGTAAACTGAGAGTTGACGAATATATTCACTTGAGAGATGCTGTGGCAAATGACGGGAACGTTGAAAACCTCGGTGCCTTAGTCATACTACCAGCTACATTTACAGGCAGTCCCAGACACATGCACGAATACACACAAGATGCTATGACGTACGGGAGACCAGACTTATTTATCACCTTCACCTGCAATCCCACTTGGACGGAGATCAAGGAGGTTCTTACCAATGTTCAATTACCCAGTGAGCGCCACGACTTGATTGCGAGAGTATTTAAACAGAAGCAGTTGAAACTGATTGACGTTATAACAAAGGGCCATGTATTTGGAGTGCCGAGATGCTGGATGTACACGATTGAATGGCAAAAGCGAGGGCTGCCACACTCGCACAATTTGATCTGGTTAGCGGACAAAATTCAGCCCACTCAAATCGATGACGTTATATCTGCCGACTTGCCTGACCCGGAACAAGATCCCGAACTTTTTGAAGTGGTAACGAAAAACATGATCCACGGACCGTGTGGAAATCTCAATCCCATCTCTCCGTGTATGAAGGACGGAAAGTGCACCAAGAAATACCCTAGAAAATTGATTAAAGAGACACAAACCGGAAATAACGGCTATCCCCTGTACAGACGGCGGGCTCCGGAAGATGGAGGGTTCACTCCGAAACTAACGATACGCAGCAACACGGAAATAGAAATCGACAATAGGTGGGTTGTGCCCTTTTCGCCTCTGCTGTCGAAAATGTTTCGGGCACACATCAACGTGGAGTACTGCAACAGTGTGAAATCGATTAAATATGTGTGCAAGTATGTCAACAAAGGTAGTGATATGGCTGTTTTCGGTATCAGCGACGAGAGATCGAACGATGAAGTGACGCGGTATCAGTTGGGAAGATACCTCAGCAGTAACGAGGCAGTTTGGCGAATACTGGGTTTTTCTATTCACGAAAGACACCCTACTGTTGTTCACCTCAGCGTCCATTTAGAAAATGGTCAGAGAGTTTATTTCACAACAGAGAGCGCCCCTAGAGTGATTGATCAGCCACCAAACACGACTTTGACGGCATTCTTTCAACTGTGTCAGCAGGATCCTTTTGCGAGGACTTTGTTGTATCCTGAGATACCTCGATATTACACGTGGAATGCATCAAGGAAAATTTTCTGTAGAAGAAAAGTTGGCCAGCCCGTCCCTGGACATGATGCAGTCGCGAGTGGCGCCTTGGGTCGAGTGTACACTGTTCACCCCAACAACGCCGAATGCTATTTCCTTAGGATGCTTCTTCACTCGGTACGAGGACCTAGATCTTTCGTAGAGATGAGAACGGTAAACGACGAAGTATGCCAGACATTTCGAGAGGCCTGTCAGAAGTTGGGTTTGCTGGAAGGAGACCAGCTCTGGGATGACACGTTGCGAGAAGCCGAATTGATCTCCCTACCAGAGCAAATCAGAAACCTGTTTGCTATAATATTGACTACATGCAGTCCACCGAATCCAAACACTTTATGGGAAAAGTATAAGGAGGCCCTGAGTGAGGATATACTCGCCAAAGTCCGGAGGGAAACCCCGACATTAGAAATCGCGTTTGGTCCGGACATTTTCAACGAGGCTTTGGTTATTCTTGAGGACAAATGTGTGGCCATGACAAATAAAACATTACTGCAATTGGGCCTGCCTGCACCAGTAAGAGATCGACGAGACGTACTTCGCGCGGATTACGTGCGAGAAACGAACTACGACGTCGAAGAGCTGAGTGCATACGTCGCGGACAAGAAGCCACTTCTGAATCGAGATCAGAAAAACGCATACCAAATTATCATGGATCAGGCAGCAAAACAACAAGGTGGTATCATTTTTCTTGATGCTTCTGGGGGCACAGGGAAAACATTCTTGATTAATATAATACTGGCCAAAATCAGGACTCGGGGAGAAGTTGCTCTTGCCATCGCCTCTTCGGGAATTGCGGCGACGTTAATGGAAGGAGGGAGGACGGCCCATTCCGCACTTAAGTTGCCACTTGACATCGCCAGGGAGGAAAATCCTACCTGCAACATAAGCAAGGCAAGTGGTCGGGCGCAGGTGCTCGAGACTTGCAAATTAATCGTGTGGGACGAATGCACGATGGCTCACAAGAAAGCTCTCGAGGCCCTCGACATCACTCTGAGAGATCTGAGAGGAAACGACAACCTGATGGGAGGAGCTCTGGTACTCCTCTGTGGAGACTTTCGTCAAACTCTGCCCGTCATCTCGAAGTCGACGCCGGCCGATGAGATCCACGCATGTTTGAAACATTCGTTTTTGTGGAGACATGTGCGAAAGATAACTTTGAAGCAAAACATGAGAGTACATCTGGGGGATGAGAGTGCTCAAATTTTCTCAGCCAAACTCCTGGAGATCGGAGAAGGCAGATTGGCAGTCGAGTCTTCTGGCAAGATTAAATTCCCATCCGATTTTTGTAATCTGGTGTCGTCCGTCTCAGAGCTGATAAATGCAGTCTATCCGTCTGTTTCCCAAAACTATCACGATTTGAACTGGTTGCGAGAGAGGGCCATTCTTTCTGCTAAAAATGAAGACGTCCACGACATAAACAATCAAATACTTGTCATGTTACCAGGCCTGGTCACTGAATACAAGTCCATCGATACCGTAGTAGATGCCGATGAGGTCGTCAATTTCCCGCCAGAGTTCCTGAACTCGCTTGATCCGGCTGGATTGCCACCACATCGTCTTTTACTTAAAGTGGGATCTCCTGTTATTTTACTGCGGAACCTCGACCTGCCAAAACTTTGCAACGGCACGAGGCTGTGTGTCAAGAAGCTGCTGGGCAATGTAATGGAAGCGACTATCTTGACAGGAAAGGGAGAGGGTGCAACAGTTTTTATCCCACGGATACCACTCATTCCGACGGATCTCCCTTTTGACTTTAAGAGATTGCAGTTTCCAGTGAGACTTGCGTTCTCGATCACGATCAACAAGTCGCAGGGGCAGTCTATCAAGTACTGCGGAGTGGATTTGAGATCGCCTTGTTTCTCCCACGGACAACTTTATGTTGGTTGCTCGAGGGTGGGTTCAACCAAGAATTTATTTATTCTTGCTCCCGGAGTTGAAACTGAAAATGTTATGTATAATCAAGTTTTATGGTAAATTTATATTGCAGTTAATTTGTAAAATATTTTACTTTATAATGCGTGTACTGTACTTATACTTTTAAAAACCTGTTAATATAATTACTTTGATTTTACACTATACATTGATTTCATTCCTTTTCCTGTCCAATAGAAGATTGGGATAAATTCCCGGGCAAAGCTATGTTGCCGTCATGTTTGAGCATTACTAAATCTAACTTTTAGTTGATTGTATAAGTATTTCCTACTTTATTTGACAGGTGTAATGTGCATTATTGAATTAAAGTTTATTATTTTTTCTATATGAATTTTATATTTTTACATGAATATTTGTATGATTAAAAAATGATATTTAAAATATTTCATTATTCATAATTTACATTTTGTAATGAAACACGAAAAACTTCAACTAATTAATCATAAAAGCGTAATTTTGTTATTTTAGATTTGGGAAACCAGAATTAATTTTTATTATTTTATAAATTTGATTAAGAATCCCGTGTTTGTCTATTTGAGTTAACACAGCGAAATGTTGCAGTCATATTTGAATATTACTAAATTTCATAAATCATTACCGTCCTTATCAATATTTTCAAATATCTTTTTTCGAATTGCTCTTTTTAAGAATACACTCAGGCAGTCGAAATTCGACACTGCGCATCATTCGTTTTTAGAATTCTGCATTTTTTCGTCGGAATTTCGTTTCTGTTCGTATTTATGTCTTAATCTTTTACATATTGCAATATATTCAGGAATTATATGCATATATTTGCGTCCGAAGTATATAGTAGAAGCTATGAAAAAGTTAAAACGTATTTTCCGTACAACTTAAGTGATTGCATTTTTCTGTGAAAGAAAAGTGATTATTCTAATTCACTTTTCAAGCAACATTTAATCATTTCAACCCGAGCAACGCCGGGTAATTCAGCTAGTCTATATATATAAAATAGGATGTGTGTGTATTATGTATTATGTGTGTGTATATATGTATATTTTCTATACAAATCTACACCGTTTGACCAATCCACACCAAATTTGGAACACTTATACTTTAGATCACTGCGGTCAGCATAGGTTAACTCTTAACTCCCGTTCTATTGGCTCTGGGGGGCTAAAAACTATTCGAAATCGCAATAGAAATAACATTCAGCATAGATTGATTGCTTTAGGCAGCGATGGTTGCTTTACCAGTGTTGATCGAAAAAAAAATTTCCGAAACAAATTAAATTACAGTATTTATGTTTGAACTGACTTTTTAGTTCTTCCCATGATGTAAATAAATTATAGATATTTTATTGACGAAGAAAGAATATTTTAAAACATTTATGTTTGCAAGGAAATTCAAGGAAAGGTTTTCAGGAATTCAAGGATTATTTTCAAGGAAAGTTGGTGTATATTTCGACCAACTTTCCTTAAATAATTTATTGAATACGTAATGATTTGTAGAATTCTGTTTCACAAGGCTTTTTAGGTAAGGCGTGTAACTTATTTTAAAATGTCCGGAATAGATACATGTGAATCCTCCGTTGAAAGCAGCGATTTTCTTTCTGAAAAATTCTGTAAAATCGATCTTCTGCTTTTTGAAAAAAAATTATCTATTCAGTTTAATTACACCGATTACATTTATTTCTAACCAAAGTACCGTTATTCCGAAAAGCACAAACGAAAAACTCATTGATCATAAAAGCGTAATTTTGCTACTCGGTATCTGGCAGCACCAGAATTAATGTTTACTTTTTTTATAAAACTTTGCAGAACTTTCTAAAAAGTTTGGGAAACGGAAACTTCCTTGGACTCATGGTGGAGAACATTCCAGCACCCACTCGATTCTTAGCTGGTCGTATTTAAAGGAAGCTAACTCGGTAAGTCTTCCAGTTTATCATCTTTCAGTGAATCTGGCAGTTTTATTTCGCTCTTTTCATTGTATAAGTGTTTCCTACTTTATTCCACAGTGATAGTGTACATTTTGGATTTATATTTCTAAACGGATGTAAGTACTACATAATTTTATATTCGTTTTTTTTCGTTAATTTTAGCTTTTTTTGTATTCTATAATAGATTTCATTGCTTAATGAGAGTGTTCCTTTTGCTTAATTTTTTAAATATGTTTAATGGGATCATAACTAATGCTTTTTTACACCAGAATAAAAGTTTATTTTTTAGCATGATTTAGAATTCTGTGTTTGAGTATTTTGTGATTGACAGCTTTTAAGTAAGGCATTAATATTTTTTATTTGTGTTAAAAGTTTGATATTCCTAAACTGATGTAAGTACTTCACAATTTTAAATTTGTTTTACCATTCAGTTTATATTAGCTTTTTATTGTATTCTATAATAGATTTCATTGCTCAGTGAGTGTGCCTTTTGCTTATTTTATGAAATAACTTTTTAATGACATATTTCATTGCTCAGTGAGAGTGTGCCTTATGCTTATTTTACGAAATAGCATTTTTGTATTCTTTTGCAGATTTCTTTGCTGTAGCAATGCCTCCAAGGAAGCGGAAGGCGATCGGCCAAGTGCTGTCAACGGCTAAGATGATGAAAAATGAGCGTAGTCAAGAAACTTCTGAGGAGAAGAATAGAAGACTTGCGATTGCGAGAGAGAGAGAGAGAGAGAGCTACTACATCAAGAGCAACAGAAGCGGCACAGCAGCGTGAAGCCCGACTACAGGATATGAAAGAGACAGCTACTACATCTAGAGCAACAGAGACGGCACAGCAGAGTGAGGCCCGACTACAGGATGTGAAAGAGAGAGGTATTACATCTAGAGCAACAGAGACGGCACAGCAGCGTGAGACTCGACTACAGGATAAGAGAGATAGAGCTACTACATCTAGAGCAACAGAGAAGGCACAGCAGCATGAGACTCGACTACAGGATAAGAGATAGAGCCAAACGATCACGGACTGTGAACCATTTTAGCTTAGTATTGGAAGGATTTCACTACTCGATGCATGCAAGTGTTACGATCGGGAAAATGGAAATGGTTTGTACTTACTGTCAAGCCAAAAAGTTTAAATCAGAGTCTACTGGTATTTGCTGCAAAAATGGAAAAGTTAAACTTTGCCAACTGGAACCACCACCACAAGACCTTTTGACTTACACATCAGGAGATACGTCAGAGTCGAAGCATTTTCTTAGTAACATCAGAAAATACAACTCATGTTTCCAAATGACATCATTCGGCGCCACATCAGTTGTTGGACAGCCCGGATTTCCGTCGAAATTCAAGGTGCAAGGGCAGGTTTACCATAGAGCGGGATCGTTGTTTCCGCTGCCAGATCAACCACCAAAATTTCTACATCTATATTTTATTCAAAACGAACAAATAGAAACTGATCAGACGTGCGCCTACATCTCGGGAACAAGACGTCAGAGTGTGTTAAACTTACAGAGGATGTTTCATGAGCACAATAATCTTATTAAAACGTTTGAAACAGCATTAGAACGTATGCCAACAGATGAATATAAAGTAGTCAGAAGAGCAGACCGAAGACCAGCAGGCGAACACGAGCGGCGCTTTAACTCTCCTCAAGCAGATGAAGTCGCGGTGGTTATATCAGGAGATGAGTTCCATCAACGGGATATCGTTATTCAACGACGAGGTGAATCATTGCATCGTATTTCGGAAACAAATCGATCTTACGATGCTCTGCAGTACCCACTAATATTCCCCCATGGTGAAGATAGATGTCAATTTAATCTGAGTCAGATCAACCCAAGAACAGGTGAAACAACCAGCAAGAAAGTTTCAGCGATGGATTTCTATGCGTACAGATTAATGGTTCGAGATACTGAGCAGAACCACGTATTGAACTGCAGGCAATTGTTTCATCAGTTCATCGTCGATATGCACGCTAAAGTCGAGAGTGAGCGTCTCCTTTACATTCGTCTAAATCAACGTAAACTGAGAGTTGACGAATATATTCACCTGAGAGATGCTATGGAAAATGACTGGAACGTTGAAAACCTCGGTGCCTTAGTCATACTACCAACTACATTTACAGGCATTCCGAGACACGTGCACGAATACACTCAAGATGCTATGACGTACGTGAGGACGTACGGGAGACCAGACTTATTTATCACCTTCACCTGCAATCCCACTTGGACGGAGATCAAGGAGGTTCTTACCAATGGTCAATTACCCAGTGAGCGCCACGACTTGATTGCGAGAGTATTTAAACAGAAGCAGTTGAAACTGATTGACGTTATAACGTAGGGCCATGTATTTAGAGTGCCGAGATGCTGGATTTACACGATTGAATTGCAAAAGCGAGGGGTGCCACACTTGCACAATTTGATCTGGTTAGCGGACAAAATTTAGCCCACTCAAATCGATTATGTTATATCTGCCGAGTTGCCTGACCTGGAACAAGATCCCGAACTTTTTGCAGTGGTAACGAAAAACATGATCCACGGACCGTGTGGAAATCTCAATCCCATCTCTCCGTGTATGGAGGACGGAAAGTGTACCAAGAAATATCCTAGAAAATTGATTAAAGAGACACAAACCGGATATGATGGCTATCCCCTGTACAGACGGCGTGCTCCGGAAGATGGAGGGTTCACAGCGAAGCTAACGATACGCAGCAACACGGAAATAGAAATCAACAATAGGTGGGTTGTGCCGTTTTCGTCGCTGCTGTCGAAAATGTTTCGGGCACACATCAACGTGGAGTACTGCAATAGTGTGAAATCGATTAAATATGTGTGTAAGTATGTCAACAAAAGTAGTGATATGGCTGCCCAGGTAAAACATTCTTGATTAATATAATACTGGCCGAAATCAGGTCTCGGGGAGAAGTTGCTCTTGCTATCGCCTCTTCGGGAATTGCGGCGACGTTAATGGAAGGAGGGAGGACGGCCCATTCTGCACTTAAGTTGCCACTTGACATCGCCAAGCAGGAAAATCCTACCTGCAACATAAGCAAGGCAAGTGGTCGGGCGCAGGTGCTCGAGACTTGCATATTAATCGTGTGGGACGAATGCACGATGGCTCACAAGAAAGCTCTCGAGCCCTCGACGTCACTCTGAGAGATCTGAGAGGAAACGACAACCTGATGGGAGGAGCTCTGGTACTCCTCTGTGGAGACTTTCGTCAAACTCTGCCCGTCATCTCGAAGTCGACGCCGGCCTACGAGATCCACGCATGTTTGAAACATTCGTTTTTGTGGAGACATGTGCAAAAGATAACTTTGAAGCAAAACATAAGAGTACATCTGGGGGATGAGAGTGCTCATATTTTCTCAGACAAACTCCTCGATATCGGAGAAGGCAGATTGGCAGTCGAGTCTTCTGGCAACAAATTCCCATCCGATTTTTGTAATCTGGTGTCGTCCGTCGCAGAGCTGATTGATGCAGTCTATCCGTCTGATTCCCCAAACTATCACGATTTGAATTGGTTGCGAGAGAGGGCCATTCTTTCTGCTAAAAATGAAGACGTCCACGACATAAACAATCAAATACTTGTCATGTTACCAGGCGTGGTCACTGAATACAAGTCCATCGATACCGTAGTAGATGCCGATGATGTCGTCAATTTCCCGCCAGAGTTCCTGAACTCGCTTGATCCGGCTGGATTGCCACCACATCGTCTTTTACTTAAAGTGGGATCTCCTGTTATTTTACTGCGGAACCTCGACCTGCCAAAACTTTGCAATGGCACGAGGCTGTGTGTCAAGAAGCTGCTGGGCAATGTAATGGAAGCGACTATCTTGACAGGAAAGGGAGAGGGTGCAACAGTTTTTATCCCACGGATACCACTCATTCCGACGGATCTCCCTTTCGACTTTAAGAGATTGCAGTTTCCAGTGAGACTTGCGTTCTCGATCACGATCAACAAGTCGCAGGGGCAGTCTATCAAGTACTGCGGAGTGGATTTGAGATCGCCTTGTTTCTCCCACGGACAACTTTATGTTGGTTGCTCGAGGGTGGGTTCACCGAAGAATTTATTTATTCTTGCTCCCGGAGTTGAAACTAAAAATGTTATGTATAATCAAGTTTTATGGTAAATTTATATTGCAGTTAATTTGTAAAATATTTTACTTTATAATGCGTGTACTGTACTTATACTTTTAAAAACCTGTTAATATAATTACTTTGATTTTACAGTATACATTGATTTCATTCCTTTTCCTGTCCAATAGAAGATTGGGATAAATTCCCGGGCAAAGCTATGTTGCGGTCATGTTTGAGCATTACTAAATCTAACTTTTATAGGGCCGCGGTGGCCCGGTTGGAAGAGTAACGGACTAGCAACCGAAGGGTTGCGAGTTCGAATCCAGCCAAACACCGTCGTGTACAAAGGGGGCTGGTGCACGTTAAATCTGTCGTGGCCTCAAATGTCCTCACGTTGGCGTGGTGTGGAAGTTTGGAGAGTGGGGTGCCAGCTCAGGTGTTGCCTCGTCATCTGACCGTGGTTCAAAATTACGTGGTGTTGTCCTCGGATCTTTCCCTTTGGGATTGATCCCGGACCGTCACCAATAGCCCGTTGTGTTGCTCTAGTGTGACGTTAATTGAAATAAAAATAAAAAAATAAAAAAAATACTAACTTTTAATTGATTGTATAAGTATTTTCTACTTTATTTGACAGGTGTAATGTGCATTATTGAATTAAAGTTCATCATTATTATTTTATTTCTATGATGAGTTTTATATTTTTGCATGAATATTGTGAATATTTGATTAATAAAAAAATTATATTTAAAATATTTCATTTTTTCTAATTTACATTTTATAATGGAACACGAAAAATTCCAACTCATTAATCATAAAAGCGTAATTTTGTTATTTTAGATTTGGCAAACCAGAATGAATGTTTTATTATTTTATAAACCTGATTTAGAATCCCGTGTTTGTCTATTTGAGTTAACACAGCGAATGTGGCAGTCCTATTTGAGCATTACTAAATTTCATAAATCATTATCGCCTTTATCAATATTTTCCGAATGTTTCTTTTCGAATTTCTCTTTTTCAGAATACACTCAGGCAGTCGAAATTCGACACTTTGCGCATCTTTCGTTTTTTAGAATTCTGCATTTTTTCTTACGAATTTCGTTTCTGTTCGTATTTATGTCTTAATCTTTTACACATTGCAATATATTTAGGAATTAAATGCATATATTTGGGTCCGAAGTATAGTGTAGTAGCAATGAAAAAGTTAAAACAGCATTGGAACGTATGCCAACAGATGAATATAAAGTAGTCAGAAGAGCAGACCGAAGACCAGCAGGCGAACACGAGCGGCGCTTTATCTCTCCTCAAGCAGATGAAGTCGCGGTGGTTATATCAGGGGATGAGTTTTATCAACGGGATATCGTTATTCAACGACGAGGTGAATCATTGCAGCGTATTTCGGAAACACATCGATCTTATGATGCTCTGCAGTACCCAGTGATATTCCCCCATGGTAAATATGGATATCATTTTAATCTGAGGCAGATCAACCCAAGAACAGGTGAAACAACCAGCAAGAAAGTTTCAGCGATGGATTTCAATGCGTACAGATTAATGGTTCGAGATACTGAGCAGAACCACGTATTGAACTGCAGGCAATTGTTTCATCAGTTCATCGTCGATATGCACGCTAAAGTCGAGAGTGAGCGTCTCCTTTACATTCGTCTAAATCAACGTAAACTGAGAGTTGACGAATATATTCACCTGAGAGATGCTGTGGAAAATGACGGGAACGTTGAAAACCTCGGTGCCTTAGTCATACTACCAACTACATTTACAGGCAGTCCCAGACACGTGCACGAATACACTCAAGATGCTATGACGTACGTGAGGACGTACGGGAGACCAGACTTATTTATCACCTTCACCTGTAATCCGACTTGGATGGAGATCAAGGAGGTTCTTACCAATGGTCAATTACCCAGTGAGCGCCACGACTTGATTGCGAGAGTAAACAGAAGCAGTTGAAACTGCACTTTGCGCATCTTTCGTTTTTTAGAATTCTGCATCTTTTCGTAGGAATTTCGTTTCTGTTTGTATTTAGGTCTTAATGTTTTACATATTGCAATATATTCAGGAATTAAATATATATATATTTGCGTCCGAAGTATAGTGTAGTAGCTATGAAAAAGTTAAAACGTATTTTCCGTACAACTTAAATGATTGCATTTTTCTGCGAAAGAAAAGTGATTAGTCTAATTCACTTTTCAAGCAACATTTAACCAGTTCAACCCGAGCAACGCCGGGTAATTCAGCTAGTAGTGATATAAAACTAGATAAGTGTAAAAATAAAAATAGGCACAGGATACGGAGAATCATCCAGGAAAAGCTTTAAGCAAGAGTAGATGTGTTAAGAAATGTTGATACAAATGTTTCAGTTTGGAGCAGGTTCTTAGATTGGGGCCGTTAGAGGTAGATGAAAGATTTGGCATGATGGTGCATCTTCACCAGCTATTAAACATCTATCGAATCTCCAATACGGAGACGTGTTAAAAGTACGTCTAGAGCAATGCGCAAAAGGACAAGCACAGACCAATTAGAGCGTTTTCAACGCTCACGCCGGCACCTCTCATTGGTCTGCGCGTGTCGTTTTGCGCCTTGGACTTCCTATTTGAATTCAGCTTTTCAATAGGATTCGCAGGGTGAAAGTAACATGCGCAGACCAATCAAAGAAGGCGGCGCCAACGTTGAAAACGCTCTGATTGGTCTGATTGTGTCGCTTTGAGCTTCCTGTTAAGAGGGTGGAAAGGTGATATTTGGCTGGTAGGTATGTATTTTAACGTCGCACTGGAGCAACACATTGGGCTATTGGCCCGACGGTTCGGGAACAAACCCGAAGGGAAAGATCGAGGACAACACCAAGTAATTTTGAACCACTGTCAGCTGAGCTGGCACTCCACTCTCCAAACATCCACACCACGCCAACATGAGATATTTGGCTGTGTTCCAGTCATATGCAATTCGTTTCATATAATGTCTTGAGGAGTTTGTCGGTTGTACTCTTCCAGGTTGTAAGAACAACGGATTAGCAACTGGAGGGTTGTGAGTTCGAAATTCTGTCCAGTCAAAGACCGTCGTGAACACTGGTCTGGTGCACATTAAATCTGTCGTGACCTCAAATATCCTCACGTTGGCGTGGTGTGGAAGTTTGGAGAGTGAAATGCCAGCTCAGACGTTGTTCTCGTCATCTGACTGTGGTTCAAAATTACGAGGCGTCCACGGAACTTTACGTTCGGGATTGATCCTTCGCTAATAGCCCGTTGTGTTGCGACGCTATTTAGCTACCTATCTACCTACCTTGTCGGAGATCATTATATGGAACAAACAGAATAAAAAAAAGGAAAAAAAATATCGAATAATTGTAGTATAAAGACTTTTGTGGCAAATACTTTTGGCATGCTTTTTGTTGCGAGTCGTGGCATGTATTGGCAACCTCGTTTTCTTAGCATTAAGGCACCTCTCAAAGTTTGAACTTACATTTCCCGCCTTATTTCTCTTCTAGAGTATTTCGGAATGTTCTTTTAATTTCCGTTTTATTGTCCTTGGATCCTTTTTATTTTCTTCCAAATTTTTTCCATTTCTTTCAAACTTGAAACTCATGTGTAACTTTCAGTTTGTATTTTGAACACCTCACACAGTGCAGTGTGTATCGTTCCTTGATTTTATTTAAATTTCTTTTAATAATTTTTGTGAATTTTTTCTCTTTTATTTAACCATGACTTGTTTTTTGTGTTGTAGATACGTTTCAGAGTGTTCTTTTGTTCGTTTTAAGTACTGACGGGGTTGCCAATGGCTTGTGTTGTAATAATTTATGTCAGGATAAACAGCTTATTTATGAATTTTTTTAAGGAAACGGGGTTGATTAAGTTTAAGTTTTTGAGCCAGTCCATTTTCAATTTTAAAAAGCTCTGTATTTACATAAGAATTCACGTGAGGATAAAATAATTGATTGCTTCAATAAATTTTTGGAATTTAGATATATTGATTGGAAGGAACATAAAACAGAGTGATAAACTTAAAGGACATTTTCAGTTTTTTGGGTCATATTTTACAATCAATCTAAATCAGGGATACACAGACTTGTTAAGATCAAGGGCCACATAGATTCACTGTGACTTATGGGAGGACCGCCAAAAAAATGAAGTTATCTCTTTTTTCATATTCATTGATATTTATTATTTATTGGACGATATATGTTGTTATAAAAAGAAAAAGATGATAAAAAGTAAATGAATAATTCAATTTAATGCGTGACATTGCATTGATTTAACAATTGTTTTAATATTTGGTACGATTTTTTGTAGTATTCTAAATTTTCATTATTCCTATTTTTCGATTTGTTAATATTTCATGACTGAATAAGTTTGTTCACAGATATATGTTGACCCAAAGAGACTCGGTGCATTGTCTCGCAACGAAGTTTTGTGTGACTTGTTAAAGTTAAAATAAACCATGATGAGGCGGGCCTCAAATAAATCAACGGAGCCACACGAGGCCCGCGGTCTGTGCATCCCTGATCTAAATCTTTTTAAATTCTTTAATCAAAAAATTTTAATTTCTCCCGCTGATATTAAAGTTGGAGTCAGAAGACAATTTTACTTCATTTCATTCTTTTACTGGTAAGTCTAAAACGGCGTGTCTAGAAATATTTTTGGTCGCAAAAAAAAGTGTTAAAAGCGTTGCCACAGAAAAGTATTTATACTGTAGTCTACTTAAAAAATATTAAAAATGTATTTGTAAGTTGCATGCATTTCAATCATAGGCTTTGACGAACGAAGCGACTGAGTATACGCATTACTTCAACTTCTGTAGAACGTTGACCTCCTTCATCCGAGTATATATGTCCTGTGTTTCCGGAACCTATTTTATTTACAAAAATAACACTGCTCGAAATGGAAGATTGTTTTCCCTCCCCTCTGATATGGATGCGATCGAAATCAGATGGAAAATAGTCAACGGGCTGCCCCCACCTAGGATGACATGAATCACACTTCGGAGATCTAGATTTCAATTATATTTGGTGCTGCCATCTAGGCACAAATAAGGAAACAAGTAATTGAAAAGGAAGAAATAAATTTTCTATACGATTTTTTAAGCAAAACTTTTCGTTTGGTTAGGTGAAGCTTCCATTGTTGTAGCATATGTGGGGAAAAAGAAAAGATTACCTATGATCAACAAGTATTACGAATTTGAATTGCAGAAGAACTCCAAGTATTTAAGTATTTTTGTTTCTTTATACAATCGACAACACATGGGGAATTCCTAAACGTAAAAAGATAACCTTTTTTTATAATTGTTTGGAAAAATAAGTTTTCCGTAACTGTTGAAGGACATTAAAATGTAAATTTTTTATGGGACCTATGGGAAAAGTACCAGCATAAATATAGTCATTATTATTTTCTTTTTTTATTCGGGGCAGCTAACCCAGTTGGAAGAGTAACGGAATAGCAACCGGAGGGTTGAGAGTTCGAAACTAGGTCCAATCACAGACCTTCGTGTACATGGAGCTGGTGCACTTTAAATTTATCCTGACCTCAAATGTCTTCACATTGGCGTGGAGTGGAAGTTTAGAGAGTGGGGTACTAGCTCAGGGATTGTTCTTGGATCTTTCCCTTCGGGACTGATCCCGAAACCGTTGTCAAAAGTTCGTTGTGTTACTCTAGTGCGACGTTAATTAACTACCTACTCACACAACTCAATCCTTTAATTTGAATATTACTCTGTAATCAATCATTTTCATTTGTCCATTCCCAAATGCCTTTTCTTGTTAATGAATACTCCAAATACCTTTTAACTCTTCCATGAAAAAATAGTTGAAGCAGAGGTTGAAACACAAGTATTCCGACACACAAGTATTCGGCCGTCTACCGTATGTAGTAGAAATGTTAAAAAAAAATGTTAAAAAAAATAAATAATAAATAACATGTAAAAATCAATGTCTATAACATTTGTTTTGCATTTTGTCATACACAGATTGTTTTTTGTCTAAATATCATTGTTACACCAGGTACTTGGTCAAATTGGAACTAATTTCATTCTATTCTGCTTGAAGATAGATTTTCAATTGATTTCACTATTTTATGACAAAAAATGTGGGCAAGAATGTTTACAAGAAAAGTATGAACTAAAAGCTAATTATTAAATGCTAAATTATCAAATTATCAGGGGCTGTATTTAATGTCAAAATAATTCCAACTAACAAATACTGAATCTTAAATAAGACTGAAAAAATAATTTTATGTATTTGAAGGATTTTAAACAAAGAAAATCTTACTGATATTTTGTAAATCATGTGAATTGTTCTATCACATTCCATAATAAAGACATTTTTGCCTTTTGATACGAAGGGTGAAGAAACAGGGTGTGAGCTAGTGTAGCCTCGCCCCTGTATGGCCCTATTCAACAGACTCTGTATGTCTATTACTTGACGTTGTCTGTATCGTGTTCGGCGCAGCATGGCTAAATATATTAATTGTGCCATAAAACAAAGCATCTAACCAATGATAATGATGATGTCGTTTATCTTCGAACCTCAATGTCATTTAGACTTGTCGATAAACTTGAATACGTTATCCATATCGAGATTCATCGAACAAGTTAGTAACAAGAACGGGAATGATTGACAGGTTCAATCATTTCCGTTCTAGCTGCTCATTGGTTTGATGGACATGGATAGCGGATTACGATTGACGCACGAGTGTAAATGAGCTGTTAAGAAGCATCTACAAGGACGGTAATTTACAATGGACGATATTGTTGTACAGGAGGTTACTGACTGATTCAAACGGTTGAGGGGTTTGTTCTACGAGGCTGCCAATCACTCATGTAGTTGAAGGATGAACAAGAACCTAAATGCTCACGGTGATAATTTTTGATTAAAAAAGTTTTTTCTACGATGGAACTGTCCTTTTCATTTAAACTACAATATCTAAACTTACATATACGCTTTCAATTTAACTTTAGAATAGCATGGTAACCATTTTAAATAGAATAATTTGACGTTTTAAATATTTATTAATGTAGAAACAACATATACGCTTGATATAAGCTCCAAGAAGACTTGTTTCAAGGGTCATGCAATAAACCGTATCGTTCGGCAAATATCTAAGCAATTAAGCGTTTATATGAGGTTAAAAATGTCTCAGCTTTTGAACGGTAGAAATGATTAATATTTCATTACTTCAATCACTATGTTAAGAGAAACATGGCCTTTATTTGGATATTCAGTAATTTATTATTTATCGAACATTTCCTCTGAATATGGTCGATTTCAAAATCGTCGAATAAACGTGTTATTCGTTTTTACTGTAAGATTGTGCCGATAAATAAAAAGTCATATTCTGAAGCAGGTCGTGTTAGAATGGCATTTAAAATATAAAGGTTTTGCATTTGACTATTTAATAAGATTCTCCACAATGCAAAATCAGAAATGTTCATGGAGAAGGAGTATCTAAGGTTTGTGACATAACAGTTCCTTCTGTATTTTTAAGTGGTTTGGAAATATTTCGCTGTTTGAAGTGCTTTTCTATGAATTTCCTTTTGATAGAAGTACTTTACGTATATGTGATACAGTATCGTCCATGGTTTGGAAACGGTTTAGGAAAAACCAGTTTTGATGACCAGAATTTTTATTTTTTAAACTGAATTTTAATTCAAGTTAAGTAAAACAAACTAGAAAAATTATTTAAATTACTTGAGACAAGTATATAAATTGGCTTAAGATGTATTATCTTTCTGCTTGTTTTGCAATTTATGACCACATTTTTATTAGCTTTAATATTTAAGAGTTGCGTATAACTATTCGAAGTGAAAATACGAACGTGTTCGTTTATAACAGATCAATAATAAATAAATATTAGTAATCTCCAAATTTCAGGTTAAATTGATTTCTAGATTAGCTGGACAGGAAAAGGTTTAAATTGTTTCGTAATGCAGTATTTATAATATTAGTTATGCTGAACTTGTTGTGCTTTATTTCTGATATTGATATTTATAACTATTAGTATTATAATATTATTATTTGTACTAATTAGTATTATAATATTACTATTTAATATTATTATTTGTACAAATTATTATTATAATATTAGTATTTATAATTATTAGTATTATAATATTATTAAACCTTCAAGGGTGGTTTCGACGAGATATCTCGTCCATCAAGATCTAACCAATTTTGCTAATGCCGAGATATATAGTTATCAAGATGTTGCCGATTTTTTATGGTAACGAGATCAAGACCTGGTCAGTTTTCTTCTAATAACGAGATATCTCGTTCAGGATCTGCTAATGCTTTTGCTAATGACTATATATCTCGTCAAGACAACCACCAGGAGGGGTAATCAGTATTTATAGTATTAGTTAAGCTGAATTTGTATGTGTGTTAGCTGAATTTGTTAACTGAATTATGCTATGCTGAATGAAAATATTTGAACACAGATAAATGTAAGGCGCATTATATGTAAACAAATGTTTGAAAATCCGTTTACTTTTCTCTGTCGTAATAAATATGTCATCGCATAAATATGCCCTCTCTATCTTTCAGACATACTTGGTAGGTTGAATCCGAAATAAAGGAGATGAAGTCCAATTTCAGTTGGATGAAGGGCAAGTCCTTCGGCAGTTATGCCAGGTCTATATTGAAGTCATCCCTCATCACTAGTTTCCCGGAGATCGCTTTAAGCAAAAGCTGGGTGAAGAGGACGATCAAGATTCTGGTATTCATCATGTGCGTCATCGGTTTTGTCTACCAGACAGTCAATTTCCTGCGCTTGTACTTGGAATATCGCACCGTGGTGAACGTGCACGTGAGCAATCCATCCCAAATCGTGCAACCTGCTCTCACGTTTTGTAACAGAAACAGGTAAAATGTCCATTTATATGTCCATGCAGAGAGCTGGCTAGAGACAGGTGCTGAAATGGTAAAGGGAGCATCTGTTGCAAAGGTTCTTGTATTATTTTGTGTACATTCCATACATGCAATCGTAGGTACGAAAATGGAATTTGAAGGGGTTTTTTCTAATTAAAGAACCAATAGTATATCTTTCCAAAGGATTCTATCATAAGGAAATGATCAAAAGAATATCTCTCCAAAGGATTCTATTCTAAGGAAAGAAGCAATAAATCTTTCCAAATGATTATCTTTTAATCAAAAGACCAATAGTATCTTTCCAAAAGATTCTTTTCTAAGGAAATGACGAACAAAATCTTTCCATAGTATTCTATTCCAAGGAAAGTTTCAAAAGTATCTTTTCAAAGTTTCTTTTCTAATTAAAAGACGATTGGAACATGTCCAAATAATTGTATTCTAAAGAAATGACCAATTTAATTCCCCAAAGGTCCCAAGTTTTTCCAAAAAAGGCTTAACTAATAGAATCTTTCCAAAGGATTCTATTCTAAAGGAAGATCTCCAATAGTCTTTCCAAAGGATTTTATTCTAAGGAAATGACCAAAAGAATAATTTAAAAAGGATTCTGTTCTAAGCAAATGACCGACAGAATCCTTCGAAAGGATTCTATTCTAAGGAAGCAGCAATAAAATCTTTCCAAAGGATTCTATTTAAAGGAAAGTACCAATAGTATCTTTTCAAAGGGCTCTTTTCTAATTAAGAATAGAATCCAAAGAATTTTTTCTTGGGAAAGGACCAATATAATATTTCCAAAGGTTGAAAGAATCCATGGATTCTTTCATCCAATAGGTGTGATTATTTAGGCATTAAGTGTGTATTATGGGAAAAAAATAACACTAAACTACCCGGAAATCTCAAGACGCCCAGAAGGCTAAATTGTTTTTAATCCTCTGAAAGTCATGAGAATTCCAAGAAGTGTAGCATTAATTCCTACCCTACAAAATTCATAATGACTAAATAGCCACATCGATTGATTAAAAGTATATCCTAGAAAATATTTTATAGCTCAAGAAGATCAAAACTGGTTATTTGAAGGGTCATAACTGCCCTGCGTGCCGGGTCAATTTGTCCGGAGGGCCGAATCTGGTTTTGGGCCTGATAAAAATATTTGGAGGGCAGTACCTTGTCTTCGTTCTGAGATCAATCCTTCACTACAACTTATTTATCTTACGCGTGCGATTTCTTAGGGTCGGTTGCGGTTTTATGGCGCAAGGGTGATATTTGGCCATGCTGCGCCAGACATAAGACATACAACATCAAGTAATACACACACAATGAAAGTTTTATTGTCACAGAGAGAGAAATACATCCAGGAAGGAACGCAACGGACAGGAATCGAACCTGCGCCGCCTACAACTCGAAGGTTGCTCAGCGGTTTCTCATGGACGGGCTGGTTAAACTTGACCCCGGCGAGAGCAGGGCCGCGGTAGCCCGGTTGGAAGAGTAACGGACTAGCAACCGCAAGGTTGCGAGTTCGAATCCAGACCAAGACCGTCGTGTACAAAGGAGGTTGGTACACGTTAAATCCATCGCTATCTCAAATTGTAAAAGTTTGGAGAGTGGTGTGTCAGGTCAGGTGTTGCCCGTCATCTGACCGTGGTTCAAAATTACGTGGTGGTGTCTTCGGATCTTTCCCTTTGGGTTAGATCCCGGACCGTCACCAATAGCCCGTTGTGTTGCTCTAGTTCACCAAGACCCACCTCAGGATGGTTAAACCTAGCACTAAAGCATAGGAAATGCAGAGAAAACATTTGTAAAATCATAGATATCCTGCAATCCCGAGGCCAGGATTTCATAGCAACGACATATTTAGTTACCGTATGACCACCAGCTGACCGTCAAGAAAACCAAACAGTGACTCTGGAATAAAAAAACCTAATAAACTCCCAAGGGAGACTACTAAACCGGTAAATCCTCACACGGATAGGCTCGGGGTCTCCCCTGGCGGAATGGAATGTGTTGCTCTAGTGTGATTTTAATTAAAATACCTACTTAATACCCGACGAGAGCAACAGCTATTTTTCAAACAGCTAACAAAAGACTTTCTTCACAGTGTGAGAAGATTTTAACCATACATAAAAAATTCAATTTTTATCTCTCCCCACCCCTCTGAAAGAAATTCCAAATAGGGCTCCCAATAGGGGAAATTCTCAATAGAGCTACCTGGTTCAATTTTGAAAGATAAAAATATAAACAATGATGTTACGTATATTTTAATAATTTAATTTTTCCATCCATCTTTCAGGCGACGGAGATCTGAAGTTTGCGAAAGTAACGTCGAGTTTTGCAATTATCTGCCAGAGGGAGTGTTTTGCGAAAAGTTCCCGAGGTCTTGCCCGAAAGGCAAGAGAAAAAAGCCAGTATTCACAGGTGTACGTTTTCATTCTTAAATTTGGATCATATTAAGGGCTGCAGTAACCCAATTAGTAGTCTCGAATTTGTAACTTAAGAGTTGTGAGGAGACGGTAGCCCGGTTGGAAGTGCAGCAGATTAGCAACCAATTGGTTGCGAGTTCCAAACTCGATTCAACCAAAGATGGTCGTGTATATAGCCTGAAGTGTCCTCACATTGGCGTGGTGTGGAAGTTTGGAGAATGGGGTGACAGCTCAGGTGTTGACCTCATCATTTGATCATGAGTCAAAATAACGAGGTGATCTCTTCGGAACTTTCTTTTCGGGATTGATCCCGAACCGTCACCAATAGCCCGTTGTGTTGCTTCAGTGCGACGTAAATTCAACTACCTAGCTTAACCCTTCTTTGCATAATGGTGGAAATTTCCATCATAACATTGAATGCCCAAAAATTATATAAAAGAACAAGTTCACTTTAAGTTGATCGTGTCTGGATACCTTTTTAATGTCCATTGCATAAAAAAAAACATAGCTGTCAAAAATAAGCAAGTGTCACTATCAGTAAAACGAGCTTGAAGTTGTCATTCCGCTGTTTGTTGTAGTTGCAATAAACGTATGATTTCGTTTTTAATTTTGTTTTATTATATTTGAGTTTCTATTGCTAAAAAAGTGAAAATGATCGGAAGAAAGGTTTGTAACATGTGTTTCTGTTATTTATATCCTCTTTTATTTCTATTTAGTACTAAGCTAATGATCTAACTTTGCATGATGATGGAAATTTCCATCATATTGTTTTTTGCTAAATTTATACTATAAATATATACTAAGATTTTTTTAACCATTTTTCCTTTAATTTTGAACATGAATTATATCACCTTGATTTATTTCACCAATAAAGAAAAAATCATGCAAAGAAGGGTTAAATTTTTAATGCTTGACAACTGACCTTTTCGGCCTTCGTCGGTACAAAGAGTGTGTGGAGGCCCACCAAAGAAGCAAGAAGTGGACTGTATTTAAACTAACAATTTATTCAAGCTTAACAAGATCGACAATATAGACAAGGTGGTTCCCGAAAGGAACGCTTGCGATCTCCTAATCGCATCAAAAGCAGCAGTAGCCTATCTACCGCTTCAGAAGTTCTGACTGCAAACTCTGGCTTCCTCTTTTTAACTGCTCAGTTCCGAACCAATTGGCGCTCGCCAATCACAAGCGATGACGCCAAGAAACTTGAGTCGCCAAAGGCGCGAACAGAGTGAACTAAAGGTTATTTGAGAAAGAACGCCCCGTGGGTAAGCCGCAGGTACTCATGGATAATTACCAACATCCATGCAATCTGGGATTCAAATTCGGTACCTATTGGGTAGCAGAGACCACTATACAGTTAGAAGGCGTATTTTAAGAGTAACATCTGTTTTGAGTTGAACAAAATTTTGATAAAAATATTATTTTCCTAATTCTCTTTCCTCACTTGTCCCCCAAGAAACGCGATGAATCTAGGGGCAACTGTATCAATAAGTGGAGGAACATTGGGATCGTTGGATATCCCCAATAAGAAAAATCAATGTTTAATATTGGTTTTCGATGCCAACATTTTTTTGGTAGGTAGGTAGTTAATTCACGTCGCACTTAAGCAACACAATGGGCTTCGTTTTTATTGGAGCTTTGATTAATAAGAGCTGGTTAAAGGTGGTTTTATTCCACGAATACCACGAATTCATCAAGAATGTGACTGTTGACAACAGAATCAAAGTTCGGATGCTTTTTAAAGAACTATATTTAAATATTTTGCTTACCGTTATAAGCAACCGGAGTAGCCCAGTTAGTTAATTTGTAAATTTTAGAGCAATATTATTCAATTAATTTACATATTGATAAAAAATGAACAAAATAATTTTTAAATTTCAGGATCCATATATGACTCTAAAATTGGAGACAAAGTTCAACTGGGAGAGAGCCAAGAACGAAGTCCACACCGATAGCATCATCATGAGTTGTGAGAAAGCTATTGAAGGACATAACCACGGTTGCGAGTATGTTAAGTTCAATCAAATGTTTCGATCCTTTCAAAATAAAAAAATACTTTGCAAGACAAAACAGTGAAGGTGTGAAAGTCGCGAAATATGTAGCTTTCCTTTATAGAATGTCAATCTTGTGGAATTAACATCTTATCAAATAAATCTTTAAATTCAAAGTTTCATTGTTTCAATGGATTAAGAGTGGTCTATCATTATTTGAGGGTTTAGAAAAGTAGTCTTTCTTTGATCTTATTTCAGTGCTTTACAAGTGGACGCTTGACGAAAATTGTCGATTCAATTTATAAAATGTGAAGTTATATAAATATTAAAAATATATGTATCTACTCATAAACACTCTGGGGTTATCTGGCACATTGGGCATGCCCATAGACTGAAATATGAGTAGACTGAGCATTGCTATTGAGAGGAGCTTCAATAAGTTAGTTCAACATGTTGACTAGTAGTCACGTGACTGCTCTGAGGAAAATCGTCTAGGTTGGCATCTCATCGCCTCGTTTGGCGATATAACATCTTATGATAGGGTAGATGTGTGAATACGCATTTCTAGAGTGGTGACAAAAATAGTGAAATTGCCCAAGTCTACTACTATGTCGCGCGGACTAATCAGATAATGAATCAATGGACGGGCGTCTTCACTCGTCCTGTGGACCAATCAGGTGATGAATGTTCGTTACCACTCGGCAGACGAAAGCAGTCTAAGGGTCACATTAGTACTACTTTTTGGTCACATGATCCTGGGGCTATATTTATACTTCACCTATGATATAACCTAGACCAAGTCCAAAAGCACCATCTTCAACAACTCTTGATCATCCAAGAGCTGTACCACACAGATACTGATACAAGTTAAAATATAGGAAGCAGTTGCTGGGACTGTAGAGCATGAAGTTGGAAAGTACTGAATTCCTCTTGTACGCCCGTTTCTAAGTCTGGCCAGAGCAGCTATATACACACATGTCCAGAAATTAAGGATAATACTGAATTCGTATGAAGCAAGGTCACCTGATCTTGGGATGCTCTCGGAAGTCGCATTGGAGCCTACACAATACCACCAAGGACCGCACAAGAGCAAAAAAGTGCTTTATACTGCGCGAATGGGACTCCTTGTCACAGGAACTCTTGGACAGCCTGGTGGAAAGCATGTCTGCACGTTGAGTGGCCTACAGAGATAGTACTTTCCCTTTTATGTTGCTTTTAACAGAGCAAAAAATGTTTTTTTTTCTCAAAAACTGAAAATTACGATGCGTTCACCTAAGCATTTCTTTTTCATTTCTTTAGTTCGAGCACCACAGGCGAGAAAAAGGAGTTTTTTTGCTACTATTTTTCAAACTTGGTGACTAGGGGTACTTTTCAAGAAAACGTATCTCCAAAGCTCGTATTTAAAAAATTTTGGCAACTTTTTTAAAATTAACCAAAGTTCAAAGAAAATTTCGTTCTCCCTTTTTAATTAATAGCGGACGGGGAAAAAAGTTTTACGGATTTTTCTTTAGGGAGAAAATTTTTCAAGGGACGTGAATTTCGAAGCTTTGGTGCCATGCTGTAGCAACTATGAAAGAAAACATCGGAATCTGGCTGCTAGATTGTCATGATAACCTTATTTAAAAAATATTTATTTTCTTTTAAAATTTAAATTTCTTGGAGACAGATTTTCTACATCTGTTTCATACTTAATTACCGCATTTTGAGCTTCAGCCAATTCATTTTGTAAGGAGCAATTAAAATTGCTACTAAAATAGGGTTTAAGAGGAGACTTTTTGCTACTATTTAAAAAAATAATGCTACTAATGCCACTATTTCGTAAGTGGTTTGGCTGTGGTAGTCCTGTAAAAGGTATAACAGTTTTCAAGACTGGATTAGACCTGAAAAGTTTCATTTCTCCCAGTTTTTTAACTGCAATAAAATAGTATTTGGTGAATTAACTGTTTTGTAGATGAAAAATTCAACGAAATTCTATACTGATGATTCAGTTCATCATGGTATTAATGATCAATTTGTTTTATTTATTTCATTCATGGTGTCAACTTTAAATGGACTTATTGAAAAAGAATTATATGGGTCTAAAAATATAATTCTTTTTTTCTTCTTTTAAAAACTAATTATTTGTAATAAACAAAAGTTTTATTAGAAAGAATTAGTTTTAATGAAATATGAACCCTTAAATATTAAAACAAATATAATCAATTAGAATTATATTTTACATCATTAATTTTGAATTCAGCATCAAATTTCAAATTTCCTAGCTACAACCTAGCAAATAAAGAACAGAACCCCTCCATTTTTCGTAAACAATGAAGTTATTTTGAGAGTAATAATAAGTTCATTGTTACCTCAACATCGAAATTGCTATTTCGTTGTTACTCAAACATTGTTGTATGTGAGTAATACTGTTTTTAAAAGATTTCGTCATTCATGCTGTCTGTGAAACTGCTAACTAGCGCCTTTTAAAACTTTGATTATACGTTTGATTGAAGCGATTGTTTGTTGTAGAGGAATCTTCGGCTGCAATTTATTTACAAACAGTACTTTTCAGTGCTACTGATGCCATTTTTACCGACGTTTTATTTACAAACAGTACTTTTCAGTGCTATTTACGTCCTTTTTATAGGCGGTTTATTCACTTTTCAAGATGTTGGATTGGTTCGGAAACAAATGTAAGTGTGTGTGATCTATTCTTTATCTCTTCCTTAAATTACTTATTTGTCTATTATTTATTATTTAAATTGTCTATTAACATTACGTTTTCCATAAACTGTTGGTTTTAAATACAAGTAATGTGTCCTTCTCTTTCCGAAAAATTAATAAATACCGTCCTGCTATTCCAGGAAGAAGCTTCGAGAAAAGCGAAGCAAAAAAAACCAGGCTAAAAAACAGGAAGAACAACCCTACGTTGAACGTTGACTACCTCGCAGAGTGGAATGCTGAGTAACCCGAAGAATTCATGGACTTGCGTCTGCGTACCATCGAAGACGAGATGGCAGAAAGGGCTCTACTTGCTGCACAAGCTGTTGAAGCACCAGCCGCAGAAACTGCCACAGATCTCAACGGAGAAGACGATGAATTCGACTTATTTGTGAAGAATAGAATCGCATGTAAAGTGACATCGTCAAATGACCACAACTAAAAATCAGATAACTTTGAAAATATGGTCTCTGGAAACAAAACTTCCGATAACACCGATGATAATGGAGTTTCCTGTCCGTTAGATGAGACCACCGAAAATTCAGATTATGAACTCCAACATAAATAAAAAGGCTGATAATTGCTCAGAAAGTGCTGTCCTGATGACTCGCAGTGCTTCTTCTCGTTACGTAACTAGAGTCACAGCAAAGAGATAAAATTCGATGTCGAATGTGAACTGAGGACTTTCCAAACCGAAATAATATCATTGTTGCGAACAACGCAGACTTGGGATTGCATCACTTTTTACTAATTTTTTGGGATTAGAAATCAAAACAGAAAGAAGCATAAAAGCCATAGAACGGAGCGTATCCCTTTGGAAAGAAGTTCTATATCAAACAGTGTCAGCACACCAAATATTAGGGGGACCGGAAAGTAATGTCGTTTCTGCGCATGTCAATATTTGTTTACCATTTATCAGCTCATTGTGTACTTCAAAGTCGTGCCAAAGACATTTTAAAGTTAAAGTGACTTATTTACTTGTAAATAAATTAAATCTTAAATTTTTTTTGCAATTTTGGGTGAAATGGCCTGCCAAATACCAGAAGATGTATATATCCGGCATTATATGCTTTTTGAGTTTCACAAGGGTAGTAACGCAACAGTTGCTACCAAAAACATTTGCGATGTTTATCCAAGTGCATTAGACGTTCGTAAATGCCAAAGGTGGTTTTCTAAGTTTAGATTCGGTAATTTTCCGGTGATCTTTCCGACTCGTATAGCTCAGGAAGACGAACAACTTTAGACAATGACGTGTCAAGGGTGGAAGTGGAAGCAAATCCGTGTCAGACAATCGAGGAACTGTCAAACACTCTTAACCAGCCTTGGTCGACCCTCCAAGAACATTTGCAGCAGATTGGTAAAGTAAGCAGAGCAGGTGTTTGGGTCCCACATAATCTGTCGGAAGAAAACAAAGCTAACCGATCCACCACATGCAACTTACTGCTTCAACGGCACAATACAGAAGCGTTTTTTGATCGCTTGATCACTGGAGATGAAAACTGGGTCCTCTATGATAATCCAAAACGCAAAAGGCAGTGGCTCTCTCCGAATGAATCCAGGTTTACATCCCCAAAAGGCGCTTTTGTGTGTTTGGTGGAGTATTTGCGGAATCGTTCATTTTGAAGTGTTGAAACCTGGACAAACTGTGAATACAGACCTTTACTGTGAAAAATTGGATCGAGTAAATCAATCTTTAATTGAAAAGTGTCCAGCGATGTTGTCAACAGAAAAGGCATTATTCTGCAACACGATAATGCAGGACCGCACTAGATGGCAAAAGGTTGTTGATAACGAGGGTGATTACATCATTGATTAAAAATAAAAACTTGTTAAAAATTTATTTGTTTGAATTTAATGTAAAAAAACGACATTACTTTCCGGTCCCCCTAATATATACGAACCTACACTAGCGTTACGATATTCTACCGAAACTGCATACAAAACCTTCTCACGGAAATTTATAAAGCTGACTTATAAAAAATTGAGTTATCAAATGGTAGAGCTTGTCGTCCTTTTTAAATCGTTGTTATTTGAAAAAAATTTAATTCTCACTCCATGATATTTAAAATTTAAGGAAACAATAAAAATTCTAACCCTTCTTTATTTTGTGGATATTTATTTCTTTTATTGTAATACATGTGACACATTTTGAAATTTATCACAGCTGTCCAACTTTTATACCGGATTAACCAAACTCCGTTGTAGGAAGGATATTGCAATACTTTCTATCTTCAATTTAAATTTTGTATTAAATGTTCCCCGATTCAATTGGATGTATTCATATGTGTATGTACACTACGTTTTAACCCTCCAAGTGGTTTAGACGAGATACCTCCTCATCAAGATATTACCAATTTTTTGCTGATGACGAGATCAAGATCCTGTCAGTTTTTTCTAATGATGAGATATCTCGTCCTTCAAGGTCTTGTTAGTTTAGGTAATGACAAGATACCTTGTCGAGACAACCACCAGGAGGGTTAAACATCAAGTTTACAGTAAGTGAATTCAGCCCCATTCGTTTTTGCACGTCATTGTTTATCCTCTATTTATTATGTAAAATTTTAAGTATCATATAATTACCTTACAGCTTAAATATTTGTTGTAGAAACAGTTCGCATTCCAGAAATTTACACTGCAGAAATAAATATTTTAGTGCATTTATTCAAACGAAGCTCAGGTCTATGTGATTGTTTTTCAAAATACCTTATTTTTGTATTCAGGAAGCCGTACCGAAAAGTACCAACAATAACCTTCCTAGGAGAGACCAATTTCTGTTACACAGTCGAATCTCTGTGGGGTAAACCGGATGAAAAGGAAGACGTTTACGCAAACACCTTCAGTAAGTAATTATTTCATTTGATTAATTCTTCCTCAACGTTATCCATTCCCAAACGTCCATCAATTTTTCACCCTTCAGTACGTGTAGTACAAGGACCTCGGAAGCGGTGAGGAGTTGCATAATTTCTCTATTATGCAGCTCCAAAGAGCTCGGCACTCTAATGAAATTCTACAAGTCTGATTACAGAAAGCAATGAGAGATCTGGAAGACAGAAATCATCTAAGAAAAAAATGCTAGCGAAAATATGTTTAACGTGAAAAATGCCGAATCACCTTTGAAAAAGGAAATGGGATGAAGTTGAAGTAGACGTTCAGAATCTAATTGTGGTAACATGATTGAGGTGTTTTTTTCATGTATTTTATTGCAAATAAGAATTAAAATCAGTCAAAGGAAACGAAGTGCTGTTACATATTTTGGGATAGTTTTGTTTCATTTAGAGATATGAGATTCATTTATGTTAGTATGGATGCTATAGTCATCATATAAATGCAGGGTTGTCACAGGCGATTAAAAGGCGACTTTTGCTACTATTTTTCAAACTTGGCGACTAGGGTTATCTTTAAAAGCAAAATAGTCTCAAAAGCTCATAGTTTCAAAGTTTAGGTGACTTTTCGAAAATTTTGACGACTTTTTTTTGAAAATTAACCAAAGGTCAACGAAAATTTTGCCCTCTACGACGGGAAAAAATATTTTTCGTATTTTTCTTTCGGGAGAAAATTTTCGAACTGGCATCCCCTTCCAAACTTCCACACTTAGCCAACATTTGAAGTACGACAGATTTAACGCGCATCAACCTACGTGTACCAGACGGTCTTTGGCTGGACCGAGATTTCGAACTCGCAACCCTCCAGTTAATCCATTGCTTTTTCCAGGGGTGCCCACAGGGGGGGGGGATCATGGCACAAGTTGCGCCATCAGAATTTTCTTTGGGGGAATTTTTCAGGGCGTTTTTTGGGGAATTTTCAGGGTGGAAACTTTTCGGGCAAAAATTATTTAATAAGAAACCTTTTTATTGTTATATATATACATATTTTCATAAGTAATTAGACTATCTCTGAATTTGTTTAAAAGACTACTGTTTCCTGCTATGACAACAATTTCACTATAGGAAGTTATTCCATAATTTTTTATTGAGCAACGCTTAGTTGGCAGCTCTGATACTCTGCCCATTCATAACCATCTGATACCTTGAGGTTTTCCGTCCGTCACCGTTACGTCATGTGGATCACTAGTAGTCCCATAGACACGATAAAGTTAAGTCACCAGTTGAAAGCAGGTAGCCGTCTAGCCGTGTACGTTTTGTGTAGTCTGTCTTGGAGAAGGAAAGGAATTTTAGTTCAGTGCTGTTCGATTCCTGAAAACGTCATTGAAGATTTAGAAATACAACCCTCTTCATCAAGTATGACCCAAGGCGTAGATTTTGAAAACCTTGATGAAAATGAAAGTCAGGAAGAAGTTGATGAAACTGAATTAGGACACGGAGAGGTAGAATCATATAGCAATCCATCTGCTGAAAGACCATCAGTTTCCATTCAACAAGAGGAAACTCTAACTGAAGATTCTCCTGATGATAGACTGAAAATCCCAAGAGATCCAGCATCATATGCAAACATCAAACTGTCAGCTGAGGAAATAAATAAAGCACTATATTTGGAAAATCAAGATTTGTCTTGTCACTTTTCCTTCAACATGTGGAAGAAATTTCAACCCATCATGGAAGAATGAAGTTTTACCAAATAAAAGTGTAAAAGTTAGAAAATGGCTCATGGAAGAATGAAGTTTTACCAAATAAAAGTGTAAAAGTTAGAAAATGGCTCATGGAAGAATGAAGTTTTACCAAATAAAAGTGTAAAAGTTAGAAAATGGCTGGTATATAGCCAAGAAAAAGATGCCGTATTTTGCTTGTCATGTACTCTTTTCCCTCCCACACGAACAGTCAATATGGGGAACAACTGGCTATAGAGGATGGACAGAGCATAAGGGAACCGGGATATTGTGCTCCATGAAAAATCTAAAACCCACTTAGCACAAATTGCGAGGATCCAATGGATCTCTCAAAAGAGGATTGATTCACGTTTAGCTGAACAATCAGATCAGTTAGTCCATCCCAATCGAGAAGTGCTATCTGTTGTCATCGATTGTTGTCGATATTTAAGTGAAGAAATGCTTCGATTTCGTTAAAAGGATGTAGCAAAAGAAAAACTCGTAGGTCTTTCTAGGCTATTGAGTAAATATAGTCCTGATGTTAGGGTATACCTTGAAAAAATTGAGGGCCGCGGTGGCCCGGTTGGAAGAGTAACGGACTAGCAACCGAAGGGTTGCGAATTCGAATCCAGCCAAACACCGCCGTGTACAAAGGGGGCTGGTGCACGTTAAATCTGTCGGGGCCTCAAATGTCCTCACGTTGGCGTGGTGTGGAAGTTTGGAGAGTGGGGTGCCAGCTCAGGTGTTGCCTCGTCATCTGACAGTGGTTCAAAATTACGTGTTGTTGTCTCGGATCTTTCCTTTTGGGATTGATCCCGGACCGTCACCAATAGCCCGTTGTTTTGCTCCAGTGTGACGTTAATTGAAATACCCCCCCTTGAAAAAACTGATAAAGCTAGAACTGAAAAAGTAAAGCTGGGGTCTAATTTCTTGAGTTATCGAAACATTTAAGATGTAATTAACATAATGAGTGACATCGTTGCTTCAAAAATCATAGATAGTATAAAAACGACTAACATTTATTCTAGACTCAACTCAAGACATTAGTAAAAAAGAATGTTCAACATTAGTAGTTCGTTATATTGAACATACTGACCCGCATGGTGCCCCAAAGGAAAATGTCAAACCTGAAGAGCGGTTCATTAAGGTTTTCAATAGTGGAGATACCACAGACCAAAATCTTTTTAAAGAAATAATGAAATGCCTGAATTTACTTGGTCTTGACCCAAGTGGAATTATTGGTCAAAGTATGGATGGGGCTGGTAATATGAGAGGAAAATTCAATGGTGTAAAAGCGCTAATCCAGAGAGAATGTCCCAAAGCGCTCTATATATGGTGTTCTTTGCACAGATTTGCGCTAATTGCGGAAAAATCTATGGACATATGCCCCAAATGAAAAGTCTATTTTCTCTTTTAGAGGAATTATGTCTTCATGTCAGGTCATACAAGGCATGATCTTTTTACTACAAACTACAAGGGTTCAACCAAAATAAGGAGACTGAAAAGAGTGCAAACTACAAGATGGTCAAGCAGAAATGATGCACTGCAAACAATTGTCACCTGCTATGACACAATAAAGGAGACGTTGCATAGTTTGTCCATTGACAAAAAAGCTGCTAATGAATCAAAGGCACTGGCAACTGGCCTGTGGAAACAAATGACCGATTTTGAAAACATTTTCTCAATACATGTTGCCTCAGCTATTTTCAAAGTGTCACCAATCACAATTGTTCTACAACCACAAATAATTAATTATAGCAGTGTCAAAAATTGTTGATAAAACCAAAGCTAAACTTGTAAAAATGCGATTCAATTATTGCCTTTGCTGATGTGAATAATATTTCGCAACCCCACCGTAGAAGCAGAAAATGTAAGAGGTTTATGGATGAAATGGCTATCGATGAAAGAATAGATGATCCTCTTAAGAGGATCAAAGTGGAAGTTTATTTTCGAGTACTAGATTTACTTATTAAACAACTCAATGACAGATTCTGACAGTTCTCTTTCTACAATCTCACAAATGGCAGTGCTTTCACATGAAGAAATTTTGAAAATTGCAAGAGAAAAAGAAAAGCAGGGATATAAATTCTTGCCAGATTCTTTATCAGTGAAATACTTGTGTGGGTTTTACGATCTTGAAAGTGACCAAATAATAGAGGAACTAGAAACTTTTACAAATTTGTATAAGGTTACTCACTCAGAAATTGACATTTCTGACCTGCTTTTAGAGAAAGAAAAGTGTAAAAATAGGACACCAGAAAGGGAATCTGATCAGGAGGTGAAGGTGGAAATGAAGTTGAAGGCTGGAGATGGGGGGGAGGGGGGGGGAGAAGGAGGAAGATTCAGACCATGATGAGTTGCTTTTGTCTGTTGATCAGTGATTAAAAAGAGGCTTTATTAGGCCTTACAGATGCCTGCAGTATATGTCAGCATTTCCTCAACTCACCATGCTGTATCGTATCCTTTTATCGTTACCTGTCACAAGTTGCTCAGCGGAAAGGACGATGAGCCGTTTAAAAATTGTAAAGAACAGGTTAAGAAGCAGCTTAGGGGACCATTGGTTGCCAAGCTTATTGATACTATCATCTGAGAATGACATTCTCAAGAACATCACAAATGAAGAAATTATCGAAAAGTTTACCATATCAAGTGCACAGAGAAAAAAAGCTTCTGTTAAAATCTTATAAATAGTACATAAATCCCTGTGCTTAAAGAATTTATTTTCTGGTCATACTATAAATTTTTGTCAAACCTAGAGTGTTGGAATGTTTTCTCTTCCCTCCGCATAAGATAGCTGTTTTGTCAGTACTCTAAAACAATTTAATTTTTAAGCTTTTATGAATACTTACGCAACTCATGTAAACATTACGATAATACTCATATCATTAGTTTTTACACATTTAGTATGTTTTTTCAATATCTGATTATTAAATTTTTGATCTTCATTGATGTGTTAAATTTTTTTTATATTCTATTCTTCCATTCACTCAATTTTAGAGCTTTTCTATGAATATAAAAATTATTCTTATACAAAAGGTCAAGGTAAAATACTTGTTTTATTCATATAACATTCATAATCTTTCAAAACAACTGTTTTTACTATATTATAGTTATTTTCATTTGCAAAGTGTAAGTAATATCATTTTTTATGCATGAAATTGCTGTTATAAATATAAACTGATCATTTTCCTAGCTGTTCTGGTTTTATTTATCTCATCTAAATTTATCTCTTAATTTTATTTATCTCTAACTGATTTACAAAACGTAGAGCTTTGTGTGGATTCAGTTGGAAATTTGAGATTTCATTAAAGGTTATATATATATGGTTAACTGGATTTGAGGGGGGCGGTAAAGAAATTTTTTTGGGGGGGATTTGCGCCATTGGGCTTGGGGGGGATGGGCACCCCTGGCTTTTCCAATCGGGCTATTGGAGAGTGGGGTGCCAGCTCAGGTGTGACCTCGTCATCTGACCTTGGTTCAAAATTACGAGGTGTTGTCCTCAGATCTTTCCCTTCGGGTTTGATCCCGGAACGTCGCCAATAGCTCGTTGTGTTGCTCCAGTCGACGTCAATTTAACCCTTTCGGGCCTAATGATCATATACGTCCCAGAGATTAGATTGGGTAAATAAATCCCACTTTTGAATGGGTTTTTACGTTTTCAGTGTTCTTAAGGAATCAGGGAATAAAAATATGACTAAAGAAACCTGGCGATACTTTCAGATTGCGAATGGCGGACTTATGGTTTTGAGCACGCCCATTCATTCTGATGAATTAGTGACCGTGGTTCGGAAACAAAAAGATTGTACAAAATTAGACGTTAGTTGCCCAGAAGCCATTTCCCACTACAATATGTACATGAATGGAGTTGACCGCTGTGATGAAATGGCTACTTTTTAGGGTCATGGCAGAAAATCAGACAAGTGGTGGAAAAAGATTTTTTGGAACTTAGTTATGATTTCTGTTGTGAATGCATGGATTACGAAGTGTGATGTGGAACATAAAACAGAACCACTATTATCATTCATGGTCCCCTTAGCTGAACAACTAATAAATGTTGGAAGGGAGAAAGCAAACACAAAAAGAACGCGAAAGTATGGTCGTCCGTCAAAAAGAGCAAAAACTACTAAACTACTAAATTAAACTACTTTTCAGAGTTAAATTTTAATCATGCAAAAGTCGGGGCGAAAGGGTTAAATATCTACCAACCATCCAACTGGACTACGGCGGGCCCTCGACAACAGCCCGTTGTGTTGCTCCAGTGCAACGCTAATTCAACTATCTATCGTTGGTTTGAAATGAAATTTCTGTTTGCTTTCATTCCAGCATTCGACATCAAGCTGTTTTCTGAGCCTGAAGAGTACCTAGTCTACACTGAGCCCATAATCATACAAGCGGCCATTCATGATCGTCGAAAGCTCGTCAACCCCTACTTCGAAGGTATCGCTTTGAAAGGTGGGGTGCACTACGAAGCCTATGTATCGATGGAAAGTATCGCTCTGTTTTATGATTTTTTCTGTGCAAAATCACTAAACGTATAAATTATTATGCGACAGGCGACTAAAAGACAACTGTCTGCTGCTATTTTCCAACCTTGGCTACTAGGAGCATCATTTTTAGCAATTTATAACTCGGAGTTTCTACCTTCACTAGAATAATCTTCTAGGTATCTTCAAGTTGACCTTTGGGCAATAAGTTGGTTGGGTAATTTGGGTTGAAAAAGAAAAATGAATATATACACAATGTTATGCTCACGTTTTTTAATTTTGAAATTCGTGTTACTCAAGTTAACTCAATGTCTGTGAAACAAACTAAAAAATGTATACATAAAATACTTTATAATTTATTCCTCATTACTTCTATATTTCATGTCTGTTTAAAAATATGACTTGTCACTCTACGGTCATTTTTTGACAGTACGGGGACAAATAGGAGAGGACAAATAAGATCGGAACTTGCGACTAGAAGTGACTTGTATGTTCGTAGTGGATTCCGTACCACTACGAACATACAAATCAATACCAAGAGATTATTATTATTGAAGATATATACACTCAACATGTGGGTATCAGCACGTCTAATGCAGGTATAACTAAATAATTCATGGTTATAACTTTCCAACCTTTTTCTAGAAACAAGTTTTCAAAAATAAACTTCACATATCAATGACGTCATTTTGAATCCCATCTGCTTAAGCTCATTCAAAACCAATGAAATTATTATTTTGTACTATACCATTTCAAAACCTTGACGAATAATTTTTGCCATTAATCTATTTAGGTTTCTAGAGATATGTTGCCGTATCCTTATGACACGATGTGCACAGATTACTTGAAGCAGTGGAAGGAGAATAATGGAACAGGTCCCCTGAACGAAATGGTATATTTCAAATGTTTAACATCTCATCTTCAGTTCGAGATCAATATTGAAAGTACTTTGCTTAGAAGAAACATTTACACGCTGATAATATCCATAGTGTCTTCAAAACTAACAAAATCAGCATTCACTTCACATCGCGTGCTTTGTGATTGGCGCAGCTTGGCCAAATATGTACTTTGCGTCATAAAACCCAACCAAAAATCAACAAAACAGCAAAAATTTTACACATTTAAGGTTTGGGTATGAGTTTATTGACAATTCTGTTCAATACCCACACATTTCAGAAACATTACTACAATTAAACCCTAAAATTTTACATTCATCACAGATAAGTGTCTTAACGTTCCCAGAAAGAGAACAACTTCCTCTTTTTACTCTTTTAACATACAAATCTTTCTTTCTGAACCCTAAATTCACTGCCATTCTCCTTTTCTCATTGCTTTTGCAATCTTTTACTTAACCCCAATGCATGCACTTCCATTTAACCTTCTCAACTTTCTCACTCAGCTGATGCTTGCTAACCTTGGCATCAACCCCCTCACACTCGTGATGATTACTTCTTCCCTTTCGATCGGGTATGTCCACTGCACTAGCAACCTGTGAGTCGTGCATACGGGGGCTGGTGCATGTTAAATCTGTCGTGGCCTCAAATGTCCTCACGTTGGCATGGTGTCGAAGTTTGGAGAGGGGAATGCCAGTTCGGATGTTGACCTCGTCATCTGACCGTTGTTCAAAATTACGAGGCGTCCTTGGATCATTCGTTGTGTTGCTCCAGTTCGATGCTAATTAAAACACCTACCTATTCCTACCTGTGATCATTCCTTTCGGGGTTAATCCCGGACCATCGCCAATAGCCCGTTGTGCTGTTCCTGTGCGATGTTAATTAACTTCCTTCCGAAAGTTGGTCCCTGTCCCTCGCCGAAAGTTGTTCCCTGCCCTTTGCCGAAAGTTGGATCAAACTCTTCGCCGAAAGTTGGACCAAACTCTTCGCCGAAAGTTGGTCCAGACTCTTCGCCGAAAATTGGTCCAGACTCCTCGCCGAAAGTTGGTCCAGACTCTTCGCCGAAAGTTGGTCCACGACCCTCGCCGAAAGGTGGTCCTGGCTATTTGTCAGGTTCAATTCCTCCCAGTGCGTATTTCTCTCTTCTGTGTCAGCGAAACTTTCCTTGTGTGTGTCTGTCTACTACGCGAACGGCACCCGATACCAAGTATGGATGGTTGGCGGTCACGATGGAACAGGGCTCGTTCATTTTGAGTAGGGGTGACTCATGGGGATGACTTAATTTCGTTGTTTTTCGCGAATCCTAGCGGAAGAAAGAAGTAATTTACATTATAGATCTCGGGGACGCGTGAGAAATTTTGAGAAATATATTTGAAATATATTTCCAATTCGTCATCAAGTGTGCCAATGTGACAAGCTTGAAATTTAGGAATCCCCTGTCGAAAATGGTATAAAGTCAGTTTCTACAGTAACAGACAGGGACAGACTTTGTATCTGGAGCAATTCACGTGAAGCTGTCTACCTTGTGTTTGAAACAGCTTGGCCAAATATGGCCCTTGTGCCATAAAACCCAACCAACCAACCTATTTAGATCGGACTGCTCTCAGACACTATCTGATTAATCCAATTCTCTCTATCTGATTAATCCAATTCTATTTCCAACTCTCCTTAAATTGACTATACGGATGATACTATGAAGATGATATGGATGATACTTACAATGATAGATAACAATAATGTTATTCGATTTCTTTGCACCTTTCTCTTCCTCCATAGCCACTGAATTTTTAATACTGACCACCTGCCATACACCTGCCACGGAGATTATATAAGTGTTTGTTTGTCGTTTTGTTTTCAATCTACGATGTCTTTATGACGTGTTAATTTTTTATATGAAAATGGTTACCTTGCATTTCACTTATTGTTTAATATGATGTTTGGGGGAGTGTATGAGCAATATTTAGCATTCTGCTGCTCATGCGTAGAAAACACCATTTTGTGTTGTTTGGGTCATGCTCCTCCAACTCTTTTGTCCTGTATGGGTCATGCTGATCCACCAACATCACATGCTACTTTAAAATTTTCTTTGAAATTTCCTTTAGTTGAATTATTATACACATTAATACATATAACACTATTCTTTCAATCTTTGTAGATGTGCAAAGAACATTGCAAGCTAGAAAAACTGAAAGCTATGGGTGTTTGCATAGACCGGAACGTAGCTTATCCTCATATGGAACAATTGTGTGGTACCAAAGGTTAGTATGAATTACCTATGTACTGAATGCTGAAAGTTATATTTAAGGGTACTTCAGAATCAAAACACATTTATCCTGTATACATTCTATGAAAATACATTAAATTATAAGAAATAATTGTACAGTGGAATATATTATGCAAAAATTAATTTTTATAAATAAAATAGTTGAATATATTGTCTCATGAAATCTTAACTTTTCAGAGCCCTATACAACTACTAGCGAAATTATAAATAACTGCACTGTGGAATGCGGAAATCCATGCTTGTAAGTAAAAAGTATTTTAACCATTTCCATTTAAAAATATTTTGCAATTTCTCCAACAACGCTTCATAAATTCCAACAAAAGTAATAACTAACCTTAAAAATTTTGAGCTGGATAATAAAATATTAAAAATATAGGTAGGTAGTTGAATTATCGTCGCACGAGCAACACAACGAGCTATTATTAAAAACACAATTAAAATATTTTATAAGCAATAATGAATACGATTATAATATTTTATAATCATATGAATTATTTTATCTATTATAATTTATTTATATTGCATAAAATATTATAAATAAATATAATATATAATGTTTTAACTGAATATAATGCATAATATTATAAGGTTGGTAGGTAAGTGATTGAATTTACGCTGCGCTGGATCATCATAACGGCCGTTGGCGACGGTTCGGGATCCATCCCGAAGGGAAATATCGAGGACAACACCTCGTAATTTTAAACCACGGTCAACTGATGAGTATAATATTTCAAATATAATGCATAATAATATAAATAAATATTTTTATAAATTTCGAAAGTGGTTCAAACCTTGCAAATGTCCAGTTCAATTAAACATCATAAAGTACATCATAAGTAAATTGTTTTTGAATTTTGAGGATTTTCCGATTAATATTTCGTTCGCGTATTGTCGGCTGTATTTGTTTAAAGACATTAATTTATTAACATTTTTGAACCAAAATTTTTAAGATAATTATTTTCTTTAGATACATTAAGAAATGTACTATAGTTATAATCAACTGAAATCAGTTATTCAATTTATTTAGTGAAACTGAGTTTGCTATTGATTTTTATAGTGATTATAATTACGAAGTCAGGCATGATGAGGTGAACAGTCAACAGCATTTGGTAAGTTTCTTGTAATGAAAAAGCTTTAAGAGTGTATTCTTTGTAGATATGCAGGGGCTTTTCGAAAATATCTGGTCAAATTGTAAAGGGTGATAGAGGGCCCAAAATAAACACTTATAAAGAGGACACATGTTCATTCAGGACGGACAAACATCCATGCCTCCTGATTTGAACTAGGAACCTTTGAGTCCAGAAGTGTTCAGATCACAGTAAGACCTATGAGCAGCTCGTTTGTTTCCGTCCGCAGCCTCATACATCCTATGATATCTCTCTGTGTACGTACAACTCTTTGAGCACAGGATAAACTCTTTGTGTACTTAGGTTACTACAACAACTCTTTGTGTATTTAGAATAGTACAGCAATTTTAATCAATGTAAATGTTTTTGTAACAGTCCACTAATGCTTTGTATTTTGTGTGAGCCCTGAAACAATCCTTTTCATATGTCAATCTTACCTTCTTAATCTCGAACCCTAAAGATAGTACGCATGCGCTAACTAAACGACGCAAGAGCAAATTAGGGGTGACAAGTTCTTCACGATTTGGTATTCAAATAAAAGTTATGCTTGTGTGTGGTACTTGTAAGAACATTAAAATTTTGAAATAAAAGAAGATTAATTTATATCATTGGTTTAACATTAAAACCCGGGTTTTATGATTCATTTAACAATTAAATTATACTTTTAACCCTCCTGGTTGTTATGTCGAAAAAGTATGTCGTTATTAGCAAAACTGATCTTGATGGACTAGATATCTAGTCAAAACTACTTGGAGGGTTAAAAAAATAATGTGCTGCCTTCTTCGGACTTCAACTTATAAACGCATTTAGGACGTTTTTGTTTTCTTAACCCTCCTGGTGGATGTCTTGACAAGGTATTTCGTCATTAGTAAAACTGACTAGATCTTGATCTCGCCATTAAAAGAAACCTGACCAGATCTTGATATAGCCATCATAAAAAAATCCTCAATATCTTGATAACTGGATGTCTCATTATTATCAAAACTGGTCAGGTCATGATGGATTAGATATTTCCTCGAAATCGCTTGAAAGGTAAACGAATGGGGGAGTTTTTCAAAGCGTAATAGTAGTAGATTAAGTTGTTTGTAAACCAGTGACCTTAATTTTAAATAATATATCATGCAAGTAAGGCCATTTATAATGTAAGGAGAAAGATAGAAGACTAAATTTTATGCTTCATTAAAAAGTTAATTCAATATTTCGATTTGAAAAGGAATGGAATATGATAATACGATTTCTTTCTTCAACTAAGATGTGCGATATCATAGGCTAACATTTTAGCGGCAGAAAAGTTATATATTAGTTCGTCTCTTTTTCTTAATGGTGAGTGACTGTGGTCCCATCGCAGCGACCACACGTCTTCTAAAACTCTTCATATATCTTTTTAATCTTTATTAAATTTTTACTTACATGATACTACTTCATAATTTATATAGAAAAGTGTTTTTTCATGTTTACTTATTTGAGTATAATAATAAAACTTAAAATGTGTTATTTTCTAACGAGTCACTTTCAATGTAAATTATTCATAATTGAAATAAATGGTTAAGTATTAAAAATCAAATCGAATAATAATTTGAGCTTTCAAAATGGCCCAAACAACCTTGGAATGACAGTTAGTTAGTTATATAAAATAATTTAAAAATTCGCAAGATAAAACGTAATTTGAAACTAAATTTTTCTTAAAATTTAATTTCTTATTACAAGTATATGTATATGTCGGTAAAATCTATTAACATCATTGATTTAACTACGCTACATAAGCAATTTTTTACTGTTCTTCAAATAGCTTATCAAGAAAATTTCCCTTCTAAACCTTTCATCTTTCAAGTAGTCTGCTTTAATAAACCTTCTAATTAGATTTCTCATGTATTACAGTAATCTTCGGTTATTACTTTATAATGTTCTTAAAAAGTACTTTTAGACTAAGTATAACCAAACCAATACATAGCATAGCTTTTCACAAGACTTAAATGTCTGATTAAGGAAATGCGCTATAAAGTAAGTTTTACAATTTCTTATAAAGAGTTTGTTTTTAGACTAAAGTGGTATTCACAAATAGGAAGCGCAAAGCGACAAGCGCAGATCAATCAAAGCGTTATCAACGTACTACATTGTACGTACAACGTGCAAGATTGCCTTCCAGATATATCACAAAAACTCAAGTATTAGATTACTATAGTTGACTTGTTTTAAGAACCTTTCAGTTTTTATAACTTAATATTGTAATGCTAGAAATATACTTGGGAATCAGAAGCGATCAGTAAGAAAATATATATAATAAACAATGCCATATTACACTTACCAAAATGTCTCCATTAAAAAAAATTCATTTATTGCAATAAAAGTTCGACATTTTTGGTACTGAAATAATCTAATTTGACAGCTCGTTCGAGCATTTTTTAAAAACTTGTCCACCTTAAATAGTTACATCACTTAAATTTTCCACCTATAAGCATTTTCATTATATCATCCGACATGTATCCTGGATGATATCATCTGAGAATAAATGTATCATGGTTAATTCTGATAAATATGACAATCTATATCGAAGTTTCTGAAGGTCTTCCAAATCGGATATAAAGTAGTTAAAATCTGTTAAAATTTTTCTCATCAAATTTTAGTCATTCGAAAATTTTTTTCATTGTATTTTCAGTGCTCACATACTGATGAGTGGTGCAAGTAAGTAGAATGTCCTTTTGTTTAACAAAATGTTCTTTTTTTAAATTTAATCTATTTGATCCTGCATGCAAATTGTGACGCTTAGTTGCTTTCAAACGTATCAAAATTTTGGCTGTAATTAATATTTAATGCAGTCATTTAAAAAAACTGGTTGGTAAAACGTTTCTATAATTTGGCTAACGTTTTAGATTTTAGAAGGCTAATTTTGTATAATTTTTTGATTACGTAGCGTAAAATAATGTTTTTGATGACTTCCCTGTAGATATTCAAATATCAAGTTATCTATATCTTTCAAGAAATTTCAATTAACGAGGTACACATATCAACCCCAATTTGAGGTAAGTATTTAACACAATAGATCTCCATTTTCTTATCTAAAAAATTAAAAAGATTTAATTAAATTGTCATGCATTAAGTTAAAAATAATTAAGTGCATGTCATGCATAAAAGTTTTTAACTTTAGGATGAATGAATTTTAAGTTTTGTATTAAGCTTTAGTTCTTGCTTCAATTACCTCAACCAGCTCGCATTTGTTGCTCATTATTTGGGATGATTTTTATATGATGGCGGTTAAATCACTTTTTCGTTTCTTTTTCGAAGCGTCACATTAGAATAGCAGAAAGCTTGACCAATAACAATTAATTATAAAGGTCATAGCGCTTATCAAATATTATTAAAACTCCTTAAATACAGCTACCAGTGAAAGAAAAGGAACTATATCATAGTAATGTTAAAGTTAAGTTAGTTTTGAATTCATCGAATATACACAAAAATATTTTTAGTTTCACTTACAGTATTTTTTTGTCATAATCCTATTACTTTAGATAGTAGGTAGTTGAATTAACGTCACACTGGAGCAACACAACAGGCTATTGACGACGGACCGGGATTGGACAACCCAATATTATGCTCATGTATTGTGGCTTTAGTGATTTTGATTTTGAAGTACAATCCGCTTAATGAAACTTAATTGCTATATTCCCCTACCCGAAAAATATAGCTGCAGATTCCACAGGATTGGAATTCTGTATTGTTAAATGTATGTAGAACTCTTATTTGTTGGTAATGGGATGAAATGAGACGTTCTTTTAATATTAAATATGTTTAATTGCAATGAATGGGAAACTATTTACAAGGGATCATAGTTACATCACATGCTCGTGGTGCGAAACCGTTTGCTACATTCTTTAGGGTTCTTCAGTCTCTCACCCTGAGATCTGACTCGTTCGACGGTCTGTCTCGATATCTCTATCGCGGGGACGCACAGATCACGGCCCGCGGGCCACATGTGTCCCTCCGTTGATTCACTAGCGACCCGTTTCACTGTGTGTTTTTTCAACTTTAACAAGTCACACAATAGGTAATTTTTAAAAACTGCACATGCGCACAACAAAGTAGCTGTTAAACCGGGAGCGGCATGCGGGCCGGCCATGGAAGATCGTTATCAACGAACTCATCGACATGCAAAAAGATGAGAACCTGCGAAATAAATTGAATGGAGTCAATGTATTAAACTTCTATCGTTGTGTCGGTAAAAACAACTGTTAATCATTGCTAGATAATGCATTAAAATGAGCCTCTTTGGGTCAACATATATCTGTGAACAAACATTTCAGTCATGAATATTAACAAATCGAAACAGGAATCGCTTGACTAATGAAAATTTAGAATCAATTCTACGCTTGGCAACTACTGAAATCGAACCAAATAATAAAGCAATTGTCAAATGCCATGCCAAGCATCAAATTAAATTTTTTATTTAATTTTTACTATCCATCTTCGTAATAATTTTGAAACAGTATATGATAAATACAAATAAAATAAATAATACATGATATAATAACTTTCATGTTCTTTTGGCTGCCCTGCCATTGGTACCAAGTGAATCTATGTGGCCCTTTGTCTTAACAAGTCTGTTCATCCCTGTTCTATCGTAATCCTGGCGCTTGATCACTTCCTGGATCACAGGAAATGGCAGGTGTTCTTCTGATACTTTATACCCAGATATCCACATGTATAAACATTTTAAGTCTAACTTTGTCTTGTCACTGATTCTCGATCGTTTGCACTGCTGTTTCAGAGTGTGGAGTTGTACAGCTATGTCGGTGGCTACATGGGGATGTGGCTGGGCTTGTCCCTCATATCCTTGTTCGATCTCTTCGAAACCATCTGCTACTTGCTCGTCTACCCCATCAAGCGCCTGAAATTGAAGTCCAGAAAGCGAAAGATCAAGCCCTCACCGAAAGCTGGAACATTCTATAACAACTTGCCCGCGGAGATTCACCAGAAAGGCTGGTACCATTGAACTGAGGACTGGTTGTTTAGGGCTCTATGAAGATTTCCTCGTGCACGTATCCTAAGTTCTGTTTTGATCTTGAAAAGAATAATCAGGTCTAAAAGATTGTCAAGATTTTTGTGCATTTTAGCGAATTTGCAAGAACTATTGGTGTCACTGAACTTAGTCTCAATCTTTCCGTGGATATTGGAGGCACCAATCTTTCTGGTAGACTGCACAAATGGCTTGGGGATCATCGGACTAGATGGTTGCCAAGATCTTTGTGCAGTTAATGAATTTAAATGCATCTTAAGTACAGTATCCCCTCGATAAATCGCGTTTCTTGGGAGACGAGAAAAAACTACGATATAGCCAGCGTCAAGAAAAAACTGTATGTTAGGAAAAAGTTAGAAATTCAATTTCGCGTTTTTATGTAAATTTGGATATTGAACAAAATTGATGACAAGTTTTTGAAATTAAAGTAAATAAGGTTTAATAAGTTTGAAAACAGAAATTGTTTCTCATTCATACCTTTTGTGAGTAATCTAAAACATTCTTTCGAACTTAGTTTAGGGTTAGACTCGAGAACAAGGTTCCATCGCCAATAGGCAATAATTACCATTGCAATTGGTGATAATTTTGAGTTATGGTAACCCTTTGTAGGTTTGTGGAAACCATCCAATGTGGTGGTCATTCCAAATACCCATCGACCTTCTAATGAAATAGACGGACTACGTGGACGGAATCGCTGTCGTAAGATCTCTGAAGGGTAAATCACAAATCGACTTAACCGATTGACTATGGAAGCGCATACTAGTGTTTTTGATTACGTGGATAATCACATTAACCAATCAATAATTTAGTATTCATGCTTTTACCAACAACCACGTGACAGATCTTCAAACCGAGCAGCGGGAAGAAATAACATGAAGCTGCGGCACCTGCTCCGTCCATTTCAGTTTAAGTTCGATGCAAATACCTGTTTGACGACGAAAATTTTAGGCTCCAGTCTGGCGAGGGGCAGGTAGCAATGTTCTTGAGTCTTACCCAGCTTAGAATATTTGGTTTACTAAGACTAGAGTTCTATTTCAAAGAAATAGGATGATATGTTCTATGCTGTTTGCAAACCCGAAATATTCACTGGGGACAAGTAAAAAGGAACGTTATAGCCAAATAGGAGATCGAGGGTTTACTGTTCTTTAATTGTAGTGTTCCAAAAATAATCAAACAATCTATTGTATTTTTCTTTTACACATTTTAATGTATTTTAGTTAAGTGCATTAAAGTTCAGTAGCCTCAAATGTCGAAAAGATGTAAGCATAAAATTTATTAATGTGACCAAAACTTTGTATTAGATGAGACTATTCTTTATCATGTTCCATATCAATAGCTATTAATGTGTTTCTATTTGTTCAAATTCACGCTTCCTAAAATGTTTAATGTATACTACGAAATAAATATATTTGTGCTTGACTTGAATCACCTGTGATAAATGGGAATGCGATTTGTTTTGAGAAATTCTACATAACAATTGCCACACATTAAGAATTTATAAAAACGATTCGTATTTCTGAACATTTATTTTCAACTTACGCCTGAGCAATACATGTCCCACTTGTAAATTATCTAATTTATTTAAAGCTATATTGCTATGAAAATATTATTTTCAGAAATTCATTCAAGACGACCGTCTTTGGTTGGAAAGAGTTTCGAAGTCGCAATAATGCGCTAATTTGCCGGGCCGCGGTAGCCCAGTTGGAAGAGTAACGGATTAGCAACCGGAGGTTGCAACTTCGAAACTACGTCCATCCAAAAACCGTTGTGTACACGGGGGCTGGTGCCCGTTAAATCTGTCGTGGCCTCAAATGTGCTCACGTTGGCGTGGTATGGAAGTTTGGAGAGTGGGTTGCTAGCTCAGGTGTTGACCTCGCCGTGGTTCAAAATTATAAGGCGTTGTCCTTAATTCTTCGCCTTCGGGATTGATCCCGGACCGTCGCCAATAGCCCGTTGTGCGACGTTAATTAAGTTCCAAGAACCAACCGCTACTCTTCCAACCGGGCTAAATCCTCCGAGGATTGAGACTTTCGTGGCCCAGTGGGTTTGTCCATTGCACTAGCAAACTGCGAGTAGTAGTGGGAACAGGTTTATTTCCTTCCTGAGTGTACTTCTCACTTCTGTGTCAGTAAAAATTTCTTTGCGTGTGTATGCCATTACTCGACGTTGTCTGTTTTGTGTTTGGCGCAGCATGGCCAAATGTATGGCCCTTGTGTCATAATAAAACAGACGAGACCCTCAGAGGGTTAAATGCCTACATAACCTCACATAGAATAAATAATCTTGCACGATACTTCAACTTCTCATAGGAACTGAAGATATGTCGGTTCGCTATTGTATTCTTGAGGAGAAAAGACGAAAAATGTTTTACTCTTTCTAAAGCAAATTAAAAAATGCACAAGTTGTTCTGAAACTTTTTTATTCCATGTCTCGCAGTAAATACAACAAATTTTTCGAGCCTTTTTTAAGCATTATTCTTTTTAGCATGTTGCCAAAACGAAATGAACAAAAGAGATTAAATATTTAATATCGATTAGAAACATTCAATATCGATATTAACCAAAACGTAAAAGTAAACAATACATAAATATTGACAATCTAAAATACTTGTTGAAATTGAAATAATCTTGTAATTACTTTTTCTTATGCTAAAACTCTGAGCCACTACAGATACAATGCATACTAGAATTTCCAAAAAAGTTTTATAGGAAGGTCGATAGGTAGTTAGTTAATTAATCTCGCATTGGAGCAACGCAACGAGCTATTAGCGATGCTCCGGGAAACACAGCATGGCCAAATATGGCTCTTGCGCCATAAAACCCCAAACCAACCCGGGGAACACAACATCTCGTGATTTTGAACCACGGTCAGGTGACGAGGTCAACACCTGAAGCTGGCACCCCACTCTCCACACCACGTCAACGTGAGGACATTTGAGGCCCCGACAGATTTAACGTGCACAAGTCCCCGCGTACATGACGGTCCTTGGTTGGATCAAGTTTCGAACTCGCAGCCCTCTTGTTGCTAATCCGCGACTCTTTCAACTCTTGAACTGCCGCTACCCCTTAAATCAAAGGCTGAATTCCATATGAAAGTAAGCATTTATAATTTAGATAACCAAGCAACCTTCGATTCTTTAAGGTATTTTTCCGCTAAAATCCACTTTCCCAGCTGTATTGTTGGTCTTTTTTATATATTACCATAATAGAAGCAGAAAATTTATTCATAAATTCAGTCACGAAATCAAAACAGGGCCCGTTTGTGGTCAGGTTATCGGTTATTTTGTAAGGCGCATTGATTTAACTCATCAAAATTTCATTCGAAGCGATTAACTTCTAACCCCATTCATAATAGATTAGCCAGCAGTGGATACATAACCATTAGCATTCAACGATGACGTGTAGTCGAGGAAAATATTTCTACTGAAGTTGGTTCTCTTCGAGACATCGAATTCTAGAAGTATCTTAAAAGGCAGCAGTGCATAAATTAGTGAGAATGTGAACGTTGAGTGTTCTTCGAAACAACACTTGAAATTTGTTTGAAATAACACTCTGATACGAAGTTATCCATATATCCGTTATACCATGCTACTAATAGAAACATAGATAGACCGATTTCTAAGTTTACGTTCATTACCTATTCTCTGAGTTACTTGGCATCTTATTTTTGAGGCTTAGTCAATTAAAAATTCATTTTTTGATAGGTAGGTATTTTAATCAACCTCGCACGTAAACGGGCTATCGGCGACGGTCCGGGATCAAACCAGAAGGGTCACATCTGAGCTCCAAACTTCCAAGCCAACGTGAGGACATTTAAGGCCCCGACAGATGTTTCTAATCCGTTACTTTTCCAACCGGGCTACCGCGGCCCATTATATTTTTCGGAAACAAAAGAAAAAATAATGGATTTAATTTTAATGGATTTAATAATGGATTTAACAATAGAATAAAAATAATTAAAATTTTAGAGAATTACATATTTTTCGGAAACAAGAAAAAAATGTAATTCTCTAAAATTTTAATTTTCCTTCAACTCGGTTTTAATTTCGTGGATTCGTGGAAGGTTTTACTCAAATATCTGAAGGGATTCTTTTGATTTAACACAATTTAAAGTGCTATTTTAATTCATTTATCAAGAAACAAAGACTGTTTAAAAGATAACTTATTTAGGTAGGTAACTAGGTTATTCAACATCGCAGGTGGAGCAACGCAACGGGCTAACGGCGGCGGTTCAGGATCCATCTCGAAGGGAAAGATTCGAGGACAACGCCTCGAACCACGATCAGATGCAGGTCAGTTTGCACCAGCCCCCACGTACACGATGGTCTTTAGTTGGACGGAGTTTCGAACTCGCAATCCTCCGGTTGCTAATCCTTTGCTCTTCCAACTGGGATACCCCGTCTTTCTGATTGGAAAAAAATTAAATTTTAATATAAAATAAACTTTTCTTGTTTAATGTGAGGTTAATTGTTTCTATTGAATGACCTACTGAACCCCTAGAAATACCAACCTCCTGGGAATTTCCCAATCTGTCCATCACTGAAGGAGCGACAAATCAAATATCCCTTTTCAAACGTCAGAAATTAGGAGAGGGCATGCAACTGTTTCGCTGCAATTAGCATACACTTGCGAGGACTTATTACGAGTCTGGTTTCGCTATAAATTTTTAAACACTGAATTGAAGCAACACTGAAATCCAACCGTTTTATGAATCTAGCGTGACATTATTAGCAGTTAGCGGATAAGAGTTTTACATTATTTACACCCGCATTGACCATAAAATCAAATTTGTATTGCACAATTAGTCGGATTTCCAGTTATAACTCGAATATCATTACATATGTTTACTTCTAAAAGACGCCATTGATTGTCTTCTGTGAAGGTATTTCAAAAAGCGGATTATGGTCATGTTTTCTAGATATTGCAGTATTTTGTAATGGCGCTGACGTTTGTTTTCCCATCGTAATACTAGGTGTAATTTTGAATTTTCTAAGATCTGGTAAGTAGATTTGAATTTTGAAAAAATTTAGGTTTGAAACTGTTTTTGTAACTGAATTTGTAATGGCACTTATACTTGTTTTCCCATCGTAATATTGAGTGTAATATTTTGGGCTTTCAAGGATCTGGTAAGATTTTAATTTTGAAAAGTGTTGGGTTTAAAACTGGTTCTTTGAAACTGGTTTTGTCATGGCAATAACATTTGTTTTCCAATCGTAACAATCGTTTTCCAACTGGGTCGCGGTAGCCCAGTTGGAAGGGTAACGGATTTGCAATCGTAGGGTTTCGAGTTTGAAACTCGGTCCAACCAGACTGTCGTGAACGTGGAGGCTGATGCACTTTAAATCTGTCGTAGCCTTAAATGCGGCACTTGTAGTAGTATTAGTAGATAATAGTAGTTAGAAAAATAATTTGGTATATGTATTTATATGATATATGTCCTGTATGAGTAGCTATTATGTTGAATCAGTTAGCAATGATGCAATTACCAGTGACTCAATGACCCTGTTCAAAGCAGAGAAGTTACCAACTTCATTGGAAAATGGAACTAGACTGAAAATAAACTGTCCTAACGAAACAAGCAAGAAACTGTTTGAAAAGAATAACATCACACTTTTTCGATAGTAGTAGATCTGTTATTATTATAAGTAGATAGTAATAGTAGGGTTGGCCATTTTGCGTGAGATTTTTGTTTTATTCATTTATATAGTATCAAACAGAATTTGCAGCAAATTGTTTGTAACGCAAGGACTTTTTATTCTACGAAGTTTTGAATTCAATTATTTAAATAACCTTAAACGTCAATAAAAATATAATTTACTTTTTCAAATCGTTCGTATTTTTATTTCATTGTTCATATCTAGAATTATTAATTTTGAGAGACACGAATAAGAATACGCAAATATTATATTATGGAAATATGGAAATCTTAATTCATTATATTATGGAATTCTTATTATTAAACCTTAACTTATATATATATATATATATATATATATATATATATGTGTGTGCTGGTGGATCAGGGCGTCATCAGGGAGGAGCCTCACCCAGTGCGTGTGGGCGGCAGTTCACCAAAAGTAGCCCACACACCCGTTCAAACACCATAAGCAGAAAGGCAAAATTAGGAAATCAAAACCGGGGACATCCAAGGACACACACCAAAGACAAGTACAATACAAAACTAAAGAAGAGAAAACAAACTTACCTACTTTAATAAACCTCAGCTCGGCAACAACCAGCTGCAACCTACATGAGGACCACCAGCAAATGCCATTCATAGCGCCCAAAAATCACAGTTGAGAATTCGGAACTGGAATTCCGATTCCGACTCGGAATTTCGAATCGGTTTATCGGAACCACCGGAAACTGAAAAGGTAGTGTACAAATCCAGTCTTTTAATCAATTAACAGACCTATTATGATTTGTATATCAAATAGAATTGATAGCCATTTGGCTTTTTGCTTGTCTGCATTTTTAACCTTTTGGTGTTTTATATATATATATATATATATATATATATATATATATATATATATATACTATATATATGTATATAAAATGAAACTTACAAAATATTAAAAATCAAACATACGAAACATTAAAATGTAAAAATAACAGAAATGCAGACCGGCAAAACGCCAAAAATGCAGACAAGTAAAAGGCCAAATGGCTAAAAAGCCAAAATACCGGGGTATAAATATAGTCAAAAACAGAAGCCAGAAAGCAGAATTATCCATGACTGATCCACCACCACTTCACTTTTTTCGAAATTTTCTTGGTATTCTTAAGTTTAAATTCCTAAATTTCTCTGTTTTGTTTTGTAATATTGAATTATATATATATTATATTTCATATTTCAGTGAGATATCTCACATTTGAAATTTTATTATTTTACCATTACGAATCTTTTTTGGGGGACTTTTAGCATAAAAATCACTGGAAGACGAGGATTTTATTTACGATTGCCCAATACGGAATACATACGGTATAAAGGCTCGTAACAGAAACATCTGATTATAAGATTTTCAAAAACATAGAAATAGACTAAGAATGAATCCAAATCATTAGTATATACATAAAATAAAAAAAAACTTTCTTAATAATAATAATAAAATAAATTTTCTTAAATTTCTTAATTTAAAAATTTTTGGTTTTCTCTTTATTTTAGTTTGTAATTTTGAATATATTATATATATAAATACGATTCATAATGGTAAAATAATAAAATTTCAAATTTGAGTTATCTCACTGAAATATGAAATTTCTTGAACTTTTAATTGTGAATGATTATTGAAATAAATTGTCAATAGTAGTAAATCGTAGTAGTAAATTTGAGTTGTTTTTCCTAAGAGTATTAGGTCTCAACTGCGAAGCATGGATGATCAAGATTGGATATACACAAGATGGGCGAAGGTCAAACGGAGAAGTTCGCCTAAGGTAAGGATAATAATATAATAGATTAATCCCATACAATTTTTTATTGTCCCGAAGTTGAGACTACGTTTAGTGATTACTTAAACTATCTTACAGATTGGTTGACTGACTTGGGTTTTTTGACGCAAGGTCCAAAAGCAGACAAGCTGCGCCAAACACAAGGTAGAATGTAACCAAATAAAAGATAAATAAAATACTTTAAGATTAATTGGCTAACCAACAATAAATGGCAGATTTTAAAAATACAACACTTGAAATTCATTCAACATGAAAATAAATATTTAAACATCACGATTAAACTGGGAAATAGGGGCCGTTGTGGCCCAGTGGGTATGACCACTGCGTTAGCAACTTGCGAACTGTAGGCGGCACAGGTTCGATTTCACTCTGGGTGTATTTCATCTCTTCTGCATCAGTAAAACCATAGACGTGAAATATAAGTAGACTTAGCATTACTATAGAGAGGAGCTTCCAAAAGTGTGACCAACATGTCGACTAGTAATCACGTGACTGCTATGTGAAAAATTGACTTGGTTCGCCGATTTGTCATCTTATCGCCTCGTTTGGGGATGTAACATCTTATGACAGGGTATATGAATCCGATTTCCATAGAGTAGCGACAAAAGTGGTGAAATTGCCGAAGTGTATTACTATCAGATGATGAATCAATGGACCAATTAAATGATGAATCGATGGATGGGTCTTCTTCCGTCCCGTGGATCAATCAGATGATGAATGTTAGGTTCCACCCAGCAGACAAAAGCAGTGAAAGGGTCACGTTGCTACTAGTTTTGGTCACATGATCATGGGCACATAAAAAGGTTCCCATTGCTCACTCAAACTTTTATATTTCCTGTATGAGTAAAACTTTCCTTGTGTGCGGTCCATTACTTGATATTGTATGATATCGTTTCTGGCCCATCATGGCCAAATATTCCCCTTGCTCCATAAAAACTTAATCAACCAACTAACTGGAAAATATGATATTATCGTCGTCATCTATATATTAATACGTGAAGAAAAAACTTTGTACCCCTTTTTAAGCACATTGCGCGCACGGAGGAGTATGAGATTTGGCATAATTAAAGTTCATATGGAGAAGGAGTACAGAAAGATAAAATTAATGTATAATATGGGTTACAAATATATTAAATTAAACAAAATAAAACTTTCATTGTTTACGTTCATATACTGTAATCTATATATTAATACGTGAAGAAAAAACTTTGCACCCCTTTTTAAGCACATTGCGCGCACGGAGGAGTATGAGATTTGGCATAATTTGCCACCAAATAAGTTAGTATTGAAAGTTAATTGCATCGTTTTGCTGATCAGAAACTTAAATACAAAGGAAGCATTAGTCAATGGAACAAGAATGCGCATCAAATTTATGCATCGTAATACTATTGATTGCGAAGTTTTAACTGGAACCGCACGTAATAAAAGAATTTTGATTCCACGTATAAATTTAACATATTCCGGAACTATTTTACCATTTAACTTCCAAAGAACTCAATTTCTAATTATACCTGCATTTGCGATGACAATAAATAAGTCTCAAGGACAAACATTCGAAAAAATTGGAATTTTATTGAGGCAGCCAGTTTTTACACATGGTCAATTGTACGTCGCAGCAAGTAGAGTTTGATCATTCGATGGTTTGAGATTTTATATTTCAGAATATAACGATCAAGGGCATTTTGCAAACGATGAAAGAGTTTTTACAAAAAACATCGTCTACACAGAAGTTTTGAATCATTAAATTCACTGTCGAACTATTTCAAGTTCAATGGACAACATTTATTTCTTTAACCACCCGGTTTTTTTTGTTTCAATAAAAAATATATAAAAAAATACGAAGCACGTACTCCTTATTTCATTTTTTGGATTTATTTTTTATTTAAATTTTATATAATTTGAAAAAGATAGGCAAATTAACTGTGTAGCCTTGGCGAAACCTGTGGCCAGTATAGGAATAAAAAAAACCCGAGAAAATGTCAAACAACGCGTTATTGTTTTTTAGATATGGCTTAACCAAGCTATACCGCATTTTTATATGACGTATGTACATGCTCGCAGCTTACGTAATAGAACAAAATTCAAAAAAATTATATGCAATGAATATAGAGGCTTTTACAAAAGAACCTTATTAACATTCAAATTTAAAAATTAAATGAATTATGGTCGAATTTCGACCACTGGGCGACCACTAGTTTACATAAAAATAGCAAGTGATGGTAAAAAGTTTTGATGAAGTTGAATAAATATGAAAGATAAAATATTATTAGATGGAAATTATCTCACAGGAAACAATTCTACAGGTCAATGCAGAAAATAGTACTTTTAATTGTAAAATTATCATACCATACTACCTTATCAATATTATAAAGGACAAAGGGCCATATCGTTGGACTATACCACATCATCGTTCCTGACAATAATAAGCACTAGTAAAAGAAGAAAAACCTAGAATTTTTCAATAATATTTTACTTCACTTGGCATTACCCCAACGCCTATTACTTTTTTAGACTTTCTTATCGTACCTAAGGCTTGAGAGGCACGGATGTGTTACCCCTCCAAATGTTTCGAAGAGATATCTAGTCCAAGATCTTGTCAATTTTGCTCAGTATAAGATATCTCGTAGACACAAAAATGGCGTATTACTTACTTGGATCTTGGAAGATCCAAGTAATAAAAACAAACTGCCATGCCCAGAACTGGTGACAGTTTGGAACAAGTTTTTGCACCAGAGGCTGGCCACTTCAGGGCTCTATTCGACGCGATTAACCATCAGGAGGGTTGACGAGTGCATCAGGAAAGGTTCATTGTTAACTAATGCATAACCTTTGAGGGATTAACACGCATTCATCCATACTGCAATTTACAGTCTTCCCTGTATGAGTTCTAAGCAATCTGGATCTCCTGGACCAATAGAATCTTTCCTGGGATTCTTTCAACCAATCAATGAGGTTATTTAGTCATTATATTTGTGTTGTGGGGAAAACAATGATACACTACACAACTCGGAAATCTCGTGACACTCAGAGGTACTAGTGTGTCACACGAGTCAATTTTTATGTTATCCGCCATACTAGTATTAACTTTTGTGTAGTAACCACATAGTGTATTAACTTTTGTGTAGTAACCACATAGTGTATTAACCTTTGAGGGATTCGCACGCATTTATGCATTCTGCAACTTGCAGTCGTCATTCTTGCATACCTCCTTCATCAAGATCTGGTCTGTTTTCTTCTAATGACGAGATATCTTGTTGAGACAACACACCAGGAGCGTTCAAAAGGGAAAATGTTGCTAAAGTTTTAAAAACTGCATCGAAATTTTATAGAGAATTCAAAAAGTTATTTTAAATCCAAACTGTTTAGGGTTAAACATGTTCACGAATTAACCCTCCAAGTGGTTTCGATGAGATATCTCGTCCATCAAGATCTGACTCTATTGGATCATGATGAGATATCTCGTCATCAGGGTATTGACAGGGTTTTTTAAGATCGTCCAACAAGATCTGACCAATTTTGCTAATGACGAGATATCTCGTCATCAGAATATTGCCAGATTTTTTTATGATGACGAGATCAAAATCTGATCAGTTTGTTTCCAATGACGAGATATCTCGTCCATAAAGATCTGGTTAGTTTTGCCAATGACGTGATACCCCCTCGAGACTACCACCATTAGGGTTCAAGCATACGTTGAATGAGCCTCAAAAAGTTGTTTTTCGAAGATTGAAACTTAATCTCGTCACAAGCAATACCAAATTCTTCCCCATTGCAGATTCATGATAGGATAGCGACGGAAGCGCAGAAAATCAAGCCTCGCATTCAGTATGGCAAGTTCAAGTCCTTCACCTCGTACTCGATAGCCACCCTGAAGGAGTCTCTCATCACTGGCTGGCCGCAGATCGCTTCGAGTAAGAATTGGATCCTGAGAATCATCAAGACCTCGGTTTTCCTTTTGTGCGTGATGGGATTCGGATACCAAACATTTGACTTCCTGACTCTTTACATGTCCTATCCGACTTCGGTCAACGTCCATGTCAGCAATCCGTCTGAAGTACTACCACCAGCTTTAACAGTCTGCAATCGGAACAGGTAAACGTTATTAAGAGATAAAACTATGATGGAAGATCAAAGGAATTTTTATCACAGAGGCAGACAATTTTTTTGTTAACCCCTGTGTCATGACACATGAAATTAGACCATAGAATAAAAAGAAAGGTAGTAAAAAGATCAACACGATTCCAACTGCTTCAAAAGTTCTTCTTATTTCCGATAGCATGCATGGAAGATCAAAATATTTTTATTACAAAGACACTTATACAAATACATCTATTAACCCCCCTGTGCCATTATGTGATACATGAAGTTGGGCCATTGATAAAAAAAGAGAGAGACAATAAAAAGATAAAAAAGATTCCAGATGCTTCAAAAGTTCTCTCACCTTCCAATAACAAGAATAGAAGATAAAAACAATTTTTTTATTACAAAGGCACTTAGACAAATACATATATTTACCTCATGCGTCACTATGTGAAGCATGAAGTTAGATCATAGAACAAAAAAAGGTAGTAGAAAGATCAACAAGAGTCCAGCTGTTTTAAAAGTTATCTCATCTTCCAATAGCAAGCATGGAAGATCAAAATAATATTTTTTTATTGCAAAGACACTTATACAATATATCTATTAACTCCCGTGTGTCACTATGTGATACATGAAATTAGACCATAGAATAAAAATAAAGAAAGAGAGAGAGAGAGTCAGTTAAAAGGTCAAAAAGATTCCAGTTGCTTCTAAAGTTCCCTCATTTTCCAATAGCAAGCATGGAAGATCAAAGTATTTTTTTGCAAGACAAATACATGATTAACGCATATTAAGGAGTATATTATGTCGACGTGTCTGAAGCATCTCGCTGTCGTAAGATTTCTGAAGGGTAAATCACTAGGGCTTACGAATCGACTTAGCCGATTGACTATCGAAGCACAGACGAATGTTTTCGATCACGGTTGGATGATCACTTTAACCAATCAATAATTCTGTACCTCAGAAATAGACGAACGTAAGTCACATTATGCCAACTTTTCAGGAGAGCATAAAAACTGAAAAAGAAGGATCTCGTTGCCTGGCTACAAAGCTAGTATTTGAATAAGACTGAAAAAATTGATTGTTAACAATAAAATATACATGCTTTATCCATTATTGGTTAATTTTTATGTAATTTTATAGCTTATTAAGACACGACTGGACTTACGTTATTATGGTTCTACATCAAAAACCTGTTTTATAGGACTTACGTAGAACTATAAAAAGATGTTTCAAGTAAACTACACGAGCAATTTTAGTAACAATGTCTAATAATATCAAAAACATAGAAAAAGTACAAAAGTATTTAATATTGTATAAAAAATATTTAATATTGTACAGATTGAGTGTTGTAATGTTGTAAATGGCTTAAAAGCTACAGATTAAGCAGAAACATTACTCTAGAGCGGTTAGTCATCCTCAGGAAAGTTTCCTTCCTTCTCTCCACGTGAAAGGTTTTCAAAGAAGGATCTGTACTCTTCAGGGACCCACTGCATTAAATTCATGTGATCTCTGTACTTCTCATTACTTATCTTGTTTTTGTTTACTCTCAATTTTAGGATCGTCGCTGGCATAACAAGCCTTTGTTCCTCTCTGATTCCTTTTAAATTCAACAGTTTTAAAGGTATCATCTGCGAAACTGGTCTTATAGTACAACTTGCTGTCTCCTTTGCGAAGCTGTAACCACACTGCATTGGATATCAGAAATGGTTTTCATCTTTGTTTTTCTTCCTTGAAACAAATGGAGCTTCTGTGCTCTTCAAGTAGAGAAAATGAAGAGTCTTCAATGCACATCCTTCTCACAAAAAAGGGGTTCTTTTTTGAACATGAAGAAATACAATTGGTTCAATAATTTGTGGTAAAAATAGTGTGGTTTTTTTATCACACTATACTTGCCATCTACTTCCATGTGGGTGTGTCCAAAAAGTCGAAACTTATGGTTGACTTCTTTTAGAGTAGAAACTTTTTCCAGCAGCCATAGGTACATGAAAAATCATTAATACTCCTGTTTTGGCCACTGCAATTATCTGTCCACACTGTTAAGTTTTCAGTAGGCCTATCAGGATTTCTAAGCTCTTCATTCGCCCATGTGAATAAATATGATGCTATTTCCTTACCTCCTCGACCGGCTGTAACTTCATCCCAGATCATACACCAAGTTTGTCAACGGTTTTGTTATAAATTGTAATATTTAATGTCCAGAGTTTTCTTGATTAAAAGCTTTGGGAGTTCTTCAAATTTGGCGTTGGAAAACATTTTTGGAGATCAGATATAACGATTCTCAAACCTTGAATAGCATGGCCTTTCACTTTATCTTCCCTTTTTAATTCATACCTACATGAAGCCTCTTCCAGGTGGTTTTCTTTTTGCAATTTAAGTTCATTGAGTTTTTCATCATTTTTTCATTTTTAATTTCGCAGTCTAGTTTGTCGCAAACATCACAACTGTCATCTGCTGAGTGGAAAGACAAGTTGAAATCTTCATTGAAAACTTTGGAATAAACCCACTTTTTCTCTGGTTTAATTTTTTCTTTTTCGCACTCATCCACATTGTACATTGAGTACATTGTCGAAATGGCTTTCATACACCGGAAACTTTGAAATATGATTTTTGATCTGTTCTAAGCTATTACTTGGTAATTAATTCGCTGGAATATGTTTTCCCCTAAGATCTGGCGTTACCAAACCAGACTCACTGGCTTTTTTTAAAGCAATGATGAAGGTTGGAAATCATGAAAATTTCAGAAATAGAAAGCGTTTTCAAGAAAAAAGTTTTGCAAATGACTTCAATCTTATTATTAAAGTTAAAAATAAATGTATGAGGCTCTCGGTTTTGTTTCTTGTGCCGTCTCTTTTCCATTGTCTAACAACAGGCTTAGTTTTTATACATGAAAGTACAAACTCTTTTTGAGTGGATAGACTTACGTTTGTCTGGCTCAAACAAAGGTTAGGACTTACGCTCTTATAACCCTAGTAAATCATAAAAGGAGAATGTTTTACAGACTTACGTTGTTATGGCTTGATGCAAAATCAGATTCTACATGCAAACTGTAATAACCTGAAAATCGTCATTTTTGGACTTACGTTCGTCTGATTCTGAGGTACAGAATTTAGTATTCATGATTTTTCCCACAACCACGTGCAGATCTTCCAACCAGGCAATCGATGGAAATAACATGAAGCTGCGTGCACATACTCCGTCTATTTAGTAGAAGTTCGATGGTCTGAAGTATACGTGTCCCCTTTTTGAGTATATATTCTCTATATATTTCACTAACGTATGTGGCACAGAAATCGCGGTTATTTGTCTATTACCGAATGGCAACGAAAGGGAAAACAACAATCTACAATCTTTAATCCACGCTCGAGTGTTTTTATCTGTAGCGGGAATTCAAATTTCGCGCATATTTCGATTTCATTTATGGAGCTACAGAATGTTATCAGAAATGCTCGAAAGAGAGCGAGACGCTCCAATGAAACCGTTGAGCTTTTGGAAGAACTAAGAGCGATTAGAAATCTGCAAGACAGAAATCGTTGCAGCAACGAAAGTTTCAGGGAATGAGAAATTAGGCTTCGGCGTCGCTCGAATCGACTTCCTAAAGATTGTAATGCACTTACTTTGGACGTTGAAGAGCATAACTGTGGAAACTTGTCGGAGATGTGTCCTTAACAAAGATTAGTTGTTGACACCGTACTAAATGCAATATATGCAGATCAAGACAATCTTCCAAAACGTTTCTTTTTAGACGGACCTGCTGGAACCGGGAAAAATTTTGTGTATTCAACATTGTTGCACACAATCAGAGGAAGAGGGAATCATGCTACACCTGTTGCATCAACAGGACTAGCAGCCACTTTGTTAGATGGGAGGAACCGCTCACACGGTTTTTAAAATTCTTCTCATTCTGAATGGAAATTGAATGTGTTGTGTAATTTGAAATACAATACACCAGAAGAAAAATTAATATTGGAAACTAAACTCATATTATGGGATGAAGCTCCAATGATACATGTGCATGCCTTTTTAGCTGTTGACCGACTTCTTCAAGACTTATCAAATTGCCATGAACCATTTGATGGAATGGTTGTTTTACTGGTTGGAGATTTCGGACAAGTATTACCTGTGATATTAAGAGGGTTACGCTCTTTAACCGTTGCAAGTTGCATAAAAAACAGACTTTGGTCTAAATTTCACGTTTTGCAGCTTAAGAAAAATATGCGTGTTCTTGCTACTGAGAGTTTGCATGTCGGCTCCTTGAAATTGGAGAATGCAAATATGGACACAAAGTTAAATTGCCCTCAATATGCTATCTTCCTATCCAAGACCATGTTCGACAATTATACAATGATTTAGATTTAACAAAAGTCACACCTCAACAGCTTAAAGGGCGAGCCATTCTTACAGTTACTTATGAATTGTCCATTAAAATCAATCATCAAGTTTTAAATTGTATGCCCGGATCTGAAGTAATTTATGAAAGTATAGATAAAATCATAACTGATGATCCTCAAGATCAACTTGCATACTCCGAGGAATTCCTAAATAGTTTAACGCCGACAGGTATGCCACCACATAAACTAAAAATTAAGCAAGGAGCCATAATAATATTGCTTAGAAATGTAGTCTTCTAAAGGGTTTGTGCTATGGCACAAGACTTATAATTTCTAACTTGCAAAGAGATATCATTGAAGCAAAACGAATTGGTGACAAGGTAATGAAAGAATCCTCATACCTCGAATACAACTCATTCCCTCAGATGCTAATATGCCTTTTAAGTTTAAGCGTAAACAGTTTCCTATTCGATCAGCTTTTTCGATGGCAATTAATAGATCTCAGGGACAAACTTAAAAAAATGTTTAGCTTTATCAAGCCAGTTTTTAGCCATATGTTGGTCTATCTAGAGTGCGTTCTTTTGACTCGGTATCCAACTTCTGACATACAATTGTGTTTATAGAGAAATTCTAGAAACAGAATAACAGCATACAATTTTTATACTCGGTTCTATGTACTCCCACATACCTCATTCAAAGATGAAATCAGTAGTGTGATTTGGGCTGTGTACATAGGTTCATATTAATGATATATTGTAGCAAGCCAACGTACCACCAGATGGCGTTGTGACTTTTCCCCGGGACTGTTCCTACCATTACTGCTCTGTGCGAGTCAGCCATGAAAGTGCTAGGTTGTATACTTCGAGCACTTAATGTTTTCTTCTAATTTCTATTTCTTTCTTTAGTGTTTGAAATAAATTTTTGTGTAAGTGGTTTTCCCCTCGTGCTCTTTTGGATCCTGTTGGAACAATGCTGACACAAAACTGACGCCCAACGTTCTTGAACTGAATTTCAAGGCTGGCTCATAAACTCGTTCTCTTAGGGATCCTCATTCCAGGTGTATCCTATTGAATATAGGTGGAAATCCCTTCCACGAATCATTATTATGCTCGTATCCCAAAGTGGTGATGAAGAATGAGATAAGTACATTTTAATTTTGTTTAAACTTATTTTTGTCTAAGTACTTTCGATTTGGCCAACACGTGCCTAGCAACGAAATTTTGAAGTTTCGATTTTGTGTTTAAATAGTATTATTGTATATATAGACTCTAGAGTGAAATTATGTAAAATACTTAGTGGTCCCGTACTTTTGTGCTAACTCTAACACTGAGAAATTGTAAGCTGAAACATATTCATCCTGAATATTGAAAATTAATTAATTGACCTGTGTAGTTTTGATTTTAATTACTAGCTTACAGAGTTTCCATTCTTTTGTTTGAAATGTGGTAAACATCAATATTCAACTAGAATATCGTGTCTGAAAAAGTGAATTCTTGAGTTTTACTTTGATTGAATTCGAATACTTGTATTTTAGAATAAAATTCTTACTATTCATTTCCATTATTCGAAATTTATTTGTAAGAATTCTAGAAATATTTATATTTTTTTGAACAATTCAGTATTTAATTTTATTTAAAGAAATGGTGTGATCATATTGATAATGTGTATTGTATTGTAGAATTTTTTACTTTTAGTTTCGTTTTGCAAAAACAAAAGTTATCAAGTTCAGTTATAGTTTCGTTTCGAATTGCATAAACAAATGTGGTTATTTTGAGCCGTGGTGAAATATTCTAATGTAACTTTCAGTTTTATGAATTGTAAAATTTTCCATTTATTTGGTAGTCTTTGAAATTTTATATTAATTGATCACGAAACAAACGAACTTGAAAAAGTGAAAGCATTTTATTTCGTTTTCATGATATATCACTATTGCAGTACTGCCGTATATATTATTTCATTTCATTCATGTTGTTAATTTATGGGTTATTAATTTATGCCTAGTACATTAAGTGATTCTATTTTGTTTTGTGTTCAAAGTCGAATTTCGATTTGTACCATCCACATTTGTAGTGTTTCAATCGTAGTGTAGTCAATCGAGTCGTAACCCAAAATGGCGTCGTTTTAGGTTTAAAATTTTTTGTTTTGTCAGAAGTTGACTCGCAACTTAGCAGTAATGGCGGGAACAATGCCGGGGAAAAGTCACAACGCCATCTGGTGGTACGTTGGCTTGCTACAATATTAGAATAAAATAATTACTCGATTATGCTGTATTTCTACTACTACACGCAAAGATGAAATCAGTACCATAAGTGGTGATGTGTATATAGATTCAGATTACAGAAATTATATTAATTACTGTGTTAATTAGACCTTAATTTTGACTTTTATTAAATTTTTGTTTTATTTTTGTATCATTCGAAGATATTAACTCAGATTTTTATGCTAAAATTCGGTTTATTTTTTGTGAACTCTTACAAGACTCCGGCTGCTATCTGGCTTGACGGCTAGTTTCCATAAGAACCACAATGAAAGGGGAGTGCATTGCCGAACGACCTCAATTCTCGTGGTGTGGAAGTTTGGAAATTGGGGGTCTCGGGTCATCGACCTTAAAATGAAATAGACGGAGCATGTGCCCGCAGTTTCATGTTATTTCTTCCAGTTGCACGGTTTGAAGATCTTTCACGTGGTTGTGGGGAAAAACATGAATCCTAAATTATTGATTGGTTAAAGTGATTATCCACCGTGATTAAAAACACTAGTCTGCGCTTCCATAGCCAATCGACTAAGTCGATTTATGATTTACCCTTCAGAGATCTTGCAACAGCGACTCTGCCCACATGATCCGTCTATTTCATTCGAAGGTCGATGGCTCAGGTGTGACCTCGTCATCTGACCGTGGTTCATAATTTCGAGGTGTCCTCGCATCTTATCTTTCCGCATTGAACCCGGACCGTCGCCAATAGCCCGTTGCTCTTGTGCGACGTTAATTCAACTACCAACTCAATATTGTATTTCTAAGATTTTACTACTCTGAAAAGTGGTTTGCAAAAGCCGTCTATATAATCTTTTTCAGGCGACAGCGAACTGTAGTGTGTGGCAATGATCCATTTTCATGCAGTATAGTGCCTAGTATGTGCAAGACATACCCTCGATTCTGTCCAGAGTTGAACGATTCGAAGGCTTTTAAGTATGTAAGTAGTAAAACTCATTGATACCTCTTCAGAAACCAAAGAATGTGAATTTCATTTAACTATGTTTAAGAAGTACGTTTTTTCTGAAGATTTTCAATATCTCTATTTAAGGAATTCCTAACTGTTTTTTTCCAATGTTATTTGATTCTGGAGTTGGATGCGTTGTTGCTTTCAGATGGTGTTTCCTTTCTACTTGCTTGGAGTGGAAGATTTTGACTGGGCAACAACATATGAGGAAGCTCACCAAAAAAACTTCAAATCCTGCACGATACTTCTCGATAAGAAACGAATGCCTTGCAAGTATGAACGTTGTATGAGTGTAGTAATTTATCTAACGTCAAAAACTATCATCAATCCACATCTTAATGTTGTGGATTGATCCACACCTGTAATCCAGTTTTGTGGATTGATCCGCACATGTAACACATCATCATGTGTTTCTTGAAGGGGTTGAAGCTGCCGTACAAGACAAGATGGCAGAAGTTTTTGAGTTTGGTCTTCAAGGTTAACGGGAACAGCGGGAACCCGGTTGGTAGATTTGAGGATCAGCAACCGGAGGGTTGCACGTTCGAAACTCGATCGAACCTAAGACCGTCGTGTACGTGGGAGCTGGTGTACGTTCTCAATCGTGATCTCAAATGTCCTCATGTTGGCGTGGTGTGGAAGTTTGGAGATTGGGGTGCCAGCTCAGGGGTTATCCTCGTCGGCTGACCGAGATTCAAAGTGACCTCGGAGAGGGATGTTTTCGTGGCATCCTTCGAGGTTGATCCCGGACCGTCGCCAATAGCCCTTTGTGTTGCTCCTTTGTGACGTTGATTCAACTGCCTACCTTCCCTTAATGGTTAATGGTTATTAAAATTATACACATAAAAGAGTCTAATGGTAAGAAAATGAAACTTGCAATGAAATGGACGGAGCACGTGGTTGGAGTCGCTGTCGATCTCAGAATTGCAGCCACGTGATTGGGAATCGAATTTTATATTACCCTCGTCAGATAGTCCAACGTTAGGTAGGTAGTTAATTGATGTCAAACTGAAGCAACACAACTGGCTATTTCTGAGGATCCTGGATGAATCCCGAAGGACGAGGACAACACCTCGTCAATTCGAACCACTGTCAGATGGTGATGTCAACACCTGAGCTGGAACCACTCGTCAAGCCTCCGCACCATGCCAACGTGACGACATTTGAGGCCGCGAGAGATTTAACATGCACGACGGACTTTGGTTGGACCGCATTTCGAAATATCGACTCCCTTTGCTAATCCATCACTCTTCTAACTGGTCTATCTCGGATCCATCCAACATTATGATTTGTGATGTCTTCCAATAAACCACCTGACCTTCATCCGGAGACCTTCAAACTGAGCGATCGGAAGATATAACATGAACCTACACACATGCTCCGTCTATTTCATTAGAGGTTCAATGACTAGATAATTGTTAGATTATACTCAATAAACCATGAGTGAAAGTCAAGGTTCGGATTTAGCTAACGTTGGCACTTCGAACCGCCATATGGACAGAAATTCCTTTCGCAATCTCCTGAATCTACATATTGTACTCACAATTGAAACACATTAAGTCATAAATCATCGTTCTGAGAAAAACGAAGAAATTATAATTTTCAGCAATGTGTGCGAAATTGTAACTTTATCACTTTAATATATATTTATTTATTACACTTTATATTCACGCAAGTTATCAATTCAGAAGAGTATTTTCATGATTGTGTATTGCTATAGGCACTTAGTAAAGAACATGTAGTGGCGGAAAAAAAACCGAATCACCCCTCTTCATTGAGCACTTTTAACAGTAGAGAAAATTCAAAGATGGCGTTCAACAGGAACTAACATCTATAAATTCAAATTTATAAAATTTGCATAAGGGGCATCTCCATATTAAATTGAGCACCAACATAATTTCCAATAGAAATCCTCTATTTTCACACACAATTTCAAATTTATATTAAAATTTAACTTCAGGTACCAAATTTCATGTCATTAGGTCTTACCGTTTCGAAGTTATGGGTACAGAAAGATTGGAGCTCTTAATGTTAAATCAGTTTCTCAGACTTTTATAGATATCTTCCTAAATAACATTCCTATAGCGCTGATATTTTGTACCATGTTACTGTTAAGCAACCCAAACAAAATCCACTTAAAATTTTATAAAAAAATAGTTTTTAGTATGCAATAATAATTATAAAATTAATGTTTGAAAAAATTATGAATTGGAAGCTTATTATATTTTGATGGGAATCGATTCAAAAGGACTTCTACTATGACCATGCAAAATTTCAATTCACTCCTACGGTTAGTTTTTGAGTTACATTAAATTTTCCTTATTATAACGATTATAGGGGACAACCAAAAGTTTAAAAACGTCTGACAAACCTGAGGAATGTTTAAATTTTTAAAAAATGGTTCGAAATTTCACTTATGTAATCTAAATACATTGAATTTTACCAGTTTTGTCGTATAGATCAGCGGTACCCAACCTGGGGTACGCGTACCCCTGGGGGTACTTCGCGGTCCGGTTGGGGGTACGCGAAAATAATAGTATTAATAATGGCGGAAAACACCTTAAAAAATAAAAAAGGAAGTAATAGGCTTAAACCTAGTAATTGACTGATCATTGCCCCTCCCACTACCAATCATATCACGAGATTACGCATGTGCCCTCCCCTCTTTTGTTGTTTCTTTCGTTTCTAGTAATTCTCTAGAAAAATATCGAATCGTCTCAGAGCTTCCGGCATCGTTATTTTTATTTGAAACGCGATTGAAAGTAGGCCATCATTTCAGTGTTCGATTGGGCGCCAATTGAGTAACGTGAATTAATAGGCCTAGCTTCGTTCCTTTTTATGAGTGCTTAATTTGAAGTGTTTAGCTATTACTTAACTTCCTTCATTTGAACCCGATTTTAAAAACAGCTCCATGAAACCAGCTCAGGATCGCATTGAAATTCTTGAAGGCCACGTTTGAAAAGTTGCCTATCAAGTAGAAAAATTGTTGTGAACTTTCATCATAAGGTTATGTGATAGAAAATTACTATAATGCTCTCTCTCTCTCTATTTGTTTTGATATTAGGCTGCTATTTTAAAAAATTGTAAAATGTAAAATCAAAAATAAAAGCCTATAAGTGTCATCAATTTGAGTCGTTAGATTAATTTGCTAGCTAACCTAAGAACATTACTACCTAACAAAACAAACTTTTTTGCGTAGAGTGTAGAGGGATGGGTGAGAAGGGTTATGAGAGAAGGGGGTACTCATAAATGAAAAGTTTCATCAAGGGGTACGGGAGAGAAAAAAGTTGGGACATACTGGTATAGATGAACCCTACTAATCAATGATCAATTGAATGACTCTCACTATTCACTTTTTGGATGATCGGAATATCAGTTCGATTGTATTAAATAATTGTAGGTAGGCTTTTTGGTTGCATACATGGAGACGAACGCTAATTAAAAAAATTAACACTTATTAAGAACACTAAAGACGATAAAAAATTATACAGAACATCGATCAACATTTTCTACGCTTCGAATTGTTCTCAATTCCTAAATCCTTTTATCACATTTTGATCATAGTTACAATTCACAATACTATTGTTCGAGCTCTTATAATAAATATAACAATTCTCGAATCGTTTTCACTTACACTGGTATTCAAAATTAAGAGAATTTGCATATTTTGTCGATTTTTTTAAAAGTACTGAACGAAAGGTAAAACTAATGCTTCCAAACAAAGAAGCAAATCTTTAGTGTCGAATACGTAAGCGTACACGTGCGTGTGGGCGGTGTATTTAGAGGAACAAGCTTTCTAAGCGCACGTGACAATTTACGCGCTTAGTTCGCTCGCACACATCGGCGAATTTCGTAGTTTTTTGCAACATTCGATGAGATTTAAAAGCAAACAGTTAAAATGAGTAACCACCAACGTTTGGATGATAGAATGAGGTGGCGAATCGTCAGGGCAGTCTCTAGTGCAGATTGCTAGAGACTTGAATGTAACGTCCAGCGTCGTGTCCAACTTATGGAAACAGTTTAAGGATACCGGATCAGTAGAGAGAAAGCCTGGGCAAGGTCGTCCAAGAGCCACGGCGGTCAATGAAGATTGATATTTTTCCATTACAGCGAATCGTAACAGGAGCAGCTTCTCAACTATCAGGCCATAGGAAGCCGAGTTTCAAGGGTTACTGTTTTCAGAAGGCTACATGAGAGAGGTCTGTTTGCAAGAAGACCTGCTGTTTGCGTCCCGCTCACTTCTGCGCGCATCAGAGCCCGTGTAGCATGGTGCAGAGAACATCGACTTTGGACCAGGGATCAGTGGGGGACCGTTCTTTTCACTGATAAGTCCAGGTTCAGCCTAACCACTGATTCTCAACGTACCGTCATCTGGAGAGAACCAGGGACCCGCTACATGTCCTCCAACATCTGAGAAAGAGACCACTATGGCAGCGGAGGTTCGATGGTGTGGGCAGGCATCATGTTGGATGGGTACACAGACCTTAATGTCCTTGACAGAGGCTCTGTGACTGCTGTGAGCCATAGGGATGAGATCTTGGAGCTCTATTTTCGCCTTTTCAGGGGTGCAGTTGGCCCTGATTTCATTTTTATGGACGACAACGCACGTCCACATAGGGCTCATCTGGTCGATGAATACCTGGAAAGTTAGGATATTCGCCGGATGGATTGGCCAGCTAGATCTCCAGACCTAAACCCTATAGAGCATATCTGGGACGCTCTTGGGAGGGCAATTGCAAATCGCCTTCCCCCTACCAGAACCATCCAGGACCTGAAAGCAGCGTTGCTGGAGGAGTGAGACTGATTGCCACAGGGACTCATAAACTGCCTGTTTCTAGTATGAATTCACGTTGTGAAAGGTGCATAACTGTAAGAGGGAACCATACCCCTGCTAATCCATTTTTTGTGTTGATATTGTTATCTCTATTTTAGACCTTCCTGAGCTGATGAGTCTTACACACGATCATACGTGTGTACCATAACTGTTGTATGGTTATGTTTTTTTTTGTGTTATTTCAACCTATGTACATAACTAATTTCATTAAAATATGTCCAGTAGTTCTGGAGATCATCGTCCAAAAGTGAAAATTCTCTTGTTTGAACACCAGTGTATAATAATTCTCAGATTGTTTGCTCGCGCTGACAAATACGTTTGAAATTTGGGAAGCTATAACTACAGTTAATCTCGATCTACAAATAGCGATTTTCAATGTGGAGATGATCCCTGAAATTGACAGCAACTTTAACATTGAATATCTCCGGATATAAAGATAGTAAAGTCATGAAATTTCATATTTAGACTAATATAATGATGCAGAATCTGATTAAGGTATCAAAACAGGGTATTTCCATTGGAAATTTTGTTGTTTGTGTAAAATTTTATATGAAGACGGCCTCTTATGCATGATTTGCATTTGAATTTGTAGAAGACGTTATTCCCCATTGAATGATATCTTTGAATTTGATGTTCTCTGAATAGTGCTCGAAATAAAGGGTGTGATTAGTTTTTTCGCGATTGCACATATACCAAATTGTGTAAAAATTATCCATCTGTCCTCGTTTATGCTTTTTGTTTCTTAAGTGTGTTTTTCAAGTAGAATTAAACCTTTTTGAAAAGAAAAAATGACTTAGTGGACTTCGCCAGTCTAAAGATCACACCATTCTGGTCAAGAAAAAATAAAAAACTCACTTAAAAATTCTGACTGTTTCACTTGTAAGGCGACGATATGTTATAGAAGGAAACAGAAAAGCGTTAATCGTAAAAGTGCTCTCAGTTCTTTATTTTTCAATGATGCACATGAACTTTTATTGCTTGTATGTGTTTTTTAACATTTTACATTGCAGAGTATATAGTAACGCATACAGATGCATCACTGTCGAAGGGCGTAATGCAAAAGGCAAAAGATGTCTAACTATCATTAAAACGACATAGAAAGTTTAGGTAGCCAAACTAGCTCGCATTGAAAATACTGTCTCGAATTACTTTAAACTTACGTTCTTCACCATCTTTGACATCATAAGAACACTAGTTGTACCCAGAAGAATCTACGATCTTCCAATGCGCATATTTTTTCAGTGTTGGTGGATTATAGAACTGCTAGTTTTTCACGTTGAAAAAACTGAAACCTATGGAACGCTTGTTGCACAAAACTCTGGAAATCCGCGCTATTGGTTTGCGTTTATGAATGCCCATCTTCGACATTGGAACATTGGGCGTACTCGGAAGAATCATCTTCGATATTCCAATGCACATATTTTTTCGGATCTGGTTGTTTATCGAACGGTTAGCTATACACACTGGAAAATCCTAAACATGAAACACTCACTGTGCCAATTTTCGTGTAATATGCGCGATTGGTTTACTCTTATGAAAGAGCTCTATGCCGGTTATAAAGTGGCTACTACTCTGTGAGTGTAATTGCAAAAGATCGTGAAAGGGGAAAGGCTTATGTTATTTAATTTATGAGCGAATTAATGACATTAGCTATGATGAATTAACACACATCAAATTTGAGGCTTACGAAAAATTAGGGAAACACACTACATTTGAGACATGCAGAAGTAAGGAAACACACCACATTTGAGGGTTATGCGAATTAGGGACACACTACAATTGAGAGCGCTGGTAGTAAAACCTTAAGTGACACTTCTGTATTACGTAGCTATATACTCTGTGAAATTGTTTCAGAGGCGAGACCTTGCAAATACCAGTGGTCGACTTGATAGGAGAGCCCAACTACTGCCAGGTCGTCCAATCGCTTCATGAAAAGCCAGATGAAAAATTAGAGTATTACCCCAATACTTTCAGTAACGATCTTTTTATTACTCTCGTATGAAACTTAATCAAGCCATCTTTGTACTTAAAAAATAGGCTAATTTTCTGTATTTGTTTGGTATTACGAACTTTTAACTTTCACCCAACTTGTCTTGAAAACCGAAATTTATTTGCGAATCTTTCCACATGTTTCTGAATAGCACGTCGTCATCTGACCGTGGTTCAAAATTACGTGTTGTTCTCCTTGAATCTTTCCGAGACTGTCACCAATAGCCCGTTGTGTTGCTCCAGTGTGACGTTGATTAAAATACCTACCTACCTGAATAGCCAATTGTGTTGCTCCAGTGCGACGTAAATTAATTACCTACATACCTACCATCCACATATTTCTGTTAGGGCCCCTCCACACAGAACCCTTGTCTATCCGAATCAATGTGAATCCAGAAGAAACTGACTAATGATGATTGGTTTGTTTTGGGTTTTATGGCACAAGGTCCATATTTGTCTAAGATACTCCAAACACAAGACAAACAACGGTAAGTAATACACATGAAAGGGGGAAAAGATGGGTAAATTGATGGTAAGTGGGAGAAGAAAGAATATATTATTTACTATGCATATCTCCGCAATAAATTAGAATGTCATTCATCGAACTGCCTGAACCCTTCGAACTCCACCCACTGAGAAGGAAGAAAAACTTTTCATTGGTGCCTCATCCCCAATCGTCAACTCATCTCCAAGTCCCTGCGAAACCTATTTAAGTCTTTTACAAATTAACATCTGTTCGGTCAAGCCACGAGATTCACAGGAGATGGAGGATCTTCTTTCCAAGTTCTCCCAACAGCACCCCTACCCGTCAGTTCAACGAAGAAGGGTGCATTGAAGGGTGAAAGTTTTTAACACGAACAAGCTATTTCCTATAGAAGTAGATCTCCAGAACTAGTTCTACCTTATTGAAGTTTTACTGAATTCAGATTGAGATGTAGATTGATCTGTATTCAGTTGAAGGGACCCTTACATGATCGAAAAAAAGCTTAATTTGTATATCGCACTGCCTGCAATATCACGGTAATTAAAAACATTAAATTTATAGTTTTATGAGTATAAAGATTGTAAACACATGCTGCAAAACTGCCATACAGATAAATTCAAATAGAAGACAGTTGTAAATACATGCAAGGAAGCAGTATTTACAATCTTCCTACACATAAAAATAGAAATTAATTTTATTTGCGTTATGGCAGTAGATATTTTAATTAACGTCACACTGGAGCAACACGCTGGCTATTGGTGAATTCCGGGATCCATCTCAAAGGCGTTATGGCGGTATCGTAGCCAGGGTGCGATATGTTTGCGAACAACTACTACATCAAGCATCACGTGAATCTGCTGGCAAATCAAATCTGTAGTCGAAAAATAAACACATTTTTAAAATTAAAATCTTAGATTGCTTTGAAATTATCGTGTCTTGGTCCACGAAGACCCAGGCATTTTCCAGTGAGATAACAGTGCCTTTACTACACGGTAAACAGTAGATTCGTTGACTCAGAACTACTTTCTTATCATTAATATTTCATGAAGTGCAGATCAACATTGGCGTCTTTCAACATGTCGTTCAATAGTAATTTTTGAACTGGAAACACGAATGTCATGAACACTGAATACATGTGCAGCTGTAACGGTTTCCTTTGCAGGGGCCTTGTAACGTAGTGGGCCGAGTGGTGCGCCAATGAACACAACGACATAGCCTAAATTACAATAAACTAACGTTTACTTTACAATACGATATGTACAATATCTTTCAATCAGGAATTTGCATCCCTAGGTTGTGGGTGCTGCAATCGGGGAAGAATGGGACATACTCAACGGCCGTGGCTAACGAGCACCACAAAAAGCACCTGTGCTCAGCCCGAGCTCTCCAACAATTCTCTTCTGTGTCGCCAGATTTCCTTGGGAAACGTTCAAACACGGGGATCGTGCACCCCTAAAAACATCTGGACGGCAACTAGACCACCATCGAAGACCAACCACCCCGATAGATGTTTCAGGAATTTTCATCCGAAGGTCTGTGGTGTTGACCTCTGATACAGAGCTGTTGCTAGTATTGATAGGAAAATCGATTCTTTTGAAAGATTCGATTAATTTGAATCGAGTTCGAAAAAGATTCGTTCAGTTGTTCACCGGAAATAACTCACTTTGGCTTTCCGGTACATGCAGCGCCATCTGTTGGTGAATTTTCGCACTATGCCGTGTTTGGTTTGTTGAAGGGGGGAGAACCTCGGCTTCTTTGAATCCATTTGTGGGATGGGGATAGTTTCTCCAAGTCTTGATTTTCCCATTCATCGGGTGAGAACTGAGGGTAAAACTCGTTTCGTTGCATTCTTTCTGAGAAACGACGGTTTTTATTCGCATTTCACGTTAAGCTTTTTTTCTTTAAATTTTACTTTATCCTTTAGGGAGCGATTATAGTTCTGCTTTCAAGAGTCTGTGTCGGAGGAAAATTTTACTTTCAACATTTATAAGTCCTACCTAAGGCTTGTTCGATTGGTCACATTTTCTGGGCTGATCATAACTAATCCGCCACTGAGATTATTGACAATCCCTGAAAATAATGACCGAAGTCAAAAACATTTGTCTCAACTTTTCTGTGGAAGGGATGAAAACAAAGGTGCCAGAATCAGAATTGTCAGCAACCATCACGTTTCATATCTTGCAACATCGGATCTATACGAATTATGTCTCAGAACCTGTTCAACTACTTTTCAATGAGAAAACAATCTCTAAACCTGAAAATGTAGTAGCCTTACAATGGAAACTAGTAACTCTACAGACTCTACAGAAGTAAAAAACAAGTAGGAAGTCGATGATTCGATTCATTTTGAAGGGAGTCGGTTGATCATTACTTTAAAGATTCAATTCAATTGAACGAATCACTCATTTTCGTCCCATCACCAGTTGTTAGGGACGTTACAGCCTCCTCGGGATTGATCCAGGACCGTCGTCAGTAGTCCGTTATGTTGCTCCCCCTCCAAAAAACTTCACAATCTATCTCCTGACTCAGTGGTCTTTCAGCAGCTTAGGGCAAAGATGGGGAAGGGTGAAAATTAAAAAGAAAATTAAACTTTCGGTATGTGTATGCGAAGTGGTAGATATACACTCACTGCCAGAAGTTAAGCACGAAGCGGTAAAATGCGAAAAAATCGATAAGTACTGCTTTGATTGACACGAAATGCGGCAGGAAAGTAGCAAATATGTTTATGCATGAAACGAAACAAAGAATTACATGCATAGATGAAAACAATATTGAATTTTCATAAATTATATGAAGTCATATTGGGAGTCATTAACAAAATGATGTTAAAATCCAAAACAAACAAACAAAACCGACATTAATAGGGTATGTGACCACCCCTCATCCTCATACAAAGTTTACATACTTTCCTCATACAAAGTTTACATACTTTCCTCATACAAAGTTTACATAAAGTGACCATACTTTCCATGAGGTGATCAACCACCAGAGTCAAGTAATCGCTATTTCTCCTGTAGAGCAGTTTGCAACTCTGAGAGTGACTGGGGTGGGAAACGTGCAGACACAGCACGGCCGAGGGCATCCCAAAGATTTTCAATGGGATTAAGGTCGGGCGAGTACGTCGGCCAATCCGTACATCCCCTCACTCTCCAGGTAGTCGTCGATGATGTTTGGCTCGATGGGGACTCGCATTATCATCCATTAAAACGAAAGCAGGACCAACTGCTGCAGCGTACAATCTCACAGTGGGTTCTAGGACTTCATCCAGATACCGGACAGCCGTCACAGAACCCCGTCTATAGATATGCAGGTCGGTGCGATATCCCAACGAAATCCCTGCCACACCATGATGCTTCCACCTCGGAATGCGTGATGCTAGATGATGTTCTGGGGCCGATTGCGTGTGCCTTGTTCTCTCCAGACCCTTACTCGCTTGTCATCTGGTTCCAGGGCAAATCTCGAATCATCCATGAACATAACGTTGGCCCAATCAGATACAGTCCAATTCACATGTTGCCGACACCACTTTTATCGTGCCTCTCTGGATTGGATGGATAGAGGAACACAAACTCGTGGAACCCGGGCGTACAGTCCATTCATGTGTCGCCTTCGGCAAACAGAAGTAGCAGATATCGTCTTACCAATGAACGCTACAACCATAGATGTCACACGTGTGGAGGTCGCTCTTCGATTCCGCTTGGCTAAAACAGCAATATATCGATCTTCCGCGGGGGTCGTAACCCTTGGGCGACCGGCCACAGGTCTTCGAACAATTGTTTGGAATTGTTTCCATAATTGTGAAATGACGGAATGATGAACGCCGAAGAAAAGAGCAACATCTGTGATTGATTGTTCTGCTTCAAGGCGTCCCACAGAACGCAGCGCTCACTATCTGCCATTCGTCTTCTGGAAGCCATAGAAACACGTCTGTCTTGAAAACTAATCGTACGAAATCTCTAAACACTTTTTATCAGCACTTACATGAAACTCCTCTAGCCCTTCACAATTCTGCCTTCTTATACGACTGCCTTTTTTCATATTTATCGATACGAAACCGTGATTGGCTGTTACACAACATATTTGCACACTTCCATCTACATCTGCAGCGAAATGCAGCCTCTCAAATTCAGATTGGCTTCCGGAAATTAACATTTTCCTTTCCGTGCTTCACTTTTGCCAGTGTGTGTATTTATCAAAAAAACTGATTGTAACAAATCAATTTTAGTTGAAACCGTTTTTCCCACGAAACACAATTTACCATTAATCCCATCTCACTCTCTATTTTCAATAAGAAAAAATTACTTGTGTATCCTTGTTTTCAGTTACGCATTAGAAATTACCAGCGGGAAATAAAACTTAAAATATGGCAAATTTTGTTCAACCAAAAATTATTTTAGTGGATGAAAATGTAAATTTTTAATTTTTTGTTGTTGGTGGTGGGAGGTGACTGTAACCCACCAGACACCCTCTGGATGTAATACGAATGTTTTGAGCTATCGGAATAAAGTTAAAGTGTATTTATACATAAGATTTTTTTACATTTTGACTTTAAAGAATCCAGTTTTTTACAATAGGTCATTGGTTTATGCTTAAAATCCGTCAGTGTAAAATATCAGATTAAGCTAACCATTATCTAATTTAGATATGATTAGCATGTTTTTTTAACAGTAATATCTCAAATTCTAATTTGTTCAGAAAGATAATTCCTGTTGGAAACTATATTCCTATATAATATTTTGACCCTCAAACAAGTTGGTAGAGGGATTAGGGTTTTCTACATTTTTTTCATCAAAGAATCAAGATTTTGTTCAGGAATTTAACTTTAAAAATCAACTAAAAACTCATTTCTCAACTAATAACTCTGATTGAGCGTCACAACATCCACTGTATTAAAACGATTGTAACGATACGAAAATAGTTAATAGTAAATCAATTCATTGTTGAGTTATCGCCGTTTGAACAAAGCATCACATTGTAAAAAGAGTTATTCAGAAATTGTGTTTGAAGCGTTGGAAACATGTTAATACTTGTTGACAGTACCTAACGATAAAACTTGTAACTAGAAAAATATTTTGAATATTTACAAGATCCTGGTATCGTTTGAAAGCTAAGGACTTGGAAAATATTTTGAGGCAATACAAAATATCGATATTCCGGTCTATTTTCGTGATTAGTGTGGTTTCGTGATTAGTGTGTCTAATGTGTATATACACTTTAAGTTACGATACTCTTAGATCAAATCTCATTAGCATATGATAATCAGCCTATTTCAAATGACTGAATGAACAGAGGTGAGTGATGTTACCTCCAGGACTCAATGATGTTGTATGTTGCAGCCTATGAAATCGAACTGGAAACGAAGCCCGAAGAATACCTCAAGTACACGGAGCCAGTAAAGATGCAGGTGGCAGTTCATGACCGCAGAACTTTGATCAACCCCTTCGTGGATGGGAAAGTGCTGGACGGGGGGAAGGAGTACATATGCCACGTTACCATGGTCAGTGATAATCTTTTATACTAGTATATCTGATTGCTTCTCTTTCATATTGCTACGTCCGTTCGTGGTCAATCAGTATGTCATATCTCAATCTCATGTTGTTGCTGCTAATCTCCACGTTTAGCTCCAGCTAGACCAAGTCCATTCACTCGCACAGTCATACACCAAAAGAGATTCAGAAAACAGGTCGTCTCGGGACAACCACAAGTACTCGAGAATATACGTTAGGGAGGCCTGGTCAGACTGGCATTTAAGGCAAACAGGATGGATATTACAACCACAGCAAAATGTGAGACACCTCAGATTGCCACTGAAAAAGCAGGAGAGCGTGGTCTGAATGTCTATCGTAATTGAGAGCAAGAGATCTTCCGGGGCGATCTTCACGATACCAAGAGTGTACCGGGGGAACGAACCATGTCTTCTTATTAAGATTTTTCTAAAAAAGCTCAAGAAACGTCAATGAGTGAGTAGCGGATAATGGTTCAACGACACCCTCCTTCGCCAAATCATCCGCTACTTCGTTTCCCCTGAGGTCCACGTGTGAAGGGATCGACTGTAGGTGCACCTCACAGAAGGATGAGACGTGCTTGAGTTTGTTAAGCATCGCTATGCCAGTTCTATCTCCCACACTTTCATTGATCCATAGAATGACTTTATAAGAACTACTTAACAAAACTGTCACAGGAAATTCAAAAGGTGAACTGCCGGTATGAATATGGTATGTTGGTTAAGAATATATTATTTCATTACCATATTCATAATCACAGTGACATGCTATATGTCGTATTTTACAGCACATGATATTGTCGTAGCCTTCCTAGTGGTTTCGACGAAATATCTTGTCCATCAATTTTGTTAAGGACGCGATATTTCGTTAATCAAGATCTGTCTAATTTTGCTAATGACGAGACTTAATCGTCATGAAGATATTGCCGACTTTGATGATGACGGGATCAGGATATGGTTAGTTTTTCCGATGAGAGATGTCTCGTCCATCAAGATCTGGTCAGTTTTGCTAATGATGAGGTACGTCGTCGAGACAACCACCAGGAGGGTGAAAAGCAAAATATACAAAGTGGTGTTTATTAAGGAAATCACCACTGAGGAATCGCAACCCCTCTTGCAGGAGGGTTGCCCATTGAAACTCATAACTTGATTCATTTTTTCAAAGAATGTGTGTCTGGAAATGCTGCGTTTAGGTGGTAGAGAGCGCTGTTTAGGTCAGTCGATAACACATCGATTCTGTGGCGTAAGGCGTCATTCCTCGCTGGGATTTTCAACCGCAAGTATCGCTATATGAATTCAGAATTTGCCGTTGAAAATCCGAATGGGGAATGATACCTTACTCCACAGAATCGATGTTATCGACTGACCTGAATAGTGCCCTCTACCACCTAAACGCAGGATTCCTGACACATTTTTTGATAAAAATGCTTTTTTTGAACCCCTCTACAATTTGGCCAGATATTTTCGAAACACCCTGTATAACTTCAGAAGCCTTTACAGAAAAAAATACGTCACTTTGTAGTATTAAGCCACTGTCCCTTACAAGTTCTCTCATTATAAATATTAAAACTTCTCACTGACAGAAATGTCTCATCTTTGTTTTAGACTGAAAGCAAACTGTTGCCGTCTCCGTATTCCACACACTGCAGAGACTACCTGGCAGAATGGAGGAAAAACAACGGCTCGGGGCCTCTCAACCAACGGGTAACTACATAAATGAACCTTCGGTTAATTTGTGAAATGTAGCATGCTAATTTTAGTAAAATTGAGTAGAGATCTAACTTTGCCAAGGGTCGTAGAACTTTTGGGTTCTTTTTCACGGTGTATGTGAAGCGCCACTTCTACGCACCAGAACCCACCCCTATTACATGGCCACCTTCTTTTTCTTAGTTGGGAGCGCAGCCCCTTCGCCCCGACCAGCTGAGGTCATAAGAATTATGGGGAAGGCCCAGAGAGGTTAAGGCAAGGGTCTCGTCTGTAACTGCGAGACTCGATTTTCACTTGGTCGTCGGGAAAACGGAAGGGGCATTGCTGATCAGCCGCAGTAAGTTATTTCATGAATACACGTGTATCCGGTAGGGGGATGGGTAGGGCCTTTTTCTCTATTTCATCCATCCTACCTTTACAGCCTGGCATGGCTTTTAGATTGCAGGGTTAAGGGAATTTCTACATAGGCATCTATGTCTTATTCCTGCGACCGTTAAGTTTTGACTTACGTGAATCTACACGACTTGTCCTGATTCTGATGCCTGAACCAGTTACCGAACCCTTGGAGGAGGGCTAAGAGTCATCTTCCACACAAATTTACCCAAGTGGCTTTTCACTTGGAGACCCTTTGGGTGATTTATGATGTCGTTGGGTCGATCTCTAATGAAATCGAGTCCTCGGAGTTCAGCCTGCATGTAGTGAAGAGAATCGCCTACTTCACCACACAAGCAGGTGTCGGACGTTGGGTATCCCAGGCAGAAAAAGTATTCCAGGAACCTTCCGTGGTTATAAGTAGTTGGATAACAAAGGAGTAGTACAGGTGCATTCTGAGATTTGGAAAGGGAAAGAACCGTCGTGTAAAACGACCTTGGGAGGTTTTACACCTTTCCTCCCATATTTACATAGGCCACCGACCCGTTCTTGACGCATTTATATCGAAGGAATATCCATATTTGTGACCTCTGCGTCTGTGGTATGGAAGTGGATAAGGACGAGTGAAGTTCTGCCTATTTCATCGCAAACTCACCTCCACACTAGCACAGTACTTTGACCTATGGCATAAGATCGTGGAGTTCACTCTTTAGTGAATTTGTGACCTCTAGGGATCTTGAACTGAAACAAATGGTTTAATCTTACCGAAAATCTTATCTCATCTTATCTTATCTTAATGCTATCTTACTGGTACTTATCGAAATTTATTATTATTTTTTACACCTAAATAATTTTTTGAAGTAAAAAATCCTTGTCTTGCCTCTAAAAGCCTCACAGTAAAAATTTCCAAGAGCAGCACCTGATTGTACATTAGGGTAGGCTGAAATTATTTTTTCAATATCGCTTTTGCAATAGGTTAGAAAAAGTTGTTTCTTACCTTTAAATAAATGCCTGTATTTAATTTTTTATTTAACGTCTTTAGCCCTCTACTGACTGTTAAATAATAACAAATGGGAGAAAAGGTGAATTTTAATATTTTATTTTTTAAATTTGCAATACCTAATAAATATATTTTAGAGAATGAAAAAGCACCGCCTTTATTTCGAGCACTATTCATAGAAAAGCAAATTCAAATATATCATTCAATAGGGAATGACCTTCTCTACAAATTAATGCAAAAGCAAAATTGCATAAGGAAACGTCCTCATACCAAATTTTACACAAACGACAAAATTTCTAATGGACATACCATGTTTTGATGCTTTAATCAGATTCGGCATCGTTAAATTAGTCTTAAGTATGAAATTTCATGACTCAACTATCTTTATAACCGGAGATATTCAATATTAAAGTTGATGTCAATTTCAGCGATCATCTCCACATTAAAAATCGCTATTCGTAGATCGAGATTAATAGTAGTTATTGTTACCGAATTTCAAATTTGAACACTTTCAAACGTATTTGTTAGCTCTTGCAAACGATCCGAGAATTATTATATTTATTATGCAAGTGAAAACGATTGGAGAATTACATTATTTTATTTATTATGCAAGTGCAAACGATCCGAGAATTATTATCCGAGGTTGGTCAGACGTTTTTCTGGTTGCCTCCAAGAAACCCCATAATGACGAAAATTTTATGCAACGCAAAAACTAACTATTGAAATGAGTTGAAGTTTTGCATTGTCCTATTAGAAGTCCTTCTGAATCGATTCCTATCAAAATATAGTAAGGTTCCGATTCCTAATTTTTTCAAACATTAATTTAATAATTATTATTGCATACTAAAAACTATTTATGAAATAAAATATTAGGTGGATTTTGTTTGGGTTGTTTAACACAGCAGTATGGTACAAAATATTAGCACTATAGAAATATTATTTAGGAAAGATATTAATAAAAGTCTGAGAAACTGATTTAACATTAAGAGCTCCAATCTTTCTGTACTCAACTTCAAAACGGTAAGACCAAATGACATGAAATTTGGTATCTGAAGTTAAAATTTGATATAGATTTGAAATTGGTGTGTCAAGGTAGGGCATTTTCATTGGAAATTATGAAGTTGGTGTTCAATTTAATATGAAGACGGTCCTTATGCAAATTTTATGCAGTTGAATATATAGAAGACGTTAGTTCCTGTCAAACGCCATCTTTGAATTTTCTCTACTGTTAAAATTTCTCGTATGAGGAAGGGTGATTCGTTTTTTCTGCGATTGTACAACACTTTGTCTACGTTAATCATGACTTTAGTACCCACAGAGATCGAATAATTATATCAGGAACTATATTGCTAGACCTTCAGAGATTTCCGCCCAGGCCTTGCGTTGAACTTACCCACTTGCATCACTATTGCAGCTGGAACTATTGGAATCACTATTGCAGCTGCAAACACTTGAATAACTAACACCAGCCCCCCCCCCACCAAATATCCTAAGTACCTTTTACAACGTAGCTGTCCCATCCACGAAGGGATTGATCAGAATTCTTCGGTCATGAACTGCCACCAACATTACGAAAAAGGGTAATATAGGTACAATAGACTTTGCCGAAACGAATAAAAGTTTAGAAAGGAATAATGTTGGTTATTTGGAAATGGGAGGGGAGAGAGAAAGGAAGCATAAGGTATGTAAAGGTTAGTGTGAAAAATTCTGATTAAGCTACTCATTAATTATCTAATTTAAATATAATTAGCTAATTAGCAAGTTCTTTTAACAGTGATATCTCAAATTCTAATGTGTTCAGAAGGACAATTCTTGTTGGAAATTATTTTTAATTTTATTCTTCATGTTTTGACCCTCCATCAAGTTGCTAGAGGGACTAGGTTTTTATACAATTTTTTTCACGAAGGAAGTCTAAAAAATCAAGATTTTTTTCAGGAATTTCAACATTTAAAAATCAACTAAAAATTCATTTCTTAACCAATAATTTCGACTGAGGGTCAAAAAATCCATAGTATTATATAGATTATAATGACATAAAAGCAATTATAATAGATCAATTCATTGTTGAATTATCACTGTTCGAAAGAAGCATCCTATTGAAAAAACATAGTTCTTCAGAAATCGAGTTTAAAGTTTGGGAAACGTGTTTGTCTATGGTGACAGTACCTAACCCAAACCCTTGTAACTTGAAAACTATTTCGAATATTTACAAGATCTTGGTATCGTTTGAAAGCTAAGGGGTTGGACATTATTTTGAATTATTAAAAAATCGATCGATATTTTGGTCAATTTTCGTGATTTCTAGTGTATACATACACCTTGAGACATTTCTGTCTGCATTTTACTTAACGCGATTTACAATGCTTTTTTCTAGAATTTCTTACCATTATAAGCTGTAAAAGAATAACGTACGTTTTTTTCAATCCGTAATTACTTTCGACATCGTAATATGGCCCTCAACCCAATATGTTTGGGGACCCCTGTTTTAAATCAGTAACAGATACTGCACTTTACATGGATGGTATTTATGAAAAATCAAGTATTAGTCGTTTTACAAACAGCAAAACAATTCTACTTGATAACAAAGGATACCACATACTTGATTGTGAAGGATACTACATATTTATTGAAGCTTATTTCTGTCCACAGTCGTGCATTGAACTTTGCAAATTGGAGACACTGTTAAAAATGGACCAGTGCATCGATAAAAATGTCTTCTATCCTCATGAAGAACAGTTATGTGCCAAAGGTAAGTATATTATGAAAGTTTTTATGGAAGCTTTTTTAATTTTTTTCATAAATATCATGCTTATACAGGGGGATTCAAAAGATCTTAGATAAACTTTAAAGGTAGGTTAGGAAATACAAAAACAAACCATATTTACATAGGAACATATAAATAGTCGTTGACTGTTGCATGCAGGATGCATTGTAACAGTAATTTGAGATAGCAGATATGCACTTAGCATATTGGGTAGCAAATGGAAACGGGCGAGCCGCCGTGCGATTGTACCGTGAACGGTTCCCCAAAAGGCACGTACCCAATCATCAAACGTTTGTGCGTTTGCACCACAGATTGTGTGAAAGGGGATCATTCACAGTAAACAGCCATTGGGAGGGACCGAACAACGCGCAACCATTTCATGCAAGACGCGGTCGTACACGAAATTGAATTAATTCAAAACAAGTTCGCTGATCCATGCGTTGATATATTGATGCTGATGGAAGGAACTTTGAACACCTCCTCTGAACTTGTAAACGTATGTCTAATAAATATGTTGTCCTACCTTATTTGTATTACTTTATTTTTATTCTTCCTGTACTTTTTTCTAGAAACTCCGGGTGGCGTTTGCGACTATATGTTCATATGTAAAATTGGTTTGTTTTGGTATTCCTGACCTACCTTTAAAGTTTGTCTAAGACCTTTTGAATCATTCTGTATATATCCCCTGGCGGTTGTCCGACGAGGTACATAGTCAAGTGCAAAACTGACCTGATCTTGATGGACGAGATCGCTTGTCATTAGAAGAAATCTGACCACATCTTGATCTCGTCATCATCAAAAAAATCGGCAAAATCTTGATGACGAGATATCGTCATTAGGGAAATTGGTCAGATTTTGATGGACGAGGTTTCTCATCGAAACCACTTGGAGGGTTAAGGACAGAGGGTTGGAGACACGCTCCGGGCCCACTCACCGTTAGGTTTTGAGCGTTGTGTATGGCCCGGAGGTGAAGTGACTGCCACCGCAGCACTAAAGGGCCCAACGGGCCCAACCCTAGAACAGCATTTATTGTAATAATCAAACGCAATTTATACAAGGGGAGACAAGCCCAGAATTACAGGAAAAGCAAATTAAAAACATACATAAAATAACAAAAATACGACATAACACCTGAGAGCACAGTCCAAATATACGCTTTAGAAATTTGGCCTCCATAAAACTCGGAATCGAGCTAGGATACAGAGGAGGGTACAGGTTCGATTCCAATATAGTGAGCATTAAGAGGCCCAATTTAAAAACACCAGAATCGAGCAATAGCGCAAAAAGAAGAGTATGTGTTCGATTCCAAAAAAGAGGCAAAAGCGGGGAGGCTTATACTAGACGCCTCAGAACGAAAGGAGTGGCTCATAAAAGGCGCCAGAGAATTCAAAATAAGAAACAAGCAGTCAACACATAATACATATCAATAAAATTACCAAAAAAAAATGACCTACGAACCAATAATATGAATTACGATCAAAAGTAAAAGATAATCGATAATACAAAAATATACAAGTATTTGGCTAAAAAGGGACAAAAAAATCCGATCCGAATCATTGGTCAGTAAAATACATAAAAATAGAGGACAATAATATGATAGTGTAAAAATTACAGATAAACACAAAACAGTGGATTTGATGAATATATACATAATGCAAGTATGACAAAACAACCCACAAAATCAAAATAAATAATCCAAAATATACAAAAACCATAACATCTCAAATATAATAAAATAATATAAAAATATGAATATCCAGAGGGTTGCCAGTTTTGCTGCCAAAGCTAGAATGGGCACTCTGGCCTACTTGTAGAGATTCCCCCTTGCTGATTCATATAAAGGTCTTGTTTGCCTGAAGAACAAAGACGCTTTGGAGCACATCTTGTTCTGTTCCGGAGAGAACTGTTTTATGAGAATTTGACTGGACTATGTGACTCAAAATCCATTGTTCCTGTTTCCTTTAATCATTTCTTTATGTACATATATTGCTTTCCTTGTTTATAGAAGAACCTATGACTATATTAATGCTTAAGGCATAGGAACCAAGATGTAGTGTAATGGAGAACTCTTAGACATGCACTAGATTTCTGAGTAGTTTAGTATTACTTTTACCCCACAAAACTCATAATGAATTGCAAATAACCACATACTATATTGGTAGAACGAAACAGGAAAGATTCTATCGGACAAAATGGTCAAAACTGGTTTTGATGTCATACAAGAAAGATTGCCAATTGCAGAATGTATATATGCATGTGAGCCCCTTAGAGGGTTAAAGGCAAGGCAATAAATTTTAACCCTTCGAGCGGTATCGATGAGATATCTCATTCATCAAGGTCTGACCAATTTTGATTTTGTCTTCAAGGTAATGCTGATTGTTTAAGATTACAGGATCCAGATCTGGTTAGTTTTCTTCTATTGGCGAGATATCTCGGTTATCAAGGTCTGGTTAGTGTTGTTAATGACGAGATACCTCATAGAGACAATCATCAGGAGGTATGGCAATTTATTGAAGAATAGTTTTGAGACGTGGGTCGGACATTGCAATGATGGGTTCACTTTCCCTTAATAAGTAGATCCTATCTGAGCTCTTTATTATGGCGGTGGTCATGACCAGAAAGAACCTATTTTAACCCTCCAAGTGGTTTCGACGAGATATCTCGTCCATCTAGATCAGACTGATTTTGTTAATAATGAGATACCTTGTCATCAAGATATTGCCGATTTTTTTATGATGTCGACATCAAAATCTGGTCAGTTTTCTTCTAATTACTAGAGACGATAGGATCTTGATGGACGAGATTTCTCGTTTATCAAGATCTGGTCAATTTTGCTAATGCCGAGATACCTCGTCGAGACAACCACCAGGAGGGTTAACATAATTGTCTACGGGTTTGAGAGTGCAATCGAAGAGTGCTTTGGAAAGTATTTATGTTATAAATTTAGCATTGGGGCAATCTGGCTTCATTTGGCAATAGAGAAATGACAATTATCGCTGAGTACAGTAGTATTCGAATGAGAGTTCAAACAAAGTGTGAAAGAGTGGAAACGAAAGAACGAAATTAATGTACCTCAAAATGATTTTTAAGTGAATAAAAAGGCAAAGGTTTAGGCATATATAGATAGATGAATTTAGGTCGCACTGGATCAACACAACAAGCTATTGATGACGGATGATCCGGGATCAACCCCGAAGGAAAAATCGCGTTATTTTGAACAGCGGTTGGATGACGTAGTCAAAATCTGAGCTGGCACCCCACTCTCCAAACTTTCATACCACGCCAATGTGACGACATTTGAGGCCACAGCAAATGCAATGGGCACCAGCCCCACGTATACACGACTGTCTTTGGTTGGAACGAGTTTCCAACTCGCAACCCCCTCGGTTGTTATTCCGTGACTTTATCAACTAGGCTAGCTCGGATCCAGTATACATAACGTATATGGTCTTGAGTAGATTTCTCCATAGCGTAGTCCTTTATTGGTGGTGTTACAGACTATTCAGCCATCGAGGGGCAAAAAAAAACAACTCTGAAGATTCGTTCATTTCCTACTGATGCATGGCCACAAGATGTTAGAGTCATTTAATCATTTTGACCCTCAGAATGTCACAAGATTGCCGCATAATGTAGTATTTATTTAACTCTATCAGCTCACTATTGAATAAATAGCCATATCTATTGATTGAAAGAATCATTGGAAGGATCCTATTGGTCAAGAGTGTCAAAACTGGTTAGAAGTCATTCAGGAGAGACTGAAAGTAACAGTACGGATATACGACCCTCATAGTTAACCCTCCAAGTGGTTTCGACGAGATATCTCGTCCACCAAGAGCTGACCAATTTTACTAATGACGAGATATCTCAACATTAAGATATTGCCGAATTTTTTATGATGACGAGACCAAAATCTGGTCAGTTTGTTCTGATGATGATATATTTTGTCCATCAAGATCTGGTCAATTTTGCTGAAGACGAGATACTTCGTCGAGACAACCACCAGGAGGGTTATATCATATTTTAAACTTTTCTTTCAATTTTAAATCAGTGTATACTTGCAATTTAATCAAATAATATGAAATGAAAAGAAGTTTCAATGGACAACCTCTCTGCAAGAAGGGTTGCAATTCCACAGTGGTGATTTACTTAATAAACCCCATTTTGTATTTTTCGCTTTATAACCTTCCTGGTGGTGACTTGACGAGATATCTCGTCATTAGCAAACGTGTTCAGATCTTGATGGACGCAATATCGCGTAATGATCCAAAGCCGCAACAGCTATCCTCTCCAACATGATAGAGAAACACAAAATTGACTTTATCCTTGCCCAAGAACTCTGTTCCCAGAAAACAAGATAATCGGTCTTCCCTCCAACTGGCGAACAATCTCGTCCAAGAATGGAAAAGCTGTCATCATTATACCAGGTGGACACATTCGGCCAATAGACATCTTTAAAAAGAAGGCACTGTGGAAATCCTCTTCTCCACGTTGGATAACTCTCTATTACTCTCCTCTTATTGCTCTCCTGTAGAAAGCATCCAGACCACCTTCAGGGAGGTCTCTGACTTTCTATCAGGGGCTACAGGTACCACGGTGATAGGAGCCGATTGGAACGCCCACAGTACGGTTTGGGGCTACCCAACAGAAGGGCAGAGAGGTCCTGGATTTAATCGGGGCTCATAATCTATCTTGCTTAGCAAGCCAGGAAGTCAACCCTCATTTGAAGCCCACTGTACAATCGGCTGCCTGACATCATACTGTCAACAAGCAGCATTCACCACATGTCAGCCCAGTGGTCTATCATGGAAGACCCTTTCTTGAGTGACTACCGTAACATAGCCATAAAGTTATCGGATAGAAGAACATACTTGGATTTAATCCGATTCAAAAGCATTCATGGAAACCACGGCAAACTTAAGAAAACATTTGCAAAGTTCACACCACAACTTCAACACCTCATTGATAATGCGTCTACAGAAAAAGAATTGAACGTGGCTACTAAACACCTGATTGGTCATCTTCAGACTTCCTGCAAGAAAACTCACAAGATGAAGAAGATATCAATGGAGCCCAAGAGAAGTTGGTGGACCACTGAATTGGAAGTCAACAAGAAGAGTCTTAACACAGAAGAATATTCCAAAGAGAGATAGTGATGAAACCACCAGAGAGATACTAAAAAGTTTTTACAAAAAGAGAGAGGGCACTGTACGTGAAAAGCATTAAGATCACAAAAAGACAACAGTGGCGTCGTTTGCTTGCCAAAACTCCATAAACGATGGGATGACCCCAGGGATCATGCAGTGGCCCAATTCTTTGGAACCTAGTCCTTGATGAACTTTTGGGACTCAACTGACCAACAGGGGCTCACGTACAAGCATTTGCTGACAATGTGAAGTCATCATATCTGAACACACCCAACGTATCCTAAGGCCCACAGCAAAATTAACACTCGGAATGCTCCAGTCCTGGATACACGAAAAGGGATTCCATCTTTCGGAGAGCGAAGCAAAAGCCCCTCTCTGTAGTAATCCACTAAAGCAACGGTACCCCAACGGTACCTCCACTAAAGCAACGGTTTCCAACGCGCGTTTTACGTCAAAACAAAACGCTGGTAGCCAAAGTACGTAGAGTTCTACTGAAGTGTTCACATGAAGAAATCGCGAGATTCCAAGCGCTAGATAGCTTCGGCGCTTCAACAATTTCCGGTCGTTCTAGCGATTATCGAAACGTATGCCTTGTATCGAAACGTAAGATATCTTTAGGAAATTTCCCCATCACGTATTGCAATTCTATTAAACTCTTGGGAGTTACAATTGACGGGAAATTAAACTGGAGTGCCCATGTGAAGTCATCGAAAGAGAAGGTCATAAACATCCAAAGATGCATGAGGAGAATTGCTGGTCCAAACTGGGGAATAAGCACATACCATAGGAAGACCCTTTACAAAGTCGTTACGGAAAGAACAATTATACACGCGGCCTCCATCTGGGACTCCAACATCACCCAGAGGAACATTAAATCACTAGCATCAATTCAGCAAAACTTCCTGCTGAATATATCTGGGGCTTATTCCACACCCCACGTCAGCGCATTGTGTTGCAATGAGCATCCCTCCACTTAATCTCACAGTTGAGGCAGAAGCAGTCAAGACTAAAATCCTTAGGCTTGACGAAAACATACTTCTTGATGGCCAAATATTCAATTATGAGCATTACGAACGCAAAGTAATGACGTGGACCTTCCATTCAGCCCTCCAAAGCAACCCCACTAAAGTATAATGGACTGAGGCACACCCACAAGAACTGGGACAAGTCCAGGCTTACACTGACGGGTACAAAACAGCTCCAGGAGTAGGAGCAGCATTTTGTCACCATCCCTACCACATTAGTGACAAGAAATGGACTAACTACCTGATGAGTGTAGTGTGTTTCAGGACGAAGGAAATTAGGGAAGGCCTAAAATCACTACAGGCTTTCAATTCAGCCGCGCTCTACACTGACAGTCATGCAGCCATTAAAGCAATAGCTAAAAAGACCCACAAAAGTCCCATCATCCGTGAAATCCAGGACATCCTCTTAAACTCACCTTCCATCTCTATCTTCTGGATTAAAGCCCATATTGGACAGGAGGGAAAAAAGGAGGCACACTCCCTTGCAAAAGCCGCAGCGAACGACCCCTCTGTTCTCATTCCTTCCACCTCTGAAAACCGACCAGCCACTTTAAAACATTTTTGAGGGAGCGCATACGTGTGAACTGGAGAGATATATGAGAACTGGAGGATACTGGATGACCCCCTTTTCGAGGCCTTTCCCGTAGTATCCTACCACACTGCGATCCGAGACAGGATGATTATCATGTTTTTTACAGACCATGGCCCTTTTCAGCAGTACCTTTTCCGTTCCGGACAAAGCGAAACAGATCTATGTGCTTGTGGGTCGGTAGGATCCCCTCTACTATTCTTTAACCGATGTCCCCTCACAACCAAATTTCATGTGCGCTGTCGCGAACGTTGACCGGACAGCGCTTGCAGAAAAATTGTCTTTGGCCACAGAGAGGCAAAGAAGCAAATCTGTGAACTAATACGTTTTATACTGAAGTATGGACACGAAATGGCAGCAGTAACTTAGTCTTTAATTACAACCTCTTTATTTTTCTCTTTCACTTGTTTTGTTTATGGACATATTAATTTTATTGTAAACTTGTTCCAGTGGGGGCAATCCCTTCTGCGAAAGGAGTTGTAATACCAGTGGTGATTTTCTTTTTCAAAATCCTCACTCTATAATTTGTTTTCTGCTTTTAATACAATATTCAGGAGTGCCCATCAAACTGTTAAGTCCCTGAGGCCCCGTTCACATGAGGCGTTTTCCAACGCGCGTTTTACGTCAAAACAAAACGCGGGTAGACAAAGAACAGTTCTACTGAAGTGTTCACATGCAGAAATCGCGAGATTCCGAGCGCTAGATAGCTTCGGCGCTTCAACAATCTCCGATCGTTCTAGCGATTAGACGGCGCTTGGAGAAGCATAGGTTTCTACTGCACCGTTCACATGACACGCGTTTTGATGCGCGTTAAGGCTTTTTTATTCCTCTAGTCCAAGTTCCTATCTTCGCGATCGTTAAAAATAGAGTGAAAATTTCAACGGATTTGAAATCTGCGGAAAATTTTACACTAAACCGGTACCTAAAATGTGATTTTCTGTAAATAAATAATTTTTCAACTGTAACTAATATTTTCGCGATACGGATTTGACGAATATATTCATTACGAACACAAAAGGGAGTATTCATCTCGTTTTTATAGAAAAGGTACAACTTGATTGGAGTATTTTGTCTTAATCAACTGCCTTGTATTTATGGCCATTAAAAATAGGATGAGAAAATTTAATCGCATTCGAATTATTGAAGAAATTTACCTTGCTTCACACAAAACTTGCAAAAATGTGATAGTTTATAACTAAAGAGGATAGTGGGTAATTTTATTTCTGAGAATAACGTATACCGACAACTGTCCGTTCTAATTTTCATGTGCGGCAAACGTCTTTAAAATAAAGCTAAAATTAAATATTCAATTTAAAAGCTAAACTTTAGTTATTTTTATTTGTCCTCAACGGGTGAAATGCGTGAGATAAGTTTCAATTTTCATTCATTTTTCGCATCCTCGTGTTACATTGAAATCGATATCACTTGAAAATGAACTTCTGATTTATTGAACTTAATTTACTATGAGCTTATTTTTCATAGAATTTATATTTTAATCTTGAAGTTAGTGTTATTACTACTTTAATCGAAATTTTTATATTATATATAAGTGTAGACGGGCAAATTCTATTAGCAATCTGGTTTACGATATGTACTGTTTTTTGGGTTTTCTTTGAGATTCTTTTAGTTTTAACATAATTTTCTCGTTTCCTCGTGTGCTTTAATTAAATTTTAGCTGAAATATTTCCCAGTCGTAATTCCATTCGTGGTTTCATTTGTGCTACAAAACCCCTGAATGAGGGTAGGTTCGAGGGTTAGTTTTCGTTTTGGATAGTCGGAAATCAGAGAAAATTGTATTTAAAAATTAAAACACTAATTAATGCTATATATGTGTCATTTTTGCTGATACATTAAAATGTTTAGAGATAGGTTTTAAAAAATGTAGATTTATTTGAAGGAAAATTAAATAAAAATTAGCTATAGATGGTAGGAAACAAGATAAAACCTGCAAAAATAACAAAAAACGAAAGGTTATCACCAATGCCGGATTTTGTTAGCGTGTCATCTTTTTGAAAGTACTTCGTAGACAATGCCACATAAACAGAAATTCCGTTTTCCAATTTCCTGGTCTAGAAATGTAGTTTTTTGGGATATATTTTTACTTTACACTGTCAATTTTAAAATTTTCAATTCAAAATGTCAATTTTTAAATCGAAAGAATATCAAATTTTTATGTCGTTTTTAATATTTTTGAGATTATTTTAGGCATTTTATTGCTCATTATACATTTCTAAGTTAACCAAATCCAGGCTCTTGTGAATACAGAGAAATATATCAATTTTAGGTTGGGAAAGAAAGATTTTCATTCTATTTTTAATGGCTGTATAATTAAAACCTCTTGATAAGGGGCAACAAACTATCTTATTAGAGTGACATTCCTTTTAAAAACAAGGCAATACTTCCGCTTACGCTTAATATAAAAGGAATATGTTCAAAAAGATTAGTTGCGACTATTGACAAAAAAATAAGTTTTTCAAAGAAAATGATGATTTTGGTATTGATTTAACGTTAATTTTACGCTGATTTGAAATCCGTTGAAATTTTGATTCTATCTTTAACCACTCAAAAGATAGAAACTTGGATTATGGGAATAAAAAACACAATTTAATGCATAACTGAATTCACCATGAAAAACGCCCAAGAGGTGTTCACTTGATAGCTCTCGAAAATTCTTATCAAAGGCCCCGTTCATATGGACTTTTTCCAACGCGCGTTTGATAAGAATTTTCGAGCGTTACCATGGGAACAGCACTTGGGCGCTTTTCAAGGTCAGTTTCCGTTATGCATTAAATTGATTTTTTATTCCCCTAATCCAAGTTTCTATCTCTTGAATGGTTAAAGATAGAGTCAAAATTTCAACGGATTTCAAATCAGCGTAAATTTTTACGTTAAATCAATACCAAAATCATGATTTTCTTTGAAAAAATTATTTTTTTTTTATCAATAGTTGCAACTAATCTTTTTTCAGATATTCCTGTTATATTAAGCGTAAGCGGAAGTATTGCCTTGTTTTTAAAGGGAATGTCACTTTAATAAGATATTTCGTTGCCCCTTATGAACTGTTTTAATTTTACAGCCATTAAAATAGGATGAAAATCTTTCTTTCCCAACCTAAAATTGATTTCTTTGTATTCACAAGAGCCTGGATTTGGTTAACTTAGAAATGTATAATGAGCAATAAAATGCCTAAAATAATGGACATTCAAAACGACGTAAAAATTTGATATTCTTTCGATTTATAAAACATCTGTTGTGAAGTGAAGTAATTGTGAAATGTAACTGTCCAATGAGCGGCGTTGTAAAAAGTGACGTCAGCTTCCGAGCTGAATTTTGTAAGTCAGATTAAGTTTGTTCTCGGCGGTATGTGGTATGTATGTTTTTGTCGTCTGTTAATCTTGTAAATAAAATTATGAATGTTGTGTTAAAAGGCTTTTTGGCTTATTTCCAAATGCACCCGGCATCGGGTAGATGCAGCCCGTGAAGACTTTCTGAACTTGTTTTCTAACATAGTGGTACCCTCGGCGGGACTGGGTGCTTTGGCCATTTAAGAACTTTTGAACCTAGAACTTTTGAAAATGAATTTAAATGCTTTAAAAACACAACGAAAAGGGCTGAGAACTGCTTTTTCTCTGAGTTTAAAGAAAATAGAAACGGCATTATCGAAAGAAGTATGTGATTTGAAATCGCTTTCGATTTTGAGAATTCAACTTAGTGATAAGTTTCAGAGACTTGATGTCTGTCAAACTGCTATTTCAGAACAGTTTTTACAGAGTGAAGATGACGAACATTTATTTAATGAAGATTTAGAAGAATCTGAAACTTACAGAGACCGGTACTTAGAGCTATGTGCTCAGATAGATTTGAAATTGCAAGAAGTCGCTCTGCCGAATGACAATAAGGAAACGAGAAAATTTAAATTGCCAAAGATAGAGCTGAAAAAGTTCAATGGCGAAGCGAAAGAATACCTGACTTTTTGGAGTCAGTTTCAGAAAATACACGACGACAAAAGTATTGCCGATGAGGATAAGATGCAATATTTATTGCAATCTATGGAACCCAAATCGAAAGCAGAACGTTTAGTTCTGAGTTTCCCAGCTACGGCTGCTAATTACCCTAAGGCAATTGAACAATTGAAAGAGCGTTTTGGACGAGAAGATTTGCTTGTGCAAATCTATGTTAGAGATTTGTTAAGCTTAGTTATAAAGAACGCTGCTACCGGAAGAGCGAAGACTGATCTTCCCTCTCTATATGATGAACTGGAAGGAAAGCTGCGAGCATTGGAAAGCTTGGGAAGAACACAAGAAAAGTACGGGGACTTTCTAACGCCGTTAGTGGAAAGTTGCCTTCCAGAAGAAGTGTTAGTGGCTTGGGAAAGAAGTAGAAATCACGACTCGACAGAAACCAAAGGATCTCGAACTTTAGAACATTTGATGAATTTTCTTCGACAGGAAGTAAAGGGTGAAGAAATGGTTTTACTTGCCCGGACTGGTTTCGCGCCGCACCAAAGTCATCGAAAGAAGGACTTTATTGAACAGGTAAAACAAGCTGACCTGACAACAGCATCAGCTTTGGTAAGCCTTGTTGATAATTCAGGTAAGAGAATTAATAACTGTATTTTTTGTGATAAGTCTCATCCTAGTGAAAAATGTTTTACCGCGAGGAAAATGACTTTGGCTGCTAAACAACAATTGTTGATGAAAAAAGGTGCATGTTTTTCTTGTTTAAAAAGAGCTGGTCACTTAAGTAAATTTTGTAGTGTCAAAAAGCAATTGAATTGTTCTATTTGTAATAATCCTCATTTTGAAATTATGTGTTCCAAACAAGAAAAAAATGATGAGCAAAAGAATGTTCCAAAATCTGAGAGTTCTCTCTCTAATTGTGGCAGAAGCGAAATTGTATTTTTGCAAACTCTTTGCGTACTTATTCGATATCTAGGTCATGAGAAAATTATTCGCGCGATGATTGATACAGGAAGTCAAAGTAGTTACGTAAGCGAAAATGTTATGACTCAGCTTAAAGCATCTCCACTGAGAGACGAAACTGTTATACATGCGCTATTTGGGGGGGGCTGAAACGAAACCAAAACGACATGATGTGTTTTCTGTGGAGGTCAGTAATTTAAAAAGAACTTTTGCTTGTAGTTTTGAAGCTCTTTCTGAAAAAAGGATTTGTGGTTTTATTCCTAAGATTAAATCTAACGGGATTTTGAATGAATTAAAAGAAAATAAGATAGATTTTACTGATTCTTTCCGAAAAGAAACCGAAATTAATCTTTTGATTGGTGCAGATGTTGTAGGAAAATTGTTGACAGGAAATTCTATTGAATTATAGTCTGGCTTAACGGCCGTTGAAACGAAACTTGGATGGACTGTAATTGGAAAACAAAATTCATGTGAGAAAGATAATATTTTGACGACATTAACAATGCATGCAATGAAAGTACCTATAAACAAATTATGGGAACTTGAAATTTTAGGAATATCTGATCCAACCCAAATTGAAAGGGAGAAAAGTGATCTTAATTTAAGTGATTTTAATGATAGAATGAAAATTCTTCCCGCTGGAAGATATGAAGTAGAACTTCCATGGAAGTGCAGTTCTGCGAATTTACCTAATAATAAAGAATTAGTCTGGAAGAGACATGAAAAAATGATCAATAAATTTAGATATGGTGAATTTTTCACCGATTATCAGAAGGTGTTTCAGGAATGGGAAAAATTGAACATAATCGAACGCGTGACAGATTTCGAATTGAATAAAGAATGTCATTATTTATCACACAGGCCAGTGATTAAACTAGATAGTGAAACTACTAAAATCCGTCCGGTTTTTGACGCTTCTGCCGCGGAGAGAGGGAAACCCTCTTTGAACGAATGTTTATTTAAGGGAATTAATCTTATTGAATTGATACCTGATATTCTTGATCGGTTTAGAATGTATCCAATCGGTATAAGTGCGGATATAGAGAAAGCTTTTTTAATGTTGTCTGTTGCACCTAAGGACAGAAATTTTCTTAGGTTTTTTTTCCCATGTTATGAAGGGCAGCTCATTTATAGGCACTGTAGAGTTGTATTTGGAGTCTCTTCTAGCCCTTTTTTGTTGAATGCTTCTATAATGCATATTTTAGACAATTGCCCACCTCAGTATAAAGATGTTGCTCAGAAACTGAAACGTTCATTCTATGTAGACAATTGTGTATCAGGAGTATTTAATACTGATGAACAAGAACGTTCCATTTAGCATGCTAAATTAATTATGTCAAATCAATGTTTTAACTTGCGTGGTTTTGAAAGCAATGTAGCAGGTATAAATGTTGATAAACATTCAGGAGATACTTGCGTTTTAGGGGTAATTTGGAACTTAGATAATGATACCTTGAAGTGTTGCACAGATATGGAAGCATTGACATGTGATACGAAAATCACAAAAAGACTAATTTTAGGAATTGTGCAGAAATTTTTTGATCCTATTGGCTTGTTAACACCAACTACATTGCTTCCGAAACTGTTATTGCAAGACTTGTGGAAGTTGAAAATTGCTTGGGACGATGAATTGTCCCCTAATGATGTAAATACTTTTTTAAAGTGGTTTAAAGATGTCTATGTTTTAAAAGATGTTACTTTACCTCGTTACATGGTAATTAATTCTTCGTCTGAACTACATGTCTTTGTGGATGCTAGCGAGGGGGCGTATGCGGCGTGCGTCTTTGATCGATCAATACTTGATTCTGAAGTAAAAGTAATTCTCGTTAGAGCGAAATCCAGGGTAGCCCCCATGAAACCTTTAAGCATACCTCGTTTAGAACTGATGGCTTGTTGTATAGGTTCTAGACTTGCGAATTCTATTATCAAAGCCCTCAATTTGCCAGACATAAAAATCACATTTTGGTCCGATTCCACCACAGCGCTTTGGTGGATAAGAGAACAAGGCAATTGGTCTGTTTTTGTGAGCAATAGGGTCAGAGAAATTCGTGAGTTGTCGAAAGGTCAGTTATGGAGACATGTTCCAGGAAATATGAATATTGCCGACTTATTATCGCGTGGTTGTTCTTCGCGACAAATGCTCCTTTCTAGATGGTGGGACGGTCCTTCTTGGTTACGAGAAAGCCCTGAGTACTGGCCTATTGGTGAAATACACTGTCAGTCTGAAGAAGTAGACGTAGAGAGAAAAAAAATAAAAGTAGTAAATATTGATCTATCAAAAGACGCACCCCCTTGGCATCTAAACAGTGTATCCAGTTATGATAAAATGATTAGAGTATTTGCATGGATATTGTGAATAATTGTAAAGAGGCACATGAGAAATGTAAAAACTATGAACTTTCACAGTCTGAAATTGAAAATGCTGAAAAGAATTTAATTCGTTTAGTTCAAAGACATTATCTGTCTGATGCAAAGTCGTCAAATTTTATTGAAACTTTCATAGATGATGAAGGTATTTTGAGAGTGAAAACCAGAATACTTTATCGAGATGATGATAAATCTTTTCTGTATCCAATATTGTTACCAGATAAATGTGAATTTACTAAATTGTTAATCAGATTTGTACATATAAAAAACTGTCATGCGGGTGTCCAAATGATGCAATGCCTGATAAGAGAAAGATTTTGGATTATCAGGGCTAGGAAAGCTATTAAAAATGTTGTATATAACGGTATTGCTTGTAAACGCTTTAAGGTTAAATCTATGTCAAGCGAACCGACACCTTTACCACCAGACCGAGTTACGGATTGTGCGCCTTTCGAAATTGTGGGAATTGATTTAGCTGGGCCTCTCTTTCTGAAAAATAAAGAAAAAGTGTGGATAGCACTGTTCACTTGTGCCGTGTACCGTGCCATTCACCTTGAACTTGTGAATTCTCTTTCTTCTGACGCTTTTCTATTAGCACTTAGGCGGTTTATCGCTAGACGTGGGCGGCCTAGAACAATTTATAGTGATAACGGAACTAACTTTCGGGGCGCCTCTAATGATCTTTCGAAATTGAATTGGGATGAAATATTAAAAGAAACCAGAACTCCTAAAATACTTTGGAAATTTATTCCACCCACCTCAGCTTGGTGGGGAGGCTGGTGGGAAAGGTTGGTCCGCACTGTAAAAGAACTGTTAAAACGTACTTTGGGTAAATCTGTGTTAACTTATGAAGAACTGAATACTGTGATTTGTGACTGTGAATCTATAATTAATTGTAGACCGTTAACATATGTCTCTGAAAATCCGGAGGAATTGGTTCCTCTGACACCTGCTATGTTTCTTATCGAGACACGGAGTTCCAGTGTTGAGGATATTGACGAATTAGATTCGCGAAATCTTAGGACGAGAATTAAATATAGAAGTAAACTGTTAAATGATCTAAGACAACGTTTTAGAAAAGAGTATTTGAGTCAGTTGGTTCAAAAGCATAATGAAAAGCGATCACGTGAGCCAAGGGTTGGAGAAATAGTTTTAGTGGGAGATGATAACAAAAGACGTTTGTTTTGGCCTTTAGCAAAGATTATTGAGTTGATTCCAGGACGTGATGGAAAGATTCGCACAGTTAAACTTAAAACGCAGCATGGAACAGTTTTACGTCCGATACAGCGTATCTTCCCTTTGGAGATACAGGCAAATGTAACTGCTGATAAGAAACAGGGTGAAGAGGAATCTAATTCTGATGGCATCTCCTGTCTTGAAAATACATTAATACCAGATAATGTGATAATGAAAAGATACACCTCCTTTGGAAGGTGTGTGAAAGCTCCAAAGAGGCTTGATCTTTTGAATAACATTAGTTATGAGCTTGAGACTCAATCTGAGTCTCAAGGGGGGGAGGATGTTGTGAAGTGAAGTAATTGTGAAATGTAACTGTCCAATGAGCGGCGTTGTAAAAAGTGACGTCAGCTTCCGAGCTGAATTTTGTAAGTCAGATTAAGTTTGTTCTCGGCGGTATTGGTATGTATGTTTTTGTCGTCTGTTAATCTTGTAAATAAAATTATGAATGTTGTGTTAAAAGGCTTTTTGGCTTATTTCCAAATGCACCCGGCATCGGGTAGATGCAGCCCGTGAAGACTTTCTGAACTTGTTTTCTAACAACATCCGTTCCCTAATTGCCTGTGAATAAAGTGTTTTTGAACTTCAATCTTTATACATAAATAATGCAATATAATCGACTTGCTGACCAGAAGTGACAACCTAAACAGGTAAATCTTTCGTAACGTATAGTATACGATGCGTTTCGGTGCAATGCCAATGCCATCAACTTGGGTTGTAAATTTTTGAACGTTAGTTTTTCGTACGTTTTTCAAAATTTTTCGAATGACGGGATATTTTGGACCTAGGAACCGGTAAGAGCCAGAGAATCACAGAAAAACAGTGCTTTATGCGGTTCAAATTGTGGCATTATTAAACATTTTCATTAACTCTAAAATCTTAAAGTATTCGTTTTTTACTGTCAAGACTAGAGAAAGAAACCCTATAACCTTCACTCTCCAGTGTCGATGATTCACCCACCAATAAAAATAGTAAGAAGGATTTGTTTTGGTGTTAAGGGATGATCACGGATTTTTTGGGCTCAAGAAGCTAGCAGATGAGTCATTTGTAATGCGTTTTATTGTAAAAGCGAAACTGCGTATGAAAATTGGAATATTTCTGTAAAACTTTGATTAAAAACGAAACTAACTGGAAAATGACCAAGCAATTTCACAATTTCCTTAAAATTTTAAAATTGACAGTGGAAAGTAAAAATATATCCCCGAAAAAAACTGTATTTCTAGAACCAGGAAATTGGAAGCGGAATTTCTCTTTATATGGCATTGTCTACGAAGTACTATCAAAAGATGACACGCAAACAAAATCCGGCACTGGTGATAACCTTTCTTTTTTTATACAGGTTTTATCGTGTTTCCTACGATCCATAGCTAATTTTTATTTAATTTTCCTTCAAATAAATCTCTATACTTTTTTAAAACCTATCTCTAAACATTTTAATGTATCAGCACAAATGACATATACATAGCAATAATTAGTTTTTTAATTTTTAAACACAATTTTCCCTGAGTTCCGAATATCCGCCTCCAACCTACCCTCTTTCAGGGGTTTTGTAGCACAAATGGAATAATGACTGGGAAATATTTCAACTAAAATTTGATTAAACTCTACGATGAAACGAGAAAATTATGTTAAAATTAGAAAATTAAAAAAACCCAAAAAACAGTATGTCGAATACCAGGAGATTGCTAATAGAATTTGCGTCTACACATATATATAATATAAAAATTTTGATTAAAGTAGTAACAACACTAACTGCAGGATTAAAATATTAATTAATTAAGTTCATTTTCAAAAGTGATATCCAGTTCAATGTAACACGAGGATGTGAAAAAGGAATGAAAGTTGAAACTTTTCATACGCATTTCACCCGTTGAGGACAAATACAAAATAACTAAAGTGTAGCTTTTAAATTGAATATTTAATTTAAGCTTTATTTTAAAGAAATGTGCCGCACATGAAAACGAGAACGGACAGTTGTCGGTATACATTATTCTCAGAAATAAATTACCCACTATCCTCTTTAGTTATAAACTATCATATTTTTGTAAGTTTTGTGTGAAAGCAGGGTAAATTTCTTCAATAAATCGAATCGATTAAATTTTCTCATCCTATTTTTAATGGCCATAAATACAAAGTAGTGGATTAAAACAAAATACTCCAACCAAGTTGTATCTTTTCAATGAAAACGAGATGAATACTCCATTTTGTGTTCCTAATGAATATATTCGTCAAATCCGTATCGCGAAAATATTAAAGTTACTGTTGAAAAATTATTTATCTACAGAAAATCACATTTTCGGTACCGGTTTAGTGTAAAATTTTCTGCAGGTTTCAAATCCGTTGAAATTTTCACTCTATCTTTAACGATCGCGAAGATAGGAACTTAGACTAGGGGAATAAAAAAGCCTTAACGCGCATCAAAACGCGTGTCATGTGAACGGTGCAGTAGAAACCTATGCTTCTCCAAACGCCTTCTAATCGCTAGAACGATCGGAGATTGTTGAAGCGCCGAAGCTATCTAGCGCTTGGAATCTCGCGATTTCTGCATGTGAACACTTCAGTAGAACTCTATGTACTTTGGCTACCAGCGTTTTGTTTTGACGTAAAACGCGCGTTGAAAAACGCCTCATGTGAACGGGGCCTTAGATCTCAACCAGAAAATTTGAGATTATTAAACGTTTGAAAAAAGTGGAACTGCCACTAGTATTGCTATCATTTACGGCGTTGGAAAAGCCACAGTGAATGACATTAAACGCGATGCTGACAAAATAAAACAACGTGTTTCAAAAATGCAAAACATGGATGGAGATCCTAAGACTCGTAAAACCATTAAATAGGCAAAATATGACCAACTGGACGCTGTTACGAATCAATGGTTTATACAAGCACGGAGTCAAGGAATCCCACTTTCAATTCGCGAAATAGTGGCCAAGGCGTTTGAAATGAACAAAAAACTTGACGGAGATCCTGATTTTAAAGCAAGCATAGGATGGCTCGATAAATTTAAGTGTCGCAATTACATTCGGAAATAGACATAAGTGGTGAAAAACGTAGTGCAAATAGCGCGGTTACTGCCGAGTACAGAGAACAATTTAAAGAGAAAGTGGCCAAATTAAACCTCGTTAGGGAACAAGTGTACAATTGCGACGAAACCGGGCTCAATTGGAAAGCTTTACTACAAGACATTGGCATCACTTTCGGAGACATCAGCCTTGGATTTTAAAGTCCAGAAAGATAGGATCATTTTAATGGTTTGTGCAAATGCTACCGGCAATCACAGGTTACCCCTGCTTGTGATTGGAAAAGCAGAAACACCTCTGCATTCAAAAATTTTAATGTGAACCTATTACACTCAGAGTGCTTGGGTTTCAAGATATTTTTTCAGATTGGTTCCACAAAGTACCACAAGTTAGAGCTCATTTGGCTGAAATGCAGTTACCGCAGGAATAATTGCTGCTAATGGACAATGCACATCCCTCTTGCGGAATGAAAAGTGATGATGGCAAAATAACAAGCCTCTTCCTTCCGGCAAACACAACACCATTAATCCAGACTATGGACCAGAGCATAATCGAAAACATGAAGTCGTTATAGGAAAGCTTTTATTGGAAGTTTAATTTCATCTGATGATGAAATGTCTGTAAAAGAGTTTTGGAAAACGTACAACATAAAAGATGCAATTTTCAATGTTGCTGCTGCATGGAATGATCTTCAAGTGTCAAATCTTAAAAATGGGTGGAATAAACTCTGGCCTGAAGCTAATGATGGTGAACCTAAGGAAACTGAGAATGTTAGTGTCGACGAAATTGTGCAACGATGTATCGAATGCTGAAGACATAACGCAAGCAGAAGCAGCAGAGTGGTTGGGACGTGACAAATTGGACGGAGGCTTTGACATTTTGAACGACGATGAAATTGTTTCCAGTGTGATTGACATCGAAGAAGAAATTGATGAAGACGGGTGTTATATTTTGCATGAAAAAACTACGTTAAGCCATACAGAAGCAGAAACAATATTATCAAAATGCATTGAGTGGTTTGAGGGGCAAGAAGAGGCAAACGCAACGCAGATACTTCTACGTAAAGTGCGGAATATTGCCGTTCAGAAAGCACGAGCCCCGAAGAAACAACAGAAAATGACAAACTTAATTTGAATATGTATGTACGTCTAGAGCATAAGTTCATATAGCATATGTACATATATACTATACTGTACTTAATGTAAATTGTATATTGTTTGTTTCTGTAAAATAAAATACATGTGCAGTGTATTTCCAGTTCGTAAACTTGCAATTTTTATCATTCGTTCATGCAATGGATGGGGGTGGGTTGTTTTTTAAGGTTTTTCTGTTATCCGTCTATTCGATTAACCGTCCCGGTCCCGACCCAGATGGTTAATCGAAGTTTCACTGCATTTGACTCTTTTTATTAAGAAAAGTGCTACATTCCTTGTGAATTTTCTTCATTGAATACTTTTGCAATTTCAGTCGTAGAGACAACAACTACCGAAATAATAAGAAAATGTTCAATATCCTGCGACAACGCTTGCGAGTAGGTACCCCATTACTTTATCTAACATTACTTTATCTAATTTCTAACTGTTGAATAGATGGACAGCTTCTTCTCTCTTACAGCACCACGATGTCTCATTTTCTGATTTTAACTTTCAGTTAACCCTTCTGGTGGCTGTCTCGACGAGGTATCTCGTTATTAATAAAATTAACCAGATCTTGATCTCGTCATCATTAAAAAATCGGGGGCCCACGGCCATCACGATCCGGGATCAATCCCGAGGACAACACCTCGTCATTTTGAACTATGGTCAACACTTTAGCTGGCACCCGACTCTCCACAATTCCACATGTTAGATTTAACGTGAACTAAAGAACTTAATCCAACCAGCTAGCAAGTGGTCTCGACTAGATATCTTGTCCGTCAAGATCTGGTCAATTTTGCGACTAACTAAATATCTCGTCGAGACAGAACTGCCCTATGTCGAGATTTCTCTTCATTAGAGAAATTGGTCAGATCTTGATGGATGAGATATCTCGTCCAAGATCTGGTCAATTTTGCTAAGGACGAGATACCACGTCGAGACTAAACTGGTCAATTACTCAACGGGGAATGAAGATCCAAGAAAATAGGAAAAACGAATTCTTCCTTGCTAGACCGGGTGACTATTTGGAACAGATTTTTCCATCAGAGCCTGGCTTACAATTGGGCAGTTTCTGACGTGAAGATAAACCATCAGGAGGGTTAAGAAAACTAACTATACAGAATGATATAACGTACTGTTTATAGAGATACATTAACCTTCCTGTTGGTTGTTTGGACGATGTATCTCTTCATTAGCAAAAACTGACCAGACCTTGATCATCATCATAAGATAATCGACAAATCGTGGTGACGAGATATATCGTTATTAACAAAATTGGTTAGATCTTGATGGACGAGATATCTCGTCGAAACCACTTGGAGTGTTAAGCCGTAGGTCCCGGTCTAAATAACTTTCATTTAGCAAAAACTGACCGTACTGCGACAAACCAATCAAAGATATCATTCGACACAGATGAACGTTATTTTATGTGTTTGAAATTTCATTACTTATTTTGAATAACCTTATTCACATAAGTTTAAGTTTAAAATTTGAAAGTTATTGTGTTTGTTGTAGTAACTTAAAAAGTTATGATTTAGTTTGAAATATTTCTAAAAAGTAACTTTTTTGCTTGTAGAGATCGGACCTATCAAGCGGAATACGAAGAATTGAGAGATCTGTCAGAATATGTGAGTATTTTATTCTAACAAAACTATATCTGATTCACTTGAAATTTTAATGAACTGCAACAACTAGAATCCAAAATAGGCACTTCGCACAAAACTTATTACTTCCGATCTAGACTTCGTGGTTCAAAATTACGTGGTGTTGTCTCGGATCTTTCCCTATGGGATTGATCCCGGACCGTCGCCATAGCCCGTTGTGTTGCTCCAGTGAGAAGTTAATTAAAATACCTACCTACCGATTCTGAGCTTCATGAGTTTTCCTGCGGTTGTTTTAGTCACTGATACTTCCCTTCACATTAACCCTCTTGGTGGTTTATCATTGTGTCGAAAACTGCCCTGTAATGTCCAGCCTCTGGTGCAAAAGCCTGTTCCAAACTGTCACCAATTCTGGGCAAGGGACAATTTGTTTTTCCTACTTGAATCTTCACGCTCCTTGGAGTAATAGGGCAGTTTTGTCTCGACGAGATATCTCGGTCCTTAGGAAAATTGACCAGATATTGGACGAGATATTTTGTCAAAACAATTTGATGGTTGAGTTTCAAACTAAAGGCCTCTTCACACCACCATAATCAGGGTGAGTCCGAATCAATCTGAATACAGTAGAAACTGACTAACGAAGTTCTGGAAAGCAATACAAAATAGCCCATCATGTCAAAGTCCAAGAGAACGTTGAAGGAAGAAAACAGATTTTTTAAATGAGGTTTGGGAATTGCAATATTATCTAGGCTAAAGATAAGGCGATTTGCTTACTTTTGTATTGCTGCATTTGTCCTCTTGCAAAGGTTGTATTGCAGAAATTAAAAGATGGGCAAAGCAAAACCAAAGACAATTTTTTCAAGCAGCAAAAATACCTGGAAATAATGCCATTGAAGAACCTTATGAAGTAGATTATACACTGTATACTCTGGAAAAAGGGAATCCATTTAAAGATCTAGAAATTATGAAAGAATGCACTATCGAAGTTGTAGGATCACTGTTTCAAAGTACACACTGCCTCTTTCAAGGAGAATCATAACTAATCGGCAGCATGAATTAGCCTTCAACGTAATATAACTTCATGGAATATTATAAAGGAAAAAATATATTATTCAATTGTTTTGGATGTATCAACTCATACTAACTTTCTGCGCAGGTTTTATACCTTATTTTGGCCATACCAGAAGATTTTCTTTTCCACGAAGTTACTCGCTTTGAGCACTATTTTCGAGCAAAACACGGAGAATAGATGTATACAACTTTCAAGACTTGAAGTCGGCCAGAATTTGGTAAATTCAGCGAGTGTATGGAACGGAAAATGCACCTTTCATGACAGAACATGAAAGGTTTATTACGCTTAAAATATTTTTAACAGATCCAGATGTTCTAATTTCTTTCCATAGTGTCTTGCATCAGTAAAATCTCTTTACTAAAGCTTCCATTTTAAGTCAGTTTGAATTTGGTAAATTTAGTGAGTATATGTACAGAAAGGGCACCTTCCATGACAGGGAACATGAGAGATTCATTGCACAGAAAAAGTCAACAGATCCAGATGTTCTAATTTCGTTTCAGAGTGTCTTGCATCAGTAAAATCTCTGCACTGAAGCTACTTTTAAGTGGCATTTATCAGCACGTTATAAGTACAATCAGTTACATTTGTGCAGATGCAACACGGGATCGTCAGTTTCGTAACATGCCGAAATTGAACGATGAGGTGTGAAATTGTCGTGTCATTCTAAATTGCGTTGGCTGTCGTAAGGAACAGGTGTTAGCCAAAATTTTATCTCCGCGAGAACACATAGTTACTTTTGAAGAGCAGACTCGGCAATGTGAGTTATTTAAAGATTTCTAAAGAATTCTGCATTTCTGTTTGATATGTCAAATAAAAACAGCTGGCATATTTCTTTGCAAAGTTCTATATATGATATGTGGCAAAAAAAATAAAATATTTTAAAATCTACGGTTTCTTCAAAACACTTCTGCGAAGGGGTTTTTCGGATGAATATTTTCCCTAGTTAGCAATGGTCAATGATAAGCAGGATGATATATGCGAATTATTCTAAGAATACGCAGTTCTTCTGGACCTGGAATTAGAGAATTTTATGAAAAGCTTACTGACTGAGAATCATGACATCACACTCAAATAAGTATTTCATCTTCACCTAGTTGATGTCACCAAGGCGCCTAAGAAACTATAGATGGAATTGATTAAGCTCTCAGTAGATGATCTCTAAAAGTTATTTCTTATAAAAGATCCAATTGAAATATAGGAAATTCGGATAGAATACTCACATCTTCGAAAAATACGTTCTTGCTTTTCAACCACTTATTACTGGGAATCGTACGTACATTAACCCCCTTCCTAACTCAAATCAAGACATCCTTAATGACGTCACAAATGACGGATACCCATAGAGGATCAACTGAAACTGCGAACCTTCATGCTAAATATTCGAATGGTTTCCAACAAAAAGCAGTCACAACAAAATCATTAGATTTGCTAAATTAAAAATCAACTAATAGTTTCCATTTTTTGAAATTATTAAGTACATAGTAATTAGATTTTTACAAAACAATGTTCTTTTTAGATATATCTAATTGAAGTTTCTCGAATGCTGCCTTGAATTTGATGACCGCTAAATTAATGCGGATTTTAACGCGGATTTCCAGTAAATTAATGCAACGTAAAAAGGTTCCCCACCTCTATTCTAAACCTTATACCTATACAGTGATATCAACTAATGTGTGTCTATGTGATATTAGTTTCATATAAACCCAGTAAACATGAAAAATACTCTCAACAGCAATGGATTTACGATTTTTGCCTGGATTCTATGTCACGGAATACAATATATAAATTTTATAACACAGAATACCTAATATAGTGATTATATATAGCTGAACACCTCATATATAGATTATATTCGTGGAAAACTTATCACTTAATATATATAAAGCTTATCAACCTATCACTTAATATATCACTTAATATTAGAAAATGTATATCACCGAACACCTAATATATCGATTATGTATCGAGGAAAATCTAATATATCGATTATGTATCGAGGAACACCTAATATATCTCTTAATATTCAGTTATACATGTCATGGAACACCAAATATATCAAATCTTTGACACAGAACATCTACTATATCAATAAATGTATCGATTCTAGGTTGCAGAACACCTAATATATCATTTAATGTATCGGTTATATATTGCGGAACACCTAATGTATCAATTAATATATCGCGTAACACCTAATATATCCCTAAATATTAAATTATACATGTCAAGGAACACCAAATATATCAATTCCCTGACACAGAACATCTACTATATCAATAAATATATCGATTCTAAGTTGTGGAACACCTAATATATCACTTAATGTATCGGTTATATATTGCGGAACTCCTAATATATCATCTAATGTAAAAATTCTGTATCGTGGAAAACCTAACATCAATTCTGTATCGAGTAACTCTTAATATATCGATTATCTATTGCGGAAGACATATTGATTTTATATTGATTCTATGTCACGGAACATATAATACATTACCAATTATATCTATTTTCTATCACAAGACACCTAACATATCTACGTATTTTATACTGTGGAACACCTAATATAAAGATTCTATGTATGTGAACACCTAATATATCGATTTTGTCATGAAACATCTAATATATCGCGGAACACCTGATATATCGATTTTGTATCACGGAATACCTAATATATTGATTATATATCACGGAACACTTGAGCCACAACACAGTTTGCAAACCTCTAGTTTAGGACAAGAACCAACCCAATACCCTTAAATGGAGACCATAAACATCAATTCGATCCTAAAATAAATTTATGTAAGATGTTGCATTATTCATTTCTATAGTCACCACTGATCTTTTTGATTCAGGTAATAAATTGAACCATTTTTTCTGTTTCAGTGCATTCAAGAGGATGAGCATTGCAAGTAAGTAAAGGTTTTTGCTCTTATATCGCATATGTTAAGATTTCGGTTTCGATGTTAAAAACTACCGAAATCACTTTAGTTAATGCCATGAAATTGACTTGCACATTCAGAGGCTAATTGTAAACACAACTGAGGTATGCAGTTTTCGTCATGTACTCATTGGAAGTAAGAATAAATTTGAATATTAAATCCGTGATCAAATAGGAAGTGCAAGGCGTAAAGCGACACGCGCAGATCAATCAGAGGTACCGGTGGGTGCGGTGAAAAACGCTCTGATTGGTACAAGAAATGCTGCTTTATACACTACCTGACATTGAAAATGTAACACCCAGAAGGAGTGCGCAGAACTGGATGAAATTTACAGTGTAGACGCAGCTCACCGAGATATGTATATGATGCAAACTGCGCAGCTGTCCCGCTCACGGCGAGTGAAAAACCATGGAAGGAACCTGCAAAGGTGGTCAGTTTCGCGCCGCTCTATTTGCCAGGTAAATCAAGTTGCAATTTGTTTTTGTGTCTCAGAGGAAACGTCTAGTAGCGGAGAATGCCAGGACGTCGCCAATCAAGACAGTTCCAGCAAACAGACGACTTCACGAGGGATATGGTGATTGGCCTCAGAAGGGCAGGTTGGCCCATACGTCAAATCTCAGCAGATACCCACCTACACGCGTCCACGGTGCACCGGTTGTGACACAGATGTTGGACCAAGGGAATGTGGCACATTTGAGGGGTTCCGGTGCAGCCAGAGTGACGTCAGCACGCATGGACCGACGCATCTACTGGCAAGCATCCGCGGACCCGCAAGCCACGTCTGTCGCCCTTTTGCAGCATGTGCAGGACACCCTTGATGCTCCCATATCGTCCAGGACCATTAGCCGCCGATTGATCGCTGGCGGCCTGCACTCCGTTGAGACGACCACCATTGACCCAACAGCACAGACGTCTCCGTTTGCAATGGTGTCGGGATAGAGCCACGTGGACGACGGAATGGCACAGGGTGGTGTTCTCAGACGAGTCACGCTTCTGTTTTAGCAATGACAGTCGCCGTGTACGAGTCTGGCGCCGATGTGGTGACAGGGCCAATCCGGCCGCATCTGTGGAACGCCATACCACGAGACAACGCGGTATAATGGTTCGGGGCGTCATCGCCTACGATAGCAGGTAACCTCCGGTCCGTATTCAGGGCACTATGACGTGGCCCAACGATACGTGGATGACGTGCTGCAGCCGGTGACACTACCTTTCCTTCAGGGGGTGCCCAATGCCATTTTCCAGCAGGATAATGCCCGGCCGCACACGGCACGTATCAGCCAACATGCCCTGCAAGGTACCCAGGTGCTTCCCTGGCCAGCTGTCTCCCCTGATCTCTCACCTATCGAACATTTCTGGGACGTCATTGGACGTCGCTTGCATGCGTTGCCACCGGCACGTTCAGAAGACGAACTCAGGCAAATGGTTGAAAGGGCCATCCCTCAGGACACCATCCGCACGCTCATTACGTCTGTACTAGACGTGTTGCTGCCTGTTTCGCCGCTCGCGGTGGTCCTACAAACTACTGATCAGACGTTCTTGCTGCTTAGTGGCAAGGTGTATAATGTTGCAATAAAGATCACTTATTGCTCGTTGCTGTCTCTCTCTGTTTGCCAAATTTCATCACTTTCTGCCAACTCCTTCTTGGAGTTGCATTTTCAATGTCAGGTAGTGTATATTTGATTTTTATTTTATTTGGAGATCTGAAATGTGAATATCGATGCATATATAAATGTGAGTAATGACACTGCCGTTAATATAGATATGAACAATTAAGAAACTATACCGCAGATGTCATGCACTGGTGTATGTTAGTCTAAAAAATAATTGAAACGATTCCTGTAAAGTGCTTGAAAATTCTTAATTTGTTTTATATTTTATTGCACGGTTGCATTCTTTCACTTAGGCCATCATAATATCTTTTGTTAACATGTAATTTCAATCTATTTTAAAAATGTCTGGAGAAAAGTAAGTAATGAATGGCTTACAGCCTTTAAAAATGAATTTACGCTACCAATTAGACTTTCGTAAGTTCGTGCACTATTTCTGAAGTCAAACAACTTACTCAGGAAAAATACCCCCCTTAACCCTCCCGAGGGTTGTCTTGACGAAGTATCTCGTCATTAGCAAAACTGACCAGATGAACGAGATATCTCGTCATTAGAAAAGTGACCAGAACCTGATCTAATCATCATAAAAGAATCGGCAATATTTTAATAATGATATAATCTGCCATTAACAAAATTAGTCAGATCTGACCGAATCTCATCCAAATCACTTGGAGGGCTTAGTAAACAAGTAAATATAAATTCTGAACGCGTTGCCATTCTAATCTAAATTTATACTAAAATCAGAGGGCAAAATACAAATTCTCAATAAGATTTCCATGAATATGGCGCAAATGAAAAATATAAAAATATGTCGGTTAAGGATTAGAAAAGTTGGCGTATCCAATGAGGTCCTACAAATTAATTTCTGAATACATTGCATGCATTTCTTTCTCAAAATATAAAATATTGTCAAGCATTGCACCCTTCAGTTTCGTTAGAAAGATGTTATAATCTATGAGATGACTTATCATATACTTATAACTGTTTTATTACTGTATATTACATTCACAGTTAATAAAATAACTTTCTACATTTTAGGAAAAAGGCTATTAAGATTTCTGTATCTTTTAAAAGATTTCTTTTGACGAGTTACACTTACGAACCGAAGTTTGAGGTAAGTATTTAACGACAAGTTCGGTACTCTGCCTTTATAGCCATACCACTCATTTCCGTTTCTTTCCGGCCCAAATAACAAAAGAATACAGAGAAAGGTAGTTTTAATTATTGCATCTTAAATGACTATATAACTTACACAAAACAAATTCATAAACATTTCAGTGAAAAAATGAATTATGCAAAACTAAACAGCAGGCATAAAATTAGAAATTGTATTTAGCATAGAGGAGAACATTTCCTCTTTAGAATGTAGCCGACGCCACATAAATTCAATTAGATAAGAGTCTAAAAGTTGGCGGGCAGTGCCTGTTTGGCGATTATTGCGCTATTTTGCACTACCCCACAAACGCTTAACAGTTTGGGTATGACACCTAGTGTCCGGATCAACGATGTTATAAGAACGATTTACCGTGAAATGTTCGTATCTGGCAGCTTCCAAATCAACACTTATATCCACGCCAACAGTCAGAAAATATTGTTGTTCCACCCTCGATATAACAAAGGAAAAGGCTAAAATAGCGCCAAAAAACAAAAAACTGGTATGGAAACAAATAGCGCCAAGAAATAAGCAAAAATGTGCCAAATTGGTATCGAAGTTTATTGGTAGGGCTATAATGGAAAAGTACCGATAGTTCGAGTAATAGAAAACTCGAAATTCTTTTCATATTAATAATACAGAAAAATTGAAATTATTTTTTTAAAATTCTCGGCATGCTTCTTCGTTTCATTTCATTAATTGCCTTTTTGTGTTTTAGCCCTCCAAGTGGTTTCGACGAGATATCTCGTCCATCAAGATCTGACCAATTTTGATGATGACGCGATATCTCGTCAACAAGATAATGTCGATTGTTTGATGATGACGAGATCAAGATCTGGTCAGTTTTCTTCTAATGACGAGATATCTCGTCCATCAAGATCTGATCTGTTTTGCTAATGACGAGATACCTCGTTGGGACAACCAACCAACAGGACGGTTATAGCAATCCTTTTCTTTTTTGTTCGTTTATTAACGGAGGGAAGTTCGTAAGCATTTAACTCTCATGGTTGTTGTCTCGACTAGGTATCTCGTCACTAGCAAAACTGACCAGAAGTCGGTGGACGAGGTATCTCGTCCTTAGAAAAAACTGACCCGATCTTGATCTCGTCATCATAAAAAAACGGCCATATCTTCATGATTTGGAATTCAATGGGGATTCCTGATAACAAGATATCTCGTCATTAGAGCAAATTTCGGCAGATCTTGATAGACGAGATATAACATCTCTCTATTGAATCTATCTTTTAGAGCAAGTTGTTAAAAGGGGGCTGGTGCACGTTAAATCTGCCATGGCCTCAAATGTCCTCATGTTGGCGTGGTGTGGAAGTTTGGAGAGTGGAGTGCCAGCTCAGGTGTGACTCGTCATCTGATCGTGGTTCAAAATTACCCGTTGTCCTCGGTTTTTTCTTTTTGTGTTTGATCCCGGACCATCACCAATAGCCCATTGTGTTGCTCCAGTGCGACGTTAATTAAAATACCTACCTACCCTGAGAATAAGTTGGGCCGTACAAAAGTGAAACCTCGAAGAACTTTGAGTGATTTATAAAATATTTTTGACCAATTAAATTTTGTAAACTTCGTGATTATTAATTACAAAAATAAGAAATTATAACGCTTTACCATTTACTTTTCCTTATATGGTAAAATATTCGTGTTTCTAAATTTTGTTTAGAATCTTCTGCGTATATTTACCAATATGGTTATACTTAAAATTTACGATTTTATTGATGGTTGGTTGGTTTTGGGGTTTTATGGCACAAGGGCCATATTTGGCCATGCACGAGTTTATTGAAACTTAAAATCTCAACTGCTTTCTTTAAATTATAGTTTACATTTTTATTCCTGTAAATGGCTAAAAAAGCTATTATTAGAACTATTCTAGCGAAATAACTTACAGGGAGAGATGATTTTTTATGAAAGTTCATGAATAAGAATATTCCTTATCGAATAGTACTGAAGTGATTTTGCGTGCATATATTCTCCTTAACAATAAAAGAACAGGAAAACGTGATGAAGCTCATATTTTTTATTTGAATATGATTAATATTCAATCAAAAATTTTCACGAACCTGATTTCGTACCGATATGTTTGTGGAATATCTATTGATTAATTGTTTTGATCTATTTTTGTTGCCACACATTAAATGAAAAACAATAAAGATAGATAAATAAATTTTATTCTGACACTAATGGTTGGTTGGTTGGGACAACACCATGTAATTTTGAACCACGGTCAGATGACGAGGTCAACACCTGAACTGGCACCCCACTCTCCACCATAGACGTGGAATATAAATAGACTGAGCATCGCTATTGAGAGAGCTTCAAAAAGTGTGGCCAACATGTGACTGCTACGCGAAAATTCAGCTTGGTTGATTGATTTGGCTTTTATCGCTTCTCTTGGCGACATAACATTTACTTATAAAAGGTTAGCGATGCGAATGTGTGTAGTACTGAATAGTTCTTGAATTTGAGTTACGTTTTAACATTGTTTGCGATGCGAATATAGATACTACTGAATATTTCTTGAATTTTTTCTACTTTTTAATATTTTTACTACTTGAGTTATAATTAGATAAAGTTCTCGTCGGGATCAAGTTTAACTAGCACGTATACAAAAAACCGTATGCGTAAGATAAATAGGTTGTAGTAAAGAGCGGGCATTGATCTCACGCCCGGAGTCCAGATGCGGCCCACCAAATATTTTCATCAGGCCCGCAGACCAGGTCGGGCCCTCTAGATCAGTTCAATCGACCCAAAGTTCAGATACGGTCTTGCGGGCAGATTTAGACCCGGTTTCTGGTATGCAGACCCGGCCTGCATATCCGATATGGTCTTCAAAATTTTTATCACATACGACTCTCCAGACAGGTTTACCCGGCCCACAGTCCATATACGGTCATCCAAATACTTTTATTAGGACAGCAGACCAGATATATCCGAAAAGTTTAACATGCCCGCTATCCAGATACGGCCCTCAGGACAGTTTTACCTTGCTCGCAATCCAGATACATTCGTACAAATATTTTTATCAGACCCGGCCATCCAATTCGGTTTAACCAGCCTGCAGTTCAAATACGGTCCTCCGCAAAAATTTAACAGGCCCGCAATCGAGATCGGCCCAGTAGTACCGGTTTGATTTATCTCTCGACTGTTTATCTTTGCTATTGAAGAGAGAACGTGTCAAACGGGTGTTAGGAAGTATTTTGTCACTGGTTAAAATTTTATGTAAGATAGTTGTCCTAAACCTGACGTTCTATATAATATATTATACATTTTTTCTTTAACCTGTATTAGGTGTTGAGGAAATAATCTTAAAGATTTAATAGCAGAAAATAATTCAAATTTCCTTGTTTAAATTTAATGAGGTTAACCATAAGTTGGAACAAATTAAAAAATAAATGAACATGTTTGGAAATGACTGCTTCAATAGATTAAAATAGACTGTTTTACTGATGCATAAAATAAAAATAGTTTATTTAGATAAAGTTGCGTGCTCAAATCAAGTCCTGGTCACCACTGAAAGCTTTCATTTATATTATGGATCATTAATTGCTTATGTTTTCGTAAACGCAAATTGATTTTAGGAATTACGCATAAAAATATTATTAACATGAAAAGTTATACATATAATATTTACAAGATGGAACCATATACTTGAAGTTAGCAATTTTGCTCAATTTTAAATTTCTGGTTCAAAAACTAAATAAGTCATTTCCGTGTTTATATCTGGATTTTAAATTTATCAAATTGATCATGAAAATAACTTTTGACATTTTTTATGCAGGTTTTTTAATATTAAATTTGTATTACTTATTGTGTGTGTGAAATCAATATTCTATAAATACGAAAGATAAATGAGAAATAGTGAACTTAAAAAATTTATTGTCAAATTCATCACATTTTAAATTCACTGAATAAAACTCATTTAGAAACATGTAGCCATTTACTAGCCATCTTCTTTCATCTTTGGGAACTAATAAATGGAACAAAAAATTTTTAATACATAACTGAATAAATGAATTTTTATTAGATACACATCTTTACAAGTTCTTATTACAAGTAAGTATAAATTATTTTACTTATAATTCTAAAAATCATAAATATAAAATTATGTTTATAATTTGAAGGACAATATCTTAAGAGTTTAAGTTATCACAAATTTAATGCTTCTAAAAATAGTTTTTTCAGTTTAAAAATTGTAGAAAATAAATGTTTCGCTCGATTGAGGAGCATGTTTCATGTGTGCATAAATTTTCACAAATGTATTTAATTCGTTCAGATACTCTACTTAGAAAAAAAATCAAAAAGTGTCCCCCTTTTAGGTAGAAAATAAAAGAATGAAGGATTTCATTTCGCTGTGGAATGTCTTTTTATCACTACCAAGCTTATTTATCGAGTAAAAGAACGATATAAACATTGAAATGTTCACAAATATTGTTCGAAACAACCTAAAATTCAATGTTATTTATCTCAAGATTAAAACATGCAAGAAAGAAAGATGAATCTGGTTTAAAAGTGGAAAACAATTAAATTTTATTTAAACACTAAACAAAAAATCAGGGTGTTAAGCAGATGTTTTTACAAAAAGAACTTTTCCAGGTGCGCGGATTCTTTGGAATCGGTACAATAAAAGTTTCATTTCGTTCTCTAATTTTTTGTTTTCCCAATTTGCTGTATTGCATGTTTCATTAACAAAAAAATACGCCAAAACAGGTACAGTATTTTAATTTCAGTCCACAAGCAGTGCTTTTGTTTTTTACATAAGAGAACGGCAATTTGTTTTTCGCTATTTCAGTAGAAAGTTATAGGTTCAAGGGAAATTATTTGAAAGAAAGCTTTTTGTCAAATGCAATCTTATAATGAGAGTTTATATATATTTTAAAACATGAACAAAAAGGCTCCCTAAAGGGGATAAATGTGGGCATTTATAATACGATTTATGACATGATTTAATCCTATTTTTAACAAATTGATTTTATTTAATTTATAATTCTCAAAATTTTCAAAATTTATCTTAGATTTTAATTATTATTATTATGTAATTCCACAATGGGTGGATACAAAACCATTTTATTCAGCAAGAAATAACAATTTAAATGGTGTACTTGAGTTCATGTTTTTAATTCATAACATTTTTATTATTAAGACACGAAAGAATATAGGGGTCCTAGTTGGCGACAAAAAATTATCGCCAAGACAGGGAACGATTTCACACAAGTTTTTACAAGTTCGGTTTATTATTTTTAATATTTTAAGCTCCTATAAATTTACAATTTGCAATAGCAAACACACTCGAACATCAGTTTTTTATTTTAAACATTATTTTAGATATATATTGATTGGAAATCAATGAAATATTTTTTATAGAACAGGAAATGTCAGCAGGTTGTATTAAGAATTCCAAAGTTAGAACATCTATTTTTTATCATACTAGCAAATACTGAAAGACACAAAAACCAAAAATACACATAAATTGCTCACCTGTGAAATGTAATGTTTCCTCCTTTAATAAATTTGGAATTACATCCATATACACAGCACCGTAGAATCATGTTAGCTTTTACTTTCTATGCATTTGCTATGGAAGAAGGAATGCGCAAACAATATGCTCGTTGGAGAGAAGAGTCTAAGGATCACGTGACTACTGTTTTTGGTCATATGATCATTGGGACATAAAAAGGTTGCCATAGCTCACTCTGCTTTTATTTCTCCTCTATGCTCTCCACTTGGGATCAATACCCAAATCTGACACTAATGAAATTGAAACATTAATAAAAATTGTTTGCAAAAATAATACATGTTTAACTAATAAATAAATAATTATCGTGTTTGAAAAATATGTATAAAATTTGCACTTTTAAATTAATAATTCTCTTTTGATAAAATATGCGAAGGATTTTCAGAGTGAACAAACGATTTAAGTTCTGCTGTCGCATGATACATATCTGGGTTATCTTAAACTAGTTTGTCGACGTTTGGCGTTTAATCTAATTGATGTTGAGCGATAAACTATCATACAATATCAATTCGGAATTTATATTTTTCGGGATTTTATTGCCGACGTGCTCGAATCGACGCAGAGACACCACAGAAAATGCCTCTCGTATGTCAGAATTTTTGCTATTGAATAAATATTCCTTGGTAATGGTAATTAAGTAACGTCGCACTGCCTCAAAACAACGGGATATTGGTGATGGTCCGGGATCAATTCTTGTGACCAATACAATCAAAAATTTTGACCAACTTGTCGCCTAGTAGTCACGTGATTGCTTTGTGAAAAATGGACTTGATTGGCCGATTTGGTATCTTATCACCTCGTTTGGCGATATAACACCAAAAGACAGGGTACGTGTGTGAACGCGAATTTCTAGAGTGGCAACAAAAGTGGTAAAATCGCCAGTCTACTGCTACCAGATAAGTCAATGAACCAATAAGATGATGAATCCATGAATGGGCGTATTCTCTCGTCCCGTGGACCAATCAGATGAATGTTTGGTTCCATTTAGTAGATGAAAGTAGTCTGAAGGTCACGTTACTACTATTTTTAGTCACATGATCTTGGGGACATAAAAAGGTTACCATTGCTCACACTACTTTTATGTTTCTTCTATGGCTACCGCGGCCCAAATATCACTCGTTAAAATATATTCTTGATATTTTATACCTTTGAATCTTCACTACTAAAACTATATGAGTGAAGTAGTGAATAATAAAGAGTGAAGCAATTTCCCTCTATAACAGGGATGCACAGACCCCTGTCCGGGGGCCACATGTGGTCCTCCGTTGATTTTCTGGCGGCCCGTCTCACCATGTGTTATTTTAACTTTATTAAATCACACAATAGGTAATTTAGGTTAAACCTTCGTTGATAGATAATGGCATTAAAATGCGCAAGCCTCTTTGGGTCAACCCATATCTGTGAACAAACTTTTCATTCATGAATATTAACAAAGGGAAAAATTGGAACCGCTTGACTAATGAAAATTTAGAATCAATTGGCTACTACCAAAATCGAACCGAATGTTAAGTCAATGCAATGTCACGCATCAAATTAAAGTCTTTATTTACTTTTATTATCGTTCTCTTTTTTGTAACAATATAAATATAAATAATAAATATTAATAAAATAAATAATATACGATAGATAACTTTTATGATTTTTTGGGGTCGACCCTCCCGTAAGTCACAGTGAATCTATGAGGCGCTTGATCTTAACAAGTATGTGTATCCCTTGCATGTATTTTTTGTCTTTATGTCTACCACTTTACATAAGTACAAAAATGCCTTTTAAAAAATTAAACCTGTTATCAGTTACTGATTTGTTTTACTTTCATTTGTTTTCAGAGTGTGGAATTGTATAGTTACGTGGGAGGCTATATGGGAATGTGGTTAGGACTCTCTCTCATTTCACTCTTCGATCTCTTTGAAACAATTTGTCACCTGTTGTTTTATCCCATTGGACGCCTGCTAATCAAACACAAGAAGAAGAAAATAAAACCTTCCCATGACATATATGGACGTAAACTTTTGGACAACTACCGAAAATAATCTTGAATTTATTTCTTACACTTTTTGCCAAATATCACGCTGTTAAAACGTAATGTGAATTGCATTTAATTGTAGCAGGGCTGCCACAGGCGACTAAAAGGCGACATTTTGCTACTATTTTTCAATCTTGGCGAGACGGGATCTTTTTAAGCAAACTCGGCTCAGATGCTACTCATAAAAATTTTGGCGACTTTTTGAAAATTTCGTTTTTTTTTTTTATTTAACTAATAGCGGAAGGAAACATATTTTTAGGATTTTTCGTTCTTGAGGAAATTTTCCAAAGTCGCCAAGTACAAAATGTTTGGCGACTTTTTGAAAATTCACCAAAGGTCAACGAAAATTTAGTTCTTTTTCTTAACTAATAGCGAAATGAAATATGTTATTCGGATTTTTCTTTAGAGAGGAAATTTTCCAAGGGTGCCAATTTCAAAGATTTGGCGCCAAGTTGTGGCAACCATAAAAGAAAACATCGGAATCTGTAGTTACTAGATTGTCACGAAAACTTTAAGAATATTTCGTATTATTTAATTTAAAAATTTTAAATTTCTTAACGAGATCTTCAACATCTGTTTCATAATTAATTAGCACATATTGTGTTTTAGTCGATTCTTTTTGTATCTGGGCAACTAAATTGCTACTAAAATACTGTGTAAGAGGAGCCTTTTTGCTACTATTTTTAGGAGTTTATTCGTACTGCTTCACACGTGTTTTGGCTGTGGTAGCCATGTTCTGGATATTTAAGGGAACAGTGGACTTACAAAACAAATTTTTGCAATTATTTTATTGTTATGCAATTTGAACAGACTGTTTTCTACTAAAAACTGTATGCCTAATGTTTAGTCCAAAAATACTAAGTTGTCAGAAAGACGTACCATACTTATCTGTTATATGTATTATGTACTAGCTGAATTACCCGGCTTTGCTCGGGTTGAATTGTTCGTAATACTACTCAATGGTATTCCTATGGGATTTCGAATTGTTTATAACCCACTTTGCACACCCAGGACAAATAGAATGGGGTTAATATCTAGCTTGCGTTACTCGTAGTAGTCGAAAGAATGAGTGTACGAAATTTGTTGTGAATTGTTCAAAGTGTGATAGTAAGGATACTCAATGTTATTCTTATTTGGATTTCAAATTGTTTTTAGCCCCTTCTCCAGATAGGGCAAATAGAAAGGAGGTTAATATATAGCCTATGTTTCCCGTAGGATTCTAAAGAATGAATGTACCATGTTTGGTGTGAAATGGACTAACATTAATCGTAAAAATACACAATGTTATTACTATGGGGATTTCGAATTGATTTTTGATCCCTCTGCAACCCCAAGACAAATAGAACGGGGGTTAATATGTAGCCTACGTTACCCGCAGGGTTCTAAAGAATAAGTGTACCAAATTTGGTGTGCATTGGTTAAACGGTGTAGATTTCTATAGAGAACATATATACAGATATGTAACTGAGTCAAAAATGATCGTAATTGAAAACTTTTTTGCTATCTACAGAGTTTGATATCAATTAAATTTGAATGCTAATTAAAAAATCAAATTTTTCAAGATTTTGAAAGTCCACTGTCCTCTTTAGAAACCGCATAGATAATCAGTTATAAAATGTCACTTTTTATCTTCTCTACAAATGGTAGCTTAAAAATCACTTAATAGTTTTCTGTTATTTTGAAAAATATGAAATCTTTGACTTGAGATTGAAATAAATAATATTCTTGTGAACTGTTTGTTTTCTTATTACAAAATGCGGAATACCATGACTCCGACTATTAACTTGTCTATCACTATTTTGAAAGTTTATTTACATTTATTGCTTTGCATTTTTAAAGATTATTTGCATACATACATTTTGAAAGTTTATTTATATTTGTACATTTATTATAGCTGCATTTTGAAAATTTACATTTATTACATTTGCATTTTTAAAGAATATTTACATTTATTACATTTGTGTCTTTAAAGTTCATTTACATTTATCAAGTTGCATTTTAAGTCTTTTTTACATTTATTATATTTGCATTTTTTAAGTTTATTTACATTGATACATTTATTACATTTGCATTTTTGAAGTTTATTTACATTGATACATTTATTACATTTGCATTTTTAAAGTTTATTTACATTGATACATTTATTACATTCGCATTAAAAAATTGTTTTTAGACGCTTCGTTTGACTAGTATTGCAAATTTTTATCAGAAAAAGGAGTTTGATCTAAAATAATGTGATGATGTTCAATGTAATTTTTCACATTTCCTTGTTTCTAAAAAGAATCTAAAGATTGTTTCGCGTATATATTTACTTAGGAAAAACATTGCTTGGAAAAACAACCAAATCTGGCCCTTTCGCTATAAAAAACACCATCCAACCAAAGCTTGTTCCTAAACGATAAGAAATTCAATGTTCCGAGAAAAAACATTTTAAATTTGAAGGTGCAAAATTAAATGATTTCTGATCTAGGATAAAAAGAAACTTTAACAATAAAAAGTTCACCAAATGTACGACGTTCAATATTTGGTGTTGTATTCAGAATTTTTGAAAATAATTCATTCTGGAAATTCTAATTTTTAAGTTCAATGCCAATATTTTCTTGACGAGACCGGTCATAAACAGGTGGTTCAAAATTACGTGGTGTTGTCTCGTATCTTTCCCTTCGGGATTGATCCCGGACCGTCGGCAATAGCCCCTTGTGCTGCTCCAGTGCGACTTTAATTAAAATACCTTCCTACCTACCTGGTCATAAACATATTTTGTCGCTTACAAGTGAAACATTAAGTACAAAATTTCATTGTACCCTTTCTACACCAGACTGTTGTGATCTTTGCACCGATGACGTCTAGAAAGTCATGTTTCCTTTGACCGAAGGTTAGATTTCTTCTTGAGAAACACTTTATGAGATTAATATAATGAATAGAGCCCTCTTCCTTCGTTTCCTCAGAATTGTTTTCGACTTTGCGAGTTTCACTGTGCGCCGCTAATTTATTGAATCTGTCTTATTGAACCGCGATAGCCTTGTTGGGGGGAAGTGTAACGGATTAGCAACCGTAGTGTTGCGAATTCAAATCCAACCAGAGACCATCGTGTGCAAAGGGGGCTGGTTCACGTTAAATTTGTCGTGGCCTAAAATGCCCTCAATCTTTTGTGGTGTGGAACTTTGGGGAATGGGGTGCCAGCTCAGGTGTGACTCATCAACTGACAGTGATTGGAATATTAACGAATCGGATCTTTCCCTTCGGTTTTGATTCAGGACCGTCGCCAAAATACCGTTGTGTTGCTCCAGTGCGACTTTAATTAAAATACCTACCTACTTGTCTTAAAACTAGTATATTTATTTCTTGATCCGAAATCGCCCAGTATATTACGATTACCTAGTATGATGTGACCTCCCCGATTTAGATGTAATTACAACTATTTCTGGCATAATAATTTCTGTTAAGTCTTTCACACATACTAGAGAGCGCTGCGTAAGCATAATGGAAGTCAGAGAGGAAGATGTGCTGCCTGATACCCGGATGAGAGTGCTGTCCCTCCGCCATATTGTTACATTTTGCTGAAAGCACTGTTTTTGCTGCAACGAATTGTTTTAATCAGATAGTCCATTAATCGGGCAATCGAACCAACAGTTTCCTAGACAAAATTTGACTCAGATATAATTTTTATCTTATCGCCATCTTTTAGTGCCAGTGTCGTCCCCACAGGAACCCCCTTAGACCAGGATGCCCAGGTCCATTTTCCAGGGGGGTCCCTGAAAAATGGACCTATACATTTTCCAGGGGGGGTCCCTGGAGAGTTTTTTACTGTTAAGTGCAGTCCAAGTTGAAAAATTAATCTTTTCACTTTTGTGGTAATAAAAGGGGGGGTATTTCAATTAACGTCACGCTAGAGCAGTGGTTCCCAAAGTGTGTTCCGTGGAACCCTGGGGTTCCGCGAAAAAATTTAGGGGTTCCGCGTGACAAATTTTATTTCATCAAAAAAAAATAAGAATGGTGTTTAATATATTCACATTTATGACTTGGCTATCTACACTTGCATACCTTGCTGATATATTTGGAAAATTGAACGAATCATGTTTGGCTTTGCAAGGAAAACAAGTCAACATATTGCAAACAAAAGATAAATTGGTTGCCTTTTCAAGGAAAATACAAATTGGATTTCAGCTGTGGAGCAAAATAACTTCGAGTGTTTCCAGACGCTTAGTGATTTTCTCGAAGAATTTGAAGTGGATTTAGATATGGAAATCCGTGATGGTATAAAAACACATCTGTCCAGTTTACAGCAATCACTCAGTGATTACTTTCCAAACCTAGAGAATCAAGATAATTACTGGGTACAAAATCCTTTCAAGATAAAAGAAAAACCAAAAGGATTTCATTCCATGGATTATGAAAATTTGATTGAATTGAGTTCGGATACACAATTAGAAGCCAAATTCAGAACAGTTTCATTAACAATATTCTGGTCAGATGTATTCGATGAATATCCAAATTTATCAAAACAGGCTATTCGAATTTTATTGCCGTTTGCAACCACTTATTTGTGTGAAGCTGGGTTTTCAAAATATGTTGCGACAAAAACCAAATATCGTAACAAACTTGATGCTGCACCAGATATGCGAGTTCAGTTATCAAACATAACGCCCAATTTTAGGAGAATCATGGAATCGAAGAAGCAGGTGCATTCTTCACATTTAAAGTTTTTTTCATTTATTTTAGTTTATGCTTTGTATTTTTATTATTTATTTCTATGATGAATTTTTTTTTATAGTTTTTTTAATTCAATAAAATATGAAATACCAAAATAATACTTGTTTCATTTAATATCAGATATTAAATTTTGAAAAGTCGTTGTCGAAAAAATATTCAGGGTTCCGCGATCATTGGCAACAAATTTTGGGGTTCCACGACCAAAATAGTTTGGGAACCACTGCGCTAGAGCAACACATCGGGCTATTGGTGACGGTCCGGGATCAATCCCAAAGGGAAAGATCCGAGGACAATACCACGTAATTTTGAACCACGGTCAGATGACGAGGCAACACCTGAGCTGGCACCCCACTCTCCAAACTTCCACACCACGCCAAGGTAATAAAAGGAAGAGTAGCGGATTAGCAACCGGAGGCTTGCGAGTTCGAATCCAACCTAAGACCGTCGTGTACGGGGTGGGGGGTATTTCAATTAACGTCACACTGGAGCAACACAATGGGCTATTGGTGACGGTCCGGGATCAATCCCAAAGGGAAAGATCCGAGGACAACACCACGTAATTTTGAACCACGGTCAGATGACGAGGCAATACCTGAACTGGCACCACCCCACTCTCCAAACTTCCACACCACGCCAACGTGAGGACATTTGAGGCCACGACAGATTTAACGTGCACCAGCCCCCTTTGTACACGACGGTGATTGGCTGGATTCGAACTCGCAACCCTTCGGTTGCTAGTCCGTTACTCTTCCAACCGGGCCACCGCGGCCCCGTGTGCGAATGGCGCTAGTGCAAGTTAAATCTGTCGTGACCTCAAATGTCCTCATGTTGGCGTGGTGTGGAAGTTTGGAGAGTGGGGTGTCAGCGCAGGTGGGACATCGTCATCTGACCGTGGTTCAAAATTAAGTAATATTGTCCTCGGATCTTCTTCGGGGATTGATCCCGGACCGTCGCCAATAGCTCGTCGTGTTGCTTAAAGCGACGTTAATTAAAATACCTACCTATGAAAATAAAGGTGTACGATAATAAAAGGCTGCGGCCAACATAGTGATAAGCCACAGAAACATTCGGAAATGACAAAAATAAATAAAAACAAGATGGTCAAAATAACCTGTTTATTTGAATGAGTGTGTAAGACATGAAAGTTTAAGGTAGCATCGCTTGAACAGTGACTAAAGCTTTGTAATTTTTGAATTTTTAAAAGCCTGAAAGTTGCTAGCTTAGAAAAGGGGGGTATTTCAATTAACGTCACGCTGGAGCAACACAATGGGCTATTGGTGACGGTCCGGGATCAATCCCAAAGGGAAAGATCCGAGGACAACACCACGTAATTTTGAACCATGGTCAGATGACGAGGCAACACCTGAGCTGGCACCCCACTCTCCAAACTTCCACACCACGCCAACGTGAGGACATTTGAGGCCACGACAGATTTAACGTGCACCAGCCCCCTTTGCCTGGAAAAGGTAAAAAGTTGAATCATTGTTGCTGACCGATGACGTTCAATTCGGGGGTAGTTGAATTAACGCTGCAATGCAACAACATAACGCGAGCTATTTGCGGCGTTCCGGGATCAATCCCGAAAGGAATGATCCGAGCACACTTCGTCATTTTGAACCATGATCAGATGACGAGGTTCACACACACCTGAGTTAGCACCACCTCTTCAAACTTTCACACAACTCCTTGAGTACATTGGGGACATGGCAGACTTAAAAATTGCACGTCCCCACCTACACGAGTCTGCTTGGATCGAATTTCGAACTCGCAATCCTAATAAGCTACTCTTTCAAACCAAGCTACCACCGCCTTCGGATCTTTCACTTCGGGATCGATCCCAAACCAAGTTAAATAGCCCCTAGTGTTGCTCCAGTACGACGCAAATTCAACTCTCTACGTACCAATTATGGCGATACGCATTTCCTCTAATTCATCCCACTGTAATGAGTGTTCCTAATGGATTAAGTCCCGTGACTTTTGGCACAAGTCTGTCGACGGGAAAAAAAACCATTGTCCTTTTTGCTTTTATTTTTTGAAACCTTATTCCAAACACTCATTAAAAGAACAACAGAGAAAGTAACCTTGTCCGTGACTCCAGTGGGCGTCATATGGCAGGTTTGAAGGTCACTCCTAACACACACGTTTTGCAGAGTTGTCGAAAATTGAAGGTCATTAGAAGGAAGTAAAGACGGGGACACCAAACAAATGGAACAAAAGAAGCGTTCCCCGTTTGAGTGAGTCAGAAATCGCTGAGGTGGGTAAAATATGAGAGAAGTTTAATATATGACATTTATTCTTTGGGACACGTTTGAAAACGAATTTCCCACAGTGGGTGCTATCGCTTGGAAGCTTAGGAGAATAAGATGCTAAAAACATTGTCACCTAAAAATGTTTCGAGCCGACACTTATTCACTTAACTACAGACACACTTACTACAGGGATCCATTGATTCCCTTCAAGTGATTAGGAACGAAATATCTCGTCCATCAAGATCTGATCAATTTTCTTCTAACGACTAGAGCAGCGTTACCCCAGTTGGAAGAGCAACGGATTAAAAACCGAAGGGTTGAAAGTTCGAAACTAGGTTCCTGCCAAAAGACCGTCAGGCGGTCGTGGCTCAGTGGGTATGACCACTCTGCGCTATCAACCTTCGAGTTGTAGGCTGCACAGGTTCCATTCCTGTTAGGTACATTCCACCTGGTATATTTCTCTCTGTGTCAGTAAAAACTTTCATTGTACGTGTATGTCTATTACTTGATATTGCATCTCTTGTGTCTGGCGCAGCATGGCCAAATATGACCCTTGCACCATAAAACCCCAAATCAACCAACCAACCAAAAGACGGGGACTGGTGCACGTTAAACCTGTCATGGTCTCAAATGTCCTCATGTTGGCGTGGTGTGGAAGTTTGGAGAGTGAGGTGCCAGCTCAGGGTTCCGTGGTTCAAAATTATGAGGCGTTGTCCTCGGGTCTTTCCCTTCAAGATTGAACCCGGACCGTCACCCATTGCGTTGCTCCAGTGCGACGTTAATTAACTACCTACCTACACCCACGAACACGATGTTCTTTTGCTGGATTCGAACTCGCAACCCTCCGGTTGCTAATCCGTTGCTCTTCCAACGGGGCTACAGCTGCCTGAATTAGACACCGGAGGTAGGTATTTTAATTAACGTCACACTGGAGCATTACAACGGGCTATTGGAGACGGTCCGGGATCAATCACAAAAGGAGAGATCGAGGACAACGCCACGTATTGAAAGTTCGGAGAGTGGGTGCAAAAGTTGAGGTATTGACCTCACCATCTGACCATGGTTCAAAATTACGAGGTGTCCTCGGATCTTTTCCATTAGATTCATCCCGGTGCGTCGCAATAGCCCGTTACGTTTATCCAGTACATAGTCCTGATAGGTATCGAGCACTGCAAAGTGAAATTAATACTTGCATTATTAGTTATTTAACATTAGGCCCCTTAGTAGTTCGCTTCATGCTTGGGTTTAATGGCGCAAGGGTCATATTTGGCCAAGCTTTGCCAAACAGGTATTGGTATTTTCAATTAACGTCACACTGGAGCAACACAACGGCTTACCCAAACAGAAGACAAAGAAACATGAACATATACATAAGAAAATTTTCACTGACACTAAAGAGAGGTATGTACGTAATTAATTATCGTTGCACTGGAGCAATGGTCAATTGACCACAGTCCTGGATCAACCCTTAAGGGAAAGATTCAAGGACAACAGCTCGTAATTTTGAATCATATTCAGATGACGAGGTCAACACTTGAGCTGGCACTCCACTCTCCAAACACTCAACACCAATATGATCAATACCGAAGGGAAAGATCTAGGACAACACGGATCTTTCCTTTCACAGCAGATCTAGGACCTTGCTTGAATAGCCTGTTGTGTTGCTTTAGTGCGATGTTAATTCAAAAACTTACCTACATTTTGAGCAACGGTCAGATGACGAGGTCAAACCTGAGCTTTTTGGCCAAGTTAGGTTGGGTAGTTAATTAATGTCACACTTAAGCAACACAAGGGGCTATTGGTCACGGTACGGAATCAACCCCGAAGGAAAAGATCCGAGGGCGACGCCACGTAATTTTGAACCACGTTTAGATGACGAGGTTAGCACCTGAACTGGCGCCCCACTTTCCAAACTTCCGCACCACGCCAGCGTGAGGACATTTTAGGCAACGATAGATTTAACGTACACCAGCCCCCGTGTAGATGACGGTCTTTGGCTGCACCGAGTTTCGAACTCGCAACCCTCCGGTTGCTAATTTGCTGCTCTTCCAAATGGGCTACCACGTTCGTGTGCTTCATGGCAAAGGATGTTGCTTAGGAAGTCTAAGAGCCAAGGATTTTGACCAGAAGTCTAAAAGCAGCAAATAGCAGTGTATAAATTGGAATGTACAGGATGAACCGTCAGTAGGTTCTGTTGATTCAGAGATCTCGTGTGCACCTAAAAGGTAAGATGTGCAAAAGCCCGTTGTGCTGCTCCAGTGAGAGGTTAATTAAAACGCCCGATTGCCTCTGCCTTCTCGGTGAGAATACGTGATTATTAACTAGACTTGTCATCGGACACTCGCGTTTTGCACTGTAGAGTTACGCTTAGAATTGAGTTGCCTTCAAGTGCAGGTTCGATTCCTGGAGCGTACCATGGTGAATTTCTATTGTGTTAGTAAACCTATCCTTGTGTGTATATTCAGTACTTGATGTGTTCTGTATTGTGTTTGGTGAAGTCGAGCCAAATATAGTCCAACGTTTTAATCGAGTGAGCTTAAAAAAACTAATAAATCTTTTGTACACTTGGAATGATTTTATCGTCAGTTAAGAGTTATTTTCTTTTAAGGTTTGAAGCTTCGTTCGTGAAATGATCCAACGGTACCTCGTTTCACAATGAATGTGGGCAGTGTTTTCGTCACGAATGCCAACTGGGGCATTGGATTGGAAATGGTGAGGCAGCTAATCCGCCTGCCCAAGCCCCCGAAACACGTTTTCGCCACTTACAGGGACAGGAATACCGCACATGTAAGTATTTTGACAATTAGTTTTCTATTAATGCCGATCCAATGTTATGCCAGCGAATGAAATTACTTTCAGAGAATCTTGCTTTCATTTTGATAGTTTTATGCAGGTATTTGAAACATTTTTCAAAAATCTGGGATTTTGTAATTTCGAGAACAACCCTTTGATTTCTGTAAGTTGTTTCTTTAAGATATTACCCGTGGAATGGATTGATAATTGATTGGACTGATATGGTATTGAAATTAAACAATGTGATAATTTCAAAACTTATTTACAAAAGTTAGCAATTTTGGAAACGTGTATGTTATGAGTAACCAATAGCCAATTTTTCTGCATTAGATGAATGAAAGAATTAAAGGGAAATGATATCATGTGTGCAAACTCGTTTCCAAATCTTTTCCATTTTATCGTAATTGCTTGCACAGATCATGTTTACCCATTTATCTGGACCCTGTGCCAGAAAAATCTTAATGTTTTCTCCATTCTATCAGTCCGGGAGCAGCGTTGAGCGTAATCGGAATTTTTTTCAATCCATTAGTCGTATAAAATTTCAATCACAACTAAATAATCGTGACAAATTAATCATCGTGAAATTAAGCTTAATTAATAAATCTTTCCTTAATCTTTCAATCATTAGTTTTAGTCATTTAAACGCCAATTAAGTTCCTATGGTAAAAGTACACTATGTGGCCAAAAGTCACCGGACACCCGGTACTGTTGGTTCGAAAGGCACCAGACGTGTAACTAATAGGATGTCGGGCCTCCTTTTGCTGTAATTACAGAGTTTACCCTTCGGGTTAGGCTATCCACTAAGTTCTGGTAAAATGTTGGTGGAATTGTGCCCCATTCCTCCTGTAGCACGGTGAGCAGTTAACGTTTGGTTTTTGGTCGAGTGGGTCTGGCACGCAACCGACGCTCCAACTCATCCCAAAGATGTTCTATAGAGTTCAAGTCGGGGCTTTGAGCCGGCCATGCAAGCACTTCCACCTGATTATTGTCAAACCACGATGCAATGACGAATGCTGTATGAACAGGAGAATTATCGTGCTGATACAGAAAAAGAACCTGTTCCAAACTGTTGCCATAGTGTCGGAAGCATGCTATTGTCTAAAATGTCTTCGTACACACCAGAAGTCACCGACCCGTAGATTAAAACTAACGAGCCGAGCCCAACCCAGGAGAAACGGCCCAAAACCATGACACTACCGCCACCAAATTTCAAGGTTGACACAATATACTCCGGTAAATACCGTTCGCCAGGCATTCGCCAGTTCCGTACACGCCCATCAGTGCCAGATCATGTATCGTGATTTATCACTTCACACGACATTCTTCCACTGATCCAAAGTCCAATTACGGTGCTCTTTGCACCATTGCAAACGCCTCCGGGCATTGGTGCGTGTGATTAGTAGCTTACTGGCGGCAGCACGACCATGAAAACCAAGTGCTATCACCTCGCCGGACAGTCCTATCACTGGCCTGAGCTGAGACGGAAGTCCTCTGCAACCTCTGACAAAGATGTCTGCCGATTGTTTCGCACAATACGCCTCAGGGTTCTCCGGTCTCGATCAGTTAGTTTCTTGGGCCTACCAGAGCGATAATTCGGTTCAGTACGTCCATAGCGTTTCCACTTGACTATATGACATCGCTAACTGTGGACCGGGTCACGTTTAACTGCTGAGAAATCTGACCGAATGTCCAAATTTATGGGCACCTACAATCGTGCCCCTTTCGAATGCATTCAACTCTCCTTTGACGCATCGTGACAGAAAACACGCGTTTGATGCTCCAGCATTTCTGCCTTCACTTATATAGTGTTGGTGAGGTGTGCTGACGTCATACTGGGATCGTTTACTTGAAGTGAAGGGGTGTCCGGTGACTTTTGGCCATATGAAATTACTTTTGCGATATTTTGTACTCTCAATTTGCATGATTTCACGAATGAATTCGAGAAATAATTTATGTATTGGAAATATATAGAAATGGGTTTTAGTTTTTCTTCGTAAAAGGCATCGATCCCTGCAATGTTAAGTTATTCGAGATTTGAACACCCAGACGAAATGAACTAAATCTAAACCGGCAGTGTGTACCGAAATCGGCCAAAACAAGAAATGGAAGCCGGAATTCAAAACGCAACAAATGGCTGATTATTTTTTAAAATTTGGATTGTGGTTGTGATTGAACAAATTGTCAATGAAGCTTGTATATAGTTGATCCTGGACCCTCGCTAAGAGCCCGTTGTGTTGCTCCAGTGCTACGTTAATTCGGCTACCTACCTAAAAGCTAAAATTGTCATGACATTTTTTGCCGAGGAAAGCAGAAATATAAATCTCCCAGCTCTACCAATTATAAACAATATATTTGTAAAATACAATACACCCATGCCATCGTCTGTAAGACAAGTACAATGAATGTTCCGCAGGAATCGTCAATTTAACGAAATCGCGAATTATCCAACGATGTATTTGACAAACCGAGTTATGAGAAAACAGATTTTAACTATTTCAATAAATGATTTTATTACAAAACAAACTAATTTAATCAACATTTGATTAATTTGTTTTGTAGTTTGAGTGTGGCATGAAATGAGTTACGTTGTAAAACATAAATTAATAAATTTCATAATCTTAACTTTTTAAATTGTATTGTAAATTTCTCTTCATCTCACGAGTAGGAATTTAGTTCCAAAACTTTGCATGCTATTTTCACTAGATTCGAATGTTGAAGCCCCAGGGCACATCTTTAGGTGTGTACAGGCATCACAACCCCGAGGTACCGAGTGATCTTTCCTCCCTTTCGTTTTCCCTCGCTAACCTTTCTGCATTTTCTTCCTCCATAATTGTCTTGTCTGTTTTGTGTTTGGCGCAGCTTGGCCAAAGATGGCCCTTGATCTTTCCTCCCTTTCATTTTTCCTCGCTAACCTTTCTGCATTTTCTTCCTCCATAATTGTCTTGTCTGTTTTGTGTTTGGCGCAGCTTGGCCAAAGATGGCCCTTGAGCCATAAAACCCGAAAACATCCAGCCAATCAGAATGTTGAATGGAGGCACGATATTTAATCTCATCTGACCGTGGTCCAAAGTTACGTGGTGTTGTACATGTATCTTTACTTTCGGGACTAATCCCTGACCGTTGTGTAGCTAGTGCGACGTTAATTAATTAGCACTACCTAATATTTAATCTTTAATTCATTTAAACTTGAAACTAGATCAGTCATTTAACGTCGAATGACTAAAACTTATAATTCATTACTTATTGAAAATTTATGATTTATTAATCATTAATAATTAGTCTGATTAAATTTTACCCAGAACTGCACAGGAGCATCAATCAATATTTAATCTTTTCAGGAACTTATGGAACTTAAAGACTCGTTGACAGAGTGCGAAGTAAATATAATCAAAATGAGTAAGTAATGGTCAGTCTTGCTGTAAAGTATTTAAAGTACAGTAATAACTTCCCCGTATGTATGTTCACTAGCTGACGTTGTCTGCCTTGTTTGACGAAACGTGGCCAAGTATGGCCATTGCGCCGTTGAACCAAACCCACAGCCATCCGTGATAATGAATTGACGGATGTAGCTTAGTTCGCACTGCATTGTAAAATGACAATGACTTAAATCTTGTTGATAATTGGATTATTAACAAATAGTGGTCGCCCAGTGGTCGAAATTCGACCATAATTCATTTAATTTTTAAATTTGAATGTTAATAAGGTTCTTTTGTCAAAGAGTATACCTCTATATTCATTGCATATAATTTTTTTGAATTTTGTTCTATTACGTAAGCTGCGAGCATGTCCAAATACGTCATAGGGAAATGCGGTATAGCTTGGTTAAGCCATATCTAAAAAACAATAACGCGTTGTTTGACATTTTCTTGAGTTTTTTTATTGCTATACTGGCCACAGGTTTCGCCAAGGCTACACCGTTAATTTGCCTTCTTTTTCAAATTATATAAAATTTAAATAAAAAAATAAATCTGAACTGAAATAAGGAATACGTGCTTCGTATTTTATATATTTTTTATTGAAACAAAAAAAAACGGGTGGTTAAATAATCCAATTCTCAACAAGATTTAAGTCATCTTATTTTACAATGCATTACGAACTAAACTGCATCTGGCAATTCGTTATTACGGATGGTTGTGTGGGTTTGGTTCAACGGCGTAAAGGCCGTATTTGGCCACTATGAGTCAAATACAACGTCAGCTGACGGACTACACGGGGAAGTTATTAATGATAACTAGTGGTCGCCCAGTGGTCGAAATTCGACCATAATTAATTTAATTTTTAAGTTTGAACGTTAATAAGGTTCTTTTGTTAAAGCCTCTATATTCATTGCATATAATTTTTGAATTTTGTTCTATTACGTAAGCTGCGAGCATGTACAAATACGTCATAGGAAAAATGCGGTACAGCTTGGTTAAGCCATATCTAAAAAACAATAACGCGTTGTTTGACATTTTCTTGGTTTTTTTTATTGCTATACTGGCCACAAGTTTCGCCAAGGCTACACAGTTAATTTGCCTATCTTTTTCAAATTATATAAAATTTAAATAAAAAAATAAATCCAAAAAATGAAATAAGGAATACGTGCTTCGTATTTTTTATATATTATTTATTGAAACAAAAAAAACGGGTGGTTAAAAAAATAAACGTTGTCCATTGAACTTGAAATAGTTCGACAATGAATTTAATGATTCAAAACTTCTGTGTAGACGATGTTTTTGTAAACTCTTTCATCGTTTGCTAAATGCCCTTGACCGTTATATTCTGAAATATAAAATCTCAAACCATCGAATGATCGAACTCTACTTGCTGCGACGTACAATTGACCATGTGTAAAAACTGGCTGCCTCAATAAAATTCCAATTTTTTCGAATGTTTGTCCTTGAGACTTATTTATTGTCATCGCAAATGCAGGTATAATTAGAAATTGAGTTCTTTGAAAGTTAACATATTCCGGAACTATTTTACCATTTAAATTTATACGTGGAATCAAAATTCTCTTATTGCGTGCGGTTCCAGTTAAAACTTTGCAATCAATAGTATTACGATGCATAAATTTGATGCGCATTCTTGTTCCATTGACTAATGCTTCCTTTGTATTTAAGTTTCTGATCAGCAAAACGATGCAATTAACTTTCAATACTAACTTATGTGGTGGCAAATTATGCCAAATCTCATACTCCTCCGTGCGCGCAATGTGCTTAAAAAGGGGTACAAAGTTTTTTCTTCACGTATTTAATATATAGATGTGATCAATATTTTTATAATTTCCCGGAGTGTGTTGTCAGCGCAGGTGTTCTCGTTATCAGACCGTGGTTCAAAATAATGAGTTGTCCTTGGATCTTTACTATCGGGATAGATTCCGGACCGTCGCCAGGGGCGTGGTAGCCCGGTTGGAAGAATAACAAATTAGCAACCACAGGGTTTCGAGTTCAAATCGAACCAAAGACAGTTTTATACAAAGGGGGTTGGTTCGCGTTAAATCTTTCGTGGCCTCAAATATCCTCACGTTGGCGTGTATGGAAGTTTGGAGAGTGGGGTGCCAGTTCGGGTGTGACCTCGTAATCTGACCGAGATTCAAAATTACGGGGTAACCTCGGATCTTTCCCTGGTTTGATCCCGGACCATCGTCAATAGCACGTCGTGTTGCTCTAGTGCGACTTTCATTAACTACCTACCGTTTAAAATTCCCCAAGGAAATAAAGAGAAAGGAAAGGGATTGCAGAATGGGAATAACAAAATTTTTTGTAACATTATTGTTTGTTATTTAAAGTCAAAGTCAAAGGAATTGATAAGTTATTTTAAGTATAGGAGGTCTATGTTTTATAGTATCAAAACAATAAACTTTTGCTTAATATTTTGCATCTACTGCGTCTTGTACTCTTCACGGATATGATAGCTGTGAACCATCGACCTTGTAGTGAAATAGACGACATATGGGCGGAGTAGCTTCGTAAGATCTCTGAAGGGTGTTATCAAGTGGGCATACGAATTGCCTCAGCCGACTGGCTAGCGAAGTGCAGACTATTTATTCACGATGGATAATCACTTGACCAATCAATAAATTTGGATTCCTGGTTTTTCTCAACCACTTGACAGATCTTCAAATCGAGAGATCAGAATAAATAACATGGTTCCGGCTATGGCGCGGCTAGCACAGGCTCCGTCTATTTCATTAGAAGGTCGATGAGGAGAACAGCACGATTGGTTAAAGTTGGTAAGATTAAGATTCATTGGAGTTTTGAAGGTTTGAGCTTTCTTTACTGATTTTACTGACAGAAATGTAGAAATATTCATAAAGTTCAAATCTATACTGATAAACTGAGAAATATAGGTCATAATGAGAGTTCAACTTTTCAAATCCTGCATTCTATAAAGCGTTCCCCGTTTATTTACATGCTTAGGATTTAACCCTCCAAGTGGTTTAGTGAGATAAATCGCCGATACGAAACTCTTATTACTCCAAGGGTATGAAGATCATCTGCCTGGGGCTAGCAGACATTCTGTCATGAAACCCAAACTAAACACTGATAAACAGTCCCTCGCCCATAACTGGTGACAATTTGGAACAGGTGTTTGGTATCAGGCTTGCCACTAGAGGGCAAAATTCGACGCAACGATAAAAACCATGAGATTTAAAGGAGAGTTGATCCCTCAAGGAAATAGCACTTTAAATCTGTCGTGGCCACGAATGTTCTCATGTTGACGTGGTGTGGAAGTTTGGAGATTGTGGTGACAGCTCGAGTGTTGTCCTTCGGGATGTATCCCGGACCGTCGCCAATAACTCATTGTGTTGCGTTAATTCAACTACCAACCCTCAAGGAAATGTATCGCTAAGCTCAGGACTATATGAAAGAAATCTAGTTCACATTGACCAAGCTAACGGCACCCTTACACCTGGCGTCATAAAGCTAAAATTCCAATGTGGTGAAGTAATACTTTTAACTAAATAATATAAACTGGTCGAAGAATTTGATTTTTGACAGGAAAAATTTTACCCGCTGAACAGTTGGTCTTTCGGCTGAAACCAAAATAAGGCAAAATATTAAAGATGCTATTTTCGTCAACGTGCGTTCTTACAGTAGCTAAACAAAATGGATTGAAGATACTGTTTATTTCTTTGACAGATGTCCATATCCCGAAGCATGTGAAAGCTGCACGGAAAATTGTCGAAGACACTGTCGGTGAAAATGGGCTCAACCTTCTCATCAACAACGCTGGAGCTTTGAAGATGGAACGTTTTCCCGCTGTCACCTATGACAACATGCTCTTTCACTTCCAGAATAACACTTTGGGTCCCATTACGGTTCTGAAGGTGTAAAAAAAGTCAATATTTTCAAAGCATTCAACTGTGATATAAGGATAAACTTTGTGAAGTTAATTGGTACCCTCATTAAAAACTCGTCACTTTGGTAATATACATTCTAGTTGGAATTATGCCGGGAACACGAGAGGGGAAACTTGACATCATAAATGTATTCCAATAGTACCGTCAAGTCAATCTATAGACAAGGAACAAATTAATAAATCTAATAATCTTGCTGCAGGTGTCACCTCGTCATCTGACGGTGATTCAAAATTACGTGGCGTCTTTTGTTCTATTGATCCCGAACCATCGCCAATAGACCGTTCTGTTGCACCAGCACGATGTGAATTAAAATACCTACCAATAATCTTGCTAATAAATCCAAGAATAGGCCTGGCGAAATATGGCCCTTGTATCATAAAACCAAAAAAATAAATCCAAGAGTAGAACCACAAACACATCTCGTTGAAAGCATCATTTGTGTGCTAAAGTCCTAGCATGTTGAATAAACTGTTCTAGCCGTTTCTAAGGATGTAATATATTGCTCGGGTTTTATAGACAAGCTCGATATACAATAGTTATGTACCAACTATATTATATTAGATATTGTAAGATTATTCGGTTAAGGAAAAATATGACGTAGTGGTCTAAAATGTAATCTGATCGAGGAATGAACATTCGGGTTGATTGCATATTTTTTGTAATCAAAAAGAGAAGGGAAATATTTTAATCTATTGCTCAGTGTAAAAACTAAATATTTACGCAAACAAATATAAATTTTTTTGCTACTGTAAATTTAACATATTATTTCAATTTAAAATCGGCTGTTTATTTAATATGCACTCTAATATTTGTAATAACTTATAAGGTGTCAAAGTAAAAATATGCATACTTAAGGGAAGCTAAGAAGTCCCATCTGCCCCCAAAAAATTGAATATATCTTGTGTGAAATGCATTTCTTCAGTGATGTGTCTAAACCCATAAAATATATTTGCACTTGGTTCCCTTCAACATGTTAAATAGTAATACATGCATATATAACAAGCCTGTCAAACTTTGTGTATATACTGTATGGAATTGCGGAACTAAAAACGAGGACAACTGGCCTGGATAAATATGCAGTCCCCAAGGTCGCCCGATTATCGCGGGGTGGCAATATTTACTAACCATTACCGTTTGGCAAGGAGGAATTATTACGTCAAGGTGCACTGTTAACTAGGATTTCACCTAGGCAATAAAAATGGTTGACAATGAGTTCAACAGTGAACAAATTCAACTAACAGCAAACTATTCTTATGAAGTGTTGAAAATTACTATTGTGTTTGTAGGAAATGCTTCCGCTGCTCCAGAAAGCTTCATCACGCCAGAGCTCGGGACTGGGCGTATCCAGGGCAACGGTTCTCAACATATCTTGCTTGGGCGCCTCGTGTTCTTCAATGGACGACTTGATATCCCGTGAAGATCTCGGTGTTATGGGTTTCTTTATGAGCAAGGTAAAGAAATGCTAGACAGTGTTTTTCAAATGGGGTGTACCTCCCTAACAGTGCCCCCTCGCGGATACATCTTTAGTTGCCTACGCAGATATTCCCTTAGCCCTCCAAGCTAAAAGCCACGCTAAGCTATAATGGCAGGATGGAAGAAATGGGGGGATGAAGGGCCTATCCACCCCAGACCGAATAAATGTGTATTCAACTCAAAACCTTGGCAGTCCACGGCTGATAGGCAACGCCCATTTCGTTGGCAATTTCGTTGGCAACGCCCATTTCGTTGGCCCTTTCATGTCCCATTCTGAAAAGCGAATCTCATCCACCAACAAGACCAACCATCCCTATATCCGTAACGACCTCAGCTGGTCTGGGCTGCGCCCCAATTAAGGTGTACAGGCTTCACGAACCCGACTTACCCTACCGATCTAGTTGAACAACGTATTTTAAACTCATCTCATTGAATACATGTTTAAAACAAATTACTTATTCATCATTCTTTTAATGTTTTGGTATGGTCATAATTGTACATCTATTTATATCCTGCGTTTGGCGCAGCTTATCCTCTTTTGGATCTTGCACCATAAAACCCCAACCATTGTTATCCCATGGGGGTTTATTGCTGTGTAATCTTCCTCTCTTCTTTCTTACGATGCTCTGAATTTTTAAAATGTGTATAGTTGTCCTTTCATGTTTCTAATGTGTATAGTAGTCATCAGCCATATTTTTAAAAATGCATAATTTATTACGCATAAGATTTTTAACGACATCTACCATTCTTTGTGTCAAGAAGATTCACTCTAGATTTATATTTTTCTTCACTATTTTTAACTTGCGTTATAAAATATAAAAAACTTTTAGATTCTTTTACTTTTGCTGTCTGTTTCAGCTGTTTTCATTGGGTATATTTAATATTGAGTTTGGCGCCGTTTATCAGCTAACGGACTTTGTGCTATAAAACCCAAATCAAAATCCATTAGGTTTACTGCCTCTAGTAAACCTGAGGGTCGTGGCCCAAGGATGTCCAAGCAACTTTTCACTGCTTCTGTCCAATTTCAAATTGGCTGACCGATGTTTCATTACTCTCTACTGGATTCCAGGCCATATGGGTATATCGGGAAATGAAGCAGCTCAAAGGGCTGATACCATAAGACCATCTGTCCCCTTCTAAGACGTTCAAAATTGTGGTGTTGTCCTCAGATCTTTCCCTTAGAGTTTGATCCTGGTTCGTCGCCAATAGTCCGTTGTGTTGCTCCAGTGCGACGTTAATTAAAATACTTTCCTATACTAGATTTTGATAAAGTTAGCAATATTTAGTGAATTTATGTTTCAGTACTGAATTTCTCGGATAACGATATTTAAAAGTACAGTGAATTGTTTAATAGGACGTCTTTGCATACAACGTCACGTACTGGCACATACGACGTGACTTACTGGTCTTTGGTGTTCTGTCGGAACTTACGTCACCACGTGGTCATCTATGGACAGCAAATAAAATATGAAATTATACAATCGATTCGGCCATATCCTTTTTAAACAATACACAAAAATATGCATTTCTTTAAACATATTTTTTAATCTTGCACTATTTTGTTCTGTTCTACAGGCAGCACTGAATATGGCCATGCGTGTTATTACTCAAGAAGTAAAGCACTTGGGAATCCTGGTTGTGCTCATGTGTCCTGGTTGGGAGAAGACTTTAATGGGGTCTGAAGCTGCCCTGATACATTTATCGGAGAGCGTTTCGGACATTTTGAGGACTTGTCCTTTGTTGAACGAGACCCATCAAGGATCCTTCATTAACAGATTCGGAAATCCGATACCCTTTTGAAAAGGGTCCTCGAATTGGCTTCAAATAGTATTTCGAAAAAATGTTTTCAAGAGGAAAGCCTTGAAATATGTACTATAAACAAATATGAACGCAAATTTGCTTTTGTAACGTACTTTCTATTTTATTTTTAATATAAAAAATTAGCATATCAATTAGTGTGAATTTGTTATAGATTTTGGTTCTAGTCGAAGTTGACTACAGAACAAGATAAACAGAATAACTTGTATCAAGGTGAATTTCGCGTTTTTCAATGATTGTGCTAAAGGTACAAGACATTTTTAAAATTCAAATTCGTTTAACCCGACCCGTATTTAAAAGATGAAACAAGTAATAAACGTTAAGATCGAGTTTGACCTCTCTTAAAAAGAAGGGCCGCAGTTACCGGGTTGAAGAGTCGCTACCAACCGCTTGGTTGCGAGTTCGAATCCAACCAAAAACAGTACAGGGGGGTATTTCAATTAACGTCACACTGGAGCAACACAGTGGGCTATTGGTGACGGTCCGGGATCAATCCCAAAGGAAAAGATTCGAGGACATGATATTGGTATTTTCAATTAACGTCACACTGGAGCAACACAACGGGCTATTGGTGACGGTCCGGGATCAATCCCAGAGGGAAAGATCCGAGGACAACACCACGTAATTTTGAACCACGGTCAGATGACGAGGCAACACCTGAGCTGGCATCCCACTCTCCAAACTTCCACACCACGCCAACGTGAAATTCGAGGACAACACCACGTAATTTGAACCACGGTCAGATGACGAGGCAACACCTGAGCTGGCACCCCACTCTCCAAACTTCCACACCACGCCAACGTGAGGACATTTGAGGCCACGACAGATTTAACGTGCACCAGCCCCCTTTGTACACGACGGTGTTTGGCTGGATTCGAACTCGCAACCCTTCGGTTGCTAGTCCGTTACTCTTCCAACCGGGCCACCGCGGCCCCAGTACAAAGGGGACTGGTGCACTGTCGTGGCTTGAAATGTACTTACGTTGGCGTGGTGGAAGTTTGGAGCTTGGAGTGGGCATCTCGTGTGACATCGTCATCTGATAGTGGTTCAAATTTACGTGTTGACTTTGGATCTTTCCCTTAGGGTTTGATCCCGGACCTTCGGCAATAGCCCGTTGTGTTGCTCTAGTTTGACGTTAACTAAAATACTTGCCACGTATGTGTGGTGTGACAGTCTTAAGAGTGGGATGCTAGATTGGGTGCTAACCTTGTCTGACCTTCGCCAAATACCCGTTTTTTGCGTCACAGATAATTGAAACTACCTACATGATCGTTTCGCGCATAAACGTGTTTCACATGCACTTATTTCATGCTAGAGGTTTAGAGACTGGATACAATATACGGCCCAATTGGTTCGAAACCAACAGAAGTTATTTTCAAAATTTTATTTTGTCATCCATATGCTTCACTCAACTCTACGGATGGCAAATGAAATTTAAAAAATGGCTACGCTTTGGACATTTTAGTTTGGCGTGTAAGTGTTCAAGAGAATCCCGTTGGCTATAATAGGAAAAATTTAAATTACTCACGATGCTAGACGTTTTTCAGCTTGTTACGTTCCACGATCTAATGTATAAATGTCATGTGACTATTAGTTTTGGTCACGTGATCCTGGGCACAAAAGATTACCTATTGCTTCTATATTTCCTCTGAGTTTGTACATTGGTTTAGGGAGCTGTAAGGACGTAGCCTCAATTCCTGCAACGTCCCTTTCGGTGCATTTCTTTTTGTGTGCGTGTCCATTTACTTGACGGGAAAGCACTATTTGGCCCTTATGCCACAAAGAGACTCATATTTTGGATTGTAAACAATGAGTTTCCTAAATGGAGGGGTTGCGATAGCCCATTTTGTAGAGTATCAGATTAGCAACCGGAGGGGGATGGCGAATTCGAAAGCAACCCAAAGACCATGGGCACGTGTCTGTCGTGGTCTCGCATATTCACGTTGGTGTGGAAGTTTGGAGAGGTGAAAACTCGGGTGGTTAAAAATTAGGAGTTTTCCCCGGATCTTTCACTTCGGGATTGACTCCGAACCGTCGCCAATAGCCCGTTTTGTTGCTCTTAGTGTGGCGTTAATTCAAATATACTGCTGGCCACCGTAAATGCAACACCCTGAAGGAAGCATGCAAATAATAAGAAATTTACAATATGCATTAGCGGAGGTGAGATATACAAATGATTAGAATTTCAGCGCAGTCGCACATCACGCGCGCCTGTGGCGCCACTTTAAAGCGCTATTTAAGGCTTGGAGATTTCGACGATTTCAAGTACGGCAATTGTGTTTTTCTTGTGGTTTTTTTAAAAAAAAACGATCAATTATGCCTCGTAGAAAACAGCGATCATCTTTTGATCAAGTATCCGAGTTCGACAGAGGAAGGATAGTGGCCTACCGAGATTGTGGATTATCTTTCAGGGAAATCGGTAGTCGTGTTGGACGAAACCAAACAACTGTCATGCGGATATGTGATCGTTGGATGCAGGAGGGTACGACGGACCGACGTGTTCGATCGCATCCACCTCAGTGCACCACTTCACGTGATGACAGGCATATTGTGCGTATGGCAGTGACGGATCGCTCAGCCACATCACGAACCATAGCACAGCACATTCAGTCTGTACCGCATCATCCAGTGTCTGCGCGTACCATTCGACGCCGTTTACAGCAGAGTGGTCTGTCCGCAAGACGTCCATTGCTTCGTCTACCCTTGACGCAGAACCACAGACGTTTCCGCCGCCAATGGTGCGATGAAAGAAGGATGTGGACGGCAGAATGGAATGAAATTGTCTTTACTGACGAGTCACGCTTCTGTCTGCAACACCACGATGGTCGGATTCGAGTCTGGAGACACCGTGGAGAGAGGATGCTGAACAGCTGCGTTATGCACCGCCACACTGGTCCTGCACCGGGTATTATGGTATGGGGCGGTATTGGATATCACTCTCGCACTCCTCTAGTACGCATTGCCGGTACTTTAAACAGCCAGCGCTACATCTCCGAGGTGTTGGAGCCAGTTGTCCTTCCATACCTTCAGGGCTTGCCCACAGCCATATTTCAACAGGATAATGCGCGACCACACGTGGCACGCATTGTCCAAGGGTTCTTCGTCAATCGCCAGATTGAATTGCTTCCCTGGCCAGCTCGCTCTCCGGATCTTTCGCCGATAGAAAACATGTGGTCCATGGTTGCTCAACGATTGACCCAGAATTCATCCCCAGCTGCCACACCAGATCAACTTTGGCAACGTGTGGAAGCTGCTTGGTCTGCTGTACCCCAAGAACACATCCAAAGTCTCTTTGAATCAATGCCGAGGCGTGTGGCAGCGGTGATCTCCAACAATGGCGACTACTCTGGCTACTGATTTTGGCAGGAACCACACTTCACAGAAGTCTATAAATTTAATCATTTGATACTTGGTCAACATGCTATCTACAAAATAAATTTTGTTGTGATATCTCTTGTCTTTCTTGGTGTTGCAATTTGGGTGGCCAGCAGTGTACTTACCTCGAATGGCGTCCTTAGTTGGACGTTTGCTGGAAGCGATATCAGTGATTACGAGTTGACGAAACAAACCTATGGTGATAGCCATACGTGATTTTGGGTGTGGCTGTTCCTTTAGATTATGCGTAAATTCAACCACCCTATGCACGTGAACTTATCCAAGATTATCTACCTTCTCCGCATGCATGATTTATACTAGTTGCGTTCTGCAACTCTACTCTCGAACTTACCACATTTTAAAAGTGGATTACCCCAAGGTAGAAATTCGTCATCTGACCGTGGTTCAAAATTACGTGGAGTTGTCCTCGGACCTTTCCTTCGGGTTTCATCCCGAACCGTCGTCAATAGCCCGTTGTGTTGCTTTAGTGCGACGTTGATTACCAACTACTTCCCAAGTTAGGTATTTTAATTGACGCCGCACTGGAGCATCATAACGGGCTGTTGTCGACGGTACGGGAGGAAACCAGACGGGAAAGGTCCGAGGACAACACGTAATTTTGAACCATGGTCAGATGACGAGGCCACACCTAAGCTGGCGCCCACTATCCAAACACCGCGCCAACGTCATGACATTTGATGCCGCGGCAGGTTTAAGGTGCACTAGCCCCCATATACACGATGGTCTGGTTGGATTCGAACTCGCGACCCTCCGGTTGCTAGTCCGTTGTTCATCGAATCGGGAAACCGCAGCCCTGATTAAATATTAGGTATTGGTATTTATGGTATTTTTTAATTAACGTCACACTGGAGCAACACAACGGGCTGTTGGTGGCTGTCCGGGATCAATCAAAAAAGGAAAGGTTCCAAGGACATCACGTAATTTTGAACCACGGTCAGTTGACGAGATTAATTAGGACTGAAATCGTGCCTCCATTCAACATTCTGATTAGCCGGTTTTCGGGATTTATGGCTACCGCGGCCCCATAAATGAACAAGAGCCGCTGTAGTCGGTTATATGAATATCGGATTAACAAAAGGTAGGTAGTTAATGAACTTCGTAAAATGAGCAAGACAAAGGATTGGCAACAGGAGAGTTCAGTTCTAAAGTAGGTCCAGCCAAGGACCGTCGTGTACAAGGGGACTGGTTCATGTTAAATCTGTACGTGCGTCAAATGCCCTCACATAGGCGTGTTGTGCAAGTTTGAAGAGGGGTGCCAGCTCTGGCGTTGACCTCGTCATCAAACCGTGGTTAAAAATTGCGTGGCATTGTCCTTGTATCTTTACATTCGGGATTGATCATAGACAGTCGCCAAAAGCCCGTTGTCTTGCTCGAGTTTGACATTAATTCAACTATCTGCCAACTAACCTAGCTTTGTTAGCAAATCTAATACAATTTGTCTTTTTTAATATATTGACTAGGTAATATTGAAATAAGTTGATATCAAGTTTTCTCTCATGTTTCTTTAACTTAATTCCGACTTTGGATTGGTAAGAAACAAAGTGCCAAATGTTTCAAATGAGTGTCCACCAATCAACTTTACAAATTTTATCCCTCAAATCGCGTGTAGTCCTTTAAAGATGAGAAACTAGATCCAACCAGGCCGATCCAAAAGACCGCTGTGTACGTGGGGGTTAGTGCACATTAAATCTGTCTAAGGCTGAAATGTCCTTACGTTGTCTTGGTGTGCAAAACTGGAGAGTGGGATGGCAGTTGAGTTGTTGACCTCGTCATCTGACATCGGTTCAAAAAGACGAGATGTCTTCGGATCTTTAACGACGGGTTTGATCTTTAGCCAATTGCCCGTTGTGTAGCTTCAGTGCGATATTTATTCAAATAACTAATAAATAGACTGGGTAATATTGAAATACGTTCGCGTCAATGTGATACATCTCATGCTGCTATTATTTAATCCCGACTATTAAAATGGTGAGAAACAAAGTGCCAAATTTTTCATACGAGCTTCAATAAATCAACTTTAAAAATCAGATTCCCCAAATGTGTAGTCCTTTAAAAATGTAGACATTTTTATACCTTGAAAAACGACGGGATCCAGAGTGTTAGTTCTTGAAGTCAAAGAGCATGTCGTCATCAGTAGGTTCGGAAAAATGTCCGAGCTCCACAGCTCCAGCGTTGTTGACCAGCAGGTTGAGGCCACTTCTTCCGACCATATCTTCCACAATTTTTCGTGCAGCTTCCACTTCGTTTGTGACCTTGACATCTGCGGAAGAAACACAGCATTTAGAACCTTGTCTCTGTAGTTATGTTATGGGGCCGCGGTGGCCCGGTTGGAAGAGTATCGGACTAGCAACCGAAGGGTTGCGAGTTCGAATCCAGCCAAACACCGTCGTGTACAAAGGGGGCTGGTGCACGTTAAATCTGTCGTGGCCTCAAATGTCCTCACGTTGGCGTGGTGTGGAAGTTTGGAGAGTGGGGTGCCAGCTCAGGTGTTGCCTCGTCATCTGACCGTGGTTCAAAATTACGTGGTGTTGTCCTCGGATCTTTCCCTCTGGGATTGATCCCGGACCGTCACCAATAGCCCGTTGTGTTGCTCCAGTGTGACGTTAATTGAAAATACCAAAATACCAAATACTCTGTAGTTATGAGGACCGAGGTAACTCTGTTGGAAGAGTACGGGATTAGCAACCGGATGGTTGCGCGTTTTAGTCCAACCAAAGAACATACTGTACAAAGGAGCCGGTGCACGTTCATTCTGTCGTGGCCTCAAATTGCCTCACGGTTTTGGAGAGTGGTGTGCCAGCTCACGTGTTGACCTCGTCATCTGATTTCGGTTCAAAATTACGTGGTGTCCGGATGTTTCCTCTCGGGTTTGATCCCGGACCGTCGCCAATAGTCTATTGTGTTGCTCCAGTGTGACGTTAATTAAAATACCTAACTACCGAAAGAAACTAGTTTGGTAGGTATTAGGTATTTTAATTAAAGTCGCACTGGAGCAACACAACGGGCTGCTGACTACAGTGTGGTGAAAAATATTTTTCCTGTGTGGTAGGTAGTTGAATTCAATGACCGTCGCCAATAGTCTATTGTGTTGCTCCAGTGTGACGTTAATTAAAATATCTAACTACTGAAAGACACTAGTTTGGTAGGTATTAGGTATTTTAATTAAAGTCGCACTGGAGCAACACAACAGGCTGCTGACTACAGTTTGGTGAAAAATATTTTCCCTGTGTAGTAGGTAGTTGAATTCAATGACCGTCGCCAATAGTCTATTGTGTTGCTCCAGTGTGACGTTAATTAAAATATCTAACTACTGAAAGACACTAGTTTGGTTGGTATTAGGTATTTTAATTAAAGTCGCACTGGAGCAACACAACGGGCTGCTGACTACAGTTTGGTGAAAAATATTTTTTCTGTGTGGTAGGTAGTTGAATTCAATGACCGTCGCCAATAGTCTATTGTGTTGCTCCAGTGTGACGTTAATTAAAATACCTAACTACCGAAAGACACTAGTTTGGTAGGTATTAGGTATTTCAATTAAAGTCGCACTGGAGCAACACAACGGGCTGCTGACTACAGTTTGGTGAAAAATATTTTTCCTGTGTGGTAGGTAGTTGAATTCAATAACCGTCGCCAATAGTCTATTGTGTTGCTCCAGTGTGACGTTAATTAAAATACCTAACTACTGAAAGACACTAGTTTGGTAGGTATTAGGTATTTTAATTAAAGTCGCACTGGAGCAACACAACGGGCTGCTGACTACAGTTTGGTGAAAAATATTTTTCCTGTGTGGTAGGTAGTTGGTATTTGGTATTTTGGTATTTTCAATTAACGTCACACTGGAGCAACACAACGGGCTATTGGTGACGGTCCGGGATCAATCCCAGAGGGAAAGTCCGAGGACAACACCACGTAATTTTGAACCGCGGTCAGATGACGAGGCAACACCTGAGCTGGCACCCCACTCTCCAAACTTCCACACCACGCCAACGTGAGGACATTTGAGGCCACGACAGATTTAACGTGCACCAGCCCCCTTTGTACACGACGGTGTTTGGCTGGATTCGAACTCGCAACCCTTCGGTTGCTAGTCCGTTACTCTTCCAACCGGGCCACCGCGGCCCCTGGTAGGTAGTTGAATTCAATGACCGTCGCCAATAGTCTATTGTGTTGCTCCAGTGTGAAGTTAATTAAAATATCTAACTACTGAAAGACACTAGTTTGGTTGGTATTTTAATTAAAGTCGCACTAGGGCAACACAACGGGATGTTGGTCTGCGACCTATACCCAATTGAAAGATCAAGGACTTCTTATTTTGTATCAGTTAGATGTCGAGCTGTTACACTACTCTTCAAACTTCCATACCACGCCAACGTGAGAACATTTGAGGCCACGAAGATTTAACAGTCACCATCCCCCGCGTATACACAGCGTACATGACGTTTGTTTGCTTGAGCCGAGTTTCGAACTCGTAACCCTGTTGCTAATCCTTTACTCTTCCAACTGGGCTACCGCGGCCCCCTCAAGATATCGGATATTTTAATTCCAGCTTAAAGTTTCGTTCACGCGTTGGAGAGTGGGGTTCTGTTGACTTCGTCATTTGACCGTTCTTCAAAATGACGAGGGGTTATCCTTCGATCTTACCTTTCCGTATGGATCCCGGACCGTTGCCAATTGCCCGTTCTGTTGCTCGGATGTGACGTTAACTAACTACCAGTTTAAAGTTTACTTTGATAAATTGAATGAGTTGTATGTCGCAAGGACCTTATTAGGCCATGTTGCCTCCAAAACGAGAGGAAATGTTAAATGAGGGAGAGTTTGGACATTGATGCATTCGAATTTGAGTTTTAATGCGAATGGACAAGCTGAGCATTTCCTTGATGGTATTGGTATTGGTATTTTTCAATTAACGTCCCACTGGAGCAACACAACGGGCTATATTTCCTTGATGGCAAGTAATTTTTTGACAACCATTTTGTCACATCGGGCTTGTGGTCACTACATTATAAAATCAATAAAACTACTTTGTGAAAATAAACTTTTATTAAAAAGTAAAATGGTTTGCATAACAGTCAAGGGTATTTATTTAGTAGTTTTTTAATTAACCTCACACTACAGCAAAATAACGGGCCATTGGTGGCCATCCGGGATCAATCCCCAAGGGCAAGACCCGAGGAGAACGCTACGTACTTAAAGTTTGGCGACTGGGTACAAGCTGAGTTGTTGACCTCATCATCTGGTTTAAAATTACGAGGCTTTGGATCTTTTCCTTCAGGATTGATTCGGAGCGTCGCAATATGCCGTTGCGTTTCTTCACTACATAGTCCTGATAGGTATCGAACACTGCTAATTGGAATTAATACTTGCATTATTAGTTATTTAATATTGGGTCCTTAGTAGTTCGATTGATGTTTGGGATTAATGGCGCAAGGGTCATATTTGTCCAAGCTATGCCAAGAACAAGACAAAGAAATATGAGCATATAGATAATTAAAATTTCAATGGCACTGAAGAATTATGTACGTAATTAATTATCATTGCACTGGAGCAACGGGCAATTGACCATGGTCCTGGATCAACCCTGAAGGGAAAATTCGAGGACAGTAGCTCGTAATTTTGAATCATATTCAGATGACGAGGTCAATACCTGAGTTAGCACCCCACTCTACAAACACACAACACCAATGTGATCAATCCCGAAAGGTAAGATTCGAGGATAACACGGATCTTTCCTTTCAGAGCAGATCCAGGACCGTGTGTGGATAGTCTGTTGTGTTGTTCCAGTGCGACATTAATTCAACAACTTACTTACCGTTTGAGCAACGGTCAGATGACGAGGTTTAACCTGAGCTTTTTGGTCCCAAAATAGGTTAGGTAGTTAATTAATGTCGCACTGTAGCAACAGAATGGGCTATTGGTCACTGTAAGGAATTAACGTCGAAGGGAAAGATACAACCACGGTTAGATGACGAGGTTAGCACCTGAACTGGCGCCCCACTTTCCAAACTTCCGCACCACGCCAGCGAGAGGACATTTTAGGCAACGATAGATTTAACGTACACCAGCCCCCGTGTAGATGATGGTCTTTGGCTGCACCGAATTTCGAACTCGCAACCCACCGGTTGCTAATTTGCTGCTCTACCAACTGGGCTACAGCGTTCGTGAGCTTCATGGCCAAGGACGTTGCTTAGGAAGTCTTATAGAGCCAAGGACGTTGACCAGATAAGTCTAAAAGCAGCAAAGAGCAGTGTATAAATTGAAATGAACAGGATGAACCATCAGTAGGTTCTGTTGAATCAGAGATCTCGTGTGGACCTAAAAGGTAAGATGTGATCATTTGATCCTAGCCCAGTTTTAAGTAATCTTTATATAGATTGATACCTTTAATGTCGTAGAGTGATATTTCGTTTTGTTATGGACAAATGTGAGGGCCATACTTGAACTCGGGCTGCCACTATTACTATTTATCTTTTGATTCCTAGTTGCTCAATATAAATATTGAAATAAGTTTCAGCTGGGAACAGGATAGTAATTTCATTTGTAACAAATGTGAAATTATTACCTTGTAAGGTGCACTCGGCGGATGCGATATCTTGAGCTATACCCGAACCATTCGAGAACGCGTTGGGGCCGCTGTAGCTCAGTTCGAAAAGCAACGGATTAAACAACCGGAGGGTTAAGAGTTCGAGGCTCTGAAGCCAAAGGTAGTCGTCTAAACTGGGCTGGCGCATATTCAATCCGTCCTTTTTTCAAATGTCTTCACGTTAGTATAGTGTGGAGGTTGGGAGAGTGGGTTCCAGTTCAGGTGTTTTTCTCGTGATCTAACCATGGTTCAAATTACGAAACGTTACCCTTAAATCTGTCTCTTTGGGTTTGATCCTGTACTGTCGCTAGTAGCCCGTTGTGATGTTTCAGTGCGTCGTTAAATACCAACCTAGATAAAGTGGTACAGCTGAAATGACGATTTTTTAAGCAGTGATATGTGTGGGATACGCGTGATTAAGCTAGTGCTAAACTTTAGGCAGACTAGATACTTGTTACTATCCCAAATGTATTGATTACTTTTGTAGGTAAGAATTTCCGTGTAATCGTGTTTTATTGAGGTACTAAGCATTGTTTGATGGCCACATCAAACAATGCTTAGTTAGTATTAGTTAGTATGGCCACATCAACATCACATTGTACTAAGCATTGTGGCGTTAAGGCCACATCAGCTTAACTAGACGTGGCCTTAACGCCATGAAGATCAACGAACGAATCCTGGTCCAGAAAGTTGCCATTTTTAAGGCTTATGAGCAGTCCAGTTAACTTCTATGCAGATAAGTAAATGCAGATAAAAAATTTTGGAGAGTGGGGTGCCAGCTAAGTTTGACCTCGTCATCTGACGTGGCTCAAAATTACGTGTTATTTTGCTCGGATTTTTCCATTCGGCTTTGATCCCGGACCATCGTCAATATCCCGTTGTGCTGCTCCAGTGCCAGTAACGAGCGGATTGGAGGGAGAAAGAAGACGTATGTTCTCAAGCTCCTGCTTAATTTTTCTTGCAAGCGGAAGTATGTATTGTAGATGAACATATGATACACCATTAGATACACAAAAATAAGCTGAGCTATCGATCAAAATTTAGAGATATTTGGATAAAAATTCGAGAACGACGGAGGAAAAAGAAAGTGAAGCAATTCGACGGTAATCAGGTCGTTCCCCACTGAACCAGTCGTGGCGTCACCCCGATAAAGAAATCTTCACACCCGTGGACGGACACTCAACCCCCGTTCTCCCGAAGCCTAACGACCACTCGGAAGATCTTCATAAAATTCCTGGCAAAGAACTACTGAACTTGCATCAGTAAACAAAACCTCATCTGGAAGAAGAAAGACAGAAATTTCCTCCAACAGCGACTTCCTATCAACTTATTTTTACAAATCTACGTCAACTATTTTCTTTCTTATAGAAGCCGGATTGCTCAAACAATTACAAAAGAACTTAATGAAATGAGGTAGGAGATATTTTAACAATTTTCAGTTTAACCTAGACCATTTTCCTATAACCTTTTTAAAAAAAACTAATTGTCAATTTCAGATTTTTTTTTTTATCCCAAAACTATCTTTTATTGTTTTGCTCAGAACTTTCATAAGTGTCAATTTTTCGTGCTCGAGCATAACTCTAGTTTTCACTCCCCCCCGAATTTTGGTTTTCTAACTTGTAATTTACTTCTCTTGTTTTTTTTTCTTTGTTTTTTTTACCTCTTTAAAATTTGTAGGTTAGATTCCACAATGCTTAACTTTTCATAAGTTTTTTTTTTTCTGTCGTGCGTACGTGAAAACCCTCTAGTTTCCCTTCCATTTTTTTTTAAACAACGTAAGTTAGTGAGTTATGTGAACTGATTACATTACCAGATACACATATTTTTTTTTCTCTATCTTATTTTCATGATTTATGGAAATTTTTTTTTTTTCAATATTTGTTTTGTATTTTTTTCACATTGAGTGATACTTTAGAACGGATACTATTCTCTCCCCTCTCTGTCCAAAGGGGGTATTTTTGGAAGATGATTGTAATTTTAATAATAGTTGACTTACCATTTCTGGCCACAAAAGCTGTTGCTCTTCCCTAAGAGAAGACCCAGCTATTATTTGAAGTTACACAAATTTCAACTCTGCATTCTCAGTTAAACTACTTTAAACTATACAAACGACCTCAAAAATTATAATTGACTTTAAATAATTTAATTTTTTTTAATTTTTTTTTAATTCTTTTTATAATCCTTTTTCCCCTTTTTTTTTTAACTTTCTTTTCCACATAAATCCAATTATTATTTCTACCTCATGAATCCAGAACATCACAGTGATGCTTCCTGCATTGGACTCAGGAAGGCAACGTCCGAATCCTCGAATAATATAGATGTGGCCTCTGCAAAATCAAATTCAGAGGACTATAGTAACCTCAGTACCAGAGACTTAATAATTAACCTGGAGAAAATTCTCAACTCGAAGCGCAACTCAGCATTCATTCTGCCTAATAAACACAGAACCAAAGGAACGAAGCTTTTATTGAGTCTCTTAGAAAAATATCCTGAGGTAGGAGATAATGCCATATCATCAGAACCAGTCACAGAGGAGAAAGGTGTTCAAACCAGCACAATTTTTAAAACAACAAAGGCCACGGAAACGCAGCAGGAAACTTATCAACCTACAGTTGGGGCACAAACAAGCAGAAGAGTAATAAATAAAACTATCCCGCTGACTCCTTTTAAACAACAAAAATACAACAGTACATCAAATTAACCTTCCTCACAGAAAAACAGCCTGTATCCAACACTATAGACAAGAATCGGCAACAGATATCACTAAAGTTCCTCCCAAATCTTTTCAGAAGCTCTTAAAAGTAAAGCTCTCCTAATATACCCGAAGGAAGCAGAAGCACAAAACAGAAGATTGAGACAGCGTTAGACCCCAGGGCCATAGGAATCTCAATAAACAAAGTCAAATCAATTAAAAAAGGAGGCATAGCAATAGTATGCAAAAGGCAAGAAGACGTAGGGCGACTGGAGGAAGCAATCAAGAAGAACCCGGATCTCTGTAACCTGAACACTAAAACTCCAAAGAAAAGGCTTCCGAAGATTATTATATATGGGGCAGATAAAGAAATCACCGGAGCTGATATCTTGCAAGCTTTATCATTCCAAGAACGCAGAATAAAGCTGGCCGATCTCAAGATTTTGTCAAAGATAAGGCGAAGAGAAGGTGGATTTAATTTTATTGTTGAATGTGGCCCAGCAGCCTTTGATTATCTTATAGAAAAAAGACGACTTGACATGGGCTGGTACTCTTTGCACTACAAGGAATACTTCAACATAAAACGCTGCTTTAAATGTCAGGCATTTGGTCATATCCAAAGAGACCTCAAATTCACCACATACTGTGGATCCTGTGGTGAAAGACATCACACGCATGACTGCACAGCACTCAATCCAAACTGCATAAACTGCAAGCTCTCTTTTGGGAAAAACACGGAAGTAGATACCTGGCACCCATCGTACGATTCAGCTTGCCCATCATATCAAGAGCACATAAACCACCACAGAAGAACGACATTGTACCTTTCATAGATAAGGCACACCACTACATCAAATCAACGTCACAACCGAAATCAAAGGCTCAGAAAACCAACAAAACAAAAAACAAAACAAAAAACATTAAAAATGCAAAATTTTGAGCAATTAGTCCCAAAAGTAGCACAAAACCTCGCTCCAATAATCCAAAATAGCATTACAATCAGCAACACACAACAGCATAACTTCCTCCAAATTAACTTACAACGATCAAAACTGGCAACATCTCTAATTCAAAATCTTACCGTAAAACATAACATAACAGCAGTCCTAGCACAAGAACCATATCTACAAAATAATCAAGTCTCAGGAATACCATCTACATGGAAATCAATCATATCAACAAGCGGGAAGGCAGCTATATTCTTCCCAGACATCAAAATCCAACCTATCATAATCTACAACGAAGACGATACTATAGCAATTAAAACAACTATCAACGACAGGCAATTTAAATTAGTCTCATCATATATCTCACCAAGTGGTGAAGCAACAGCATGTTTGAACTCAGTCACAAACATACTACGTGCCTCTACGGAAGATGTCTTAATCTGTGCAGATTGGAATGCGCATAGCCAGACATGGGGCTATAATAATGAAGATCCTAGAGGTAGAGAAGTATTAGATTTCTTGGCTTCCAACCCCATAAACCTTCTAAATCAGCCTGATGATCCCCCGTCTTTCGAGGCTCATGGTACAAGAGGCTGGCCTGATCTGACATTCGCCAGCACTTCTCTACAACTATCACAACTGAACAGGACCATCTTAGAAGACGAAAGCCATAGCGATCACCGCCCGATTCTCGTCCAACTATTAGCCAATACTAACCAACTTTACTTTAAAAGGTTCAAAACAAAACATGCAAATCACAACAAGATAATCAAACATTTCACTCCTTATCTTAGCTACATAGAAAACGCCTTAAATGCAGCAAACAATAAGCAGGAATTGGAAATGACAACAGATACGCTAATTACAACCATCCAAGACTAGTATCAAATCATACAAGCAGAAATCTCATAAGATATCAAAGGAAGCAACCTGGTGGACCCAGGAATTGGAGATCAATAAGAAGAAAATTACAGCCCTCAGAAGGAGATGGCAAAGAGAGCAGGACGTAACGGTAAAACAAGCCATGCAAATAATCTTCAGAAAAGAACGTGCACTATATATGAAAGCAGTAAGGAAACAAAAATTAGCGTCCTGGAGAAAATTCTGCACTGAAGCTACGTCGTCCTTCAGTACACCCTACAAAATTACACAGAGAAAAACCAAGATTCCCTCAGCTCTTGCTTCAAACTCAGGACAATCAGGCACAGAGGAAGAAATCCTGACTAAAATTTTAAAGGAAATTTATCCGGACACAAATTACCAACCCCAAAATTCCAACTATATAAGCACCATCCTGGAACCAGCAATCACAAAAGAAGAAATAGCGCTTGTCATACACAATCTCCCAAAAGGCAAAGCTCCTGGATTTGACGGAATAGACACAGTAATCCTTGAAACCTAAATAACAATTTCCCCAAATTATTCCACACATTTTTTAACAAATGTCTTAAACTTGGAGTCTTCCCAGCATCACTCAAAAAAGGTCTCATCTTGTTCCTGAAAGGAGGAAATATTTTTGAAACTTCATCATACAGACCTATCACTCTTCTTCCAGCCATTTCAAAATGACTGGAAAAAATAATGGTTAATAGATTGCTATTCCATATTCAAACGCATGGCCACATGCATCCACTACAGTTTGGCTTCCGTGAAAATTCATCAACAGAACACGCCTTGCGCAACCTTTTAGAAACAATCCACACAAACATCAGTAACAACAATTACTCTCTCCTGATATCTCTAGACATTTCAAAAGCATTCGATTCTCTCAGGTGGGACTGTATCCTAAAAACAATAAATTGTCCAACAAAGCTCTTCAAACTTTTCTCCAGCTTCCTCTCGGAGAGAACGGTTTGCATAACAACAGGAACAGCTATAGCGCAAGTCGACCAGACCAGGGGTTGCCCACAAGGATCCTGTAGTGGACCCATCCTATGGAACCTGGTGGTCGATGATTTCTTGAGTAAGCCCTGGCCTCCTGGAGTACACATCCAAGCCTTTGCTGATGACATGATTTTAGTGGTTGCTGGAAGAACCAGAGAGATCCTTAAAACACACTCCAAGATAGCCCTAGACCAAGTCTTATCATGGTGTGAGGAAATGGGCCTGGAAATTTCACATAAAAAAATCCAAAGCTCTACTTCTAGATAAGCCCAAGAAACTAGCAGCCAAACCAAAAGTAGCCCTAGGTACTACTTCCATTAGATACACAGATCAATTAAAATACCTAGGAGTGACGATAGATCCAAAACTAAACTTTAATGCCCATCTGAATAATAAAGCAAAAGCGACAATTAGCCTCCAGAGTTTCCGAAGAATCGCAGGCCGCAACTGGGGTTTTAATCACACACAGAGGAAAATACTATATAAAACAGTAGCTGAGAGATCAATAGCCTACGGAGCCTCAATATGGGCGAGAAATCTCACTTGTCGTAACATAAGGAAACTCAAATCCATCCAAAGGCTCTTCCTGCTTTTCATCTCTTCAGCCTATTCAACTACCCCAACATCAGCTCTCTGTATCACTATTGGAGTCCCACCTCTACATGTCCTCCTTTCACATGAAGTAAAAACAACAGAACTCCTTCGTCTTCATAAACCAGTTCAGATGAACTCTGAAACATTTAATTCACAAGATTTTGAAACTAAGACAGCAAGATGGTTCTCCCACCCATCTATACAAAGCAAAGAAGCAAAAATCTCCATTGACACTCTATACATCCCATCCCCCATTTCCATCTACACAGATGGTTCCAAGACGGAGTCGGGCGTGGGATCAGCTTATTGCCTCTATGAAGGAGCATTAACAAAAACCTGGTCAACTAGGTTACAAATTAGCAACAGTGTGTTCCAAGCGGAGTCGATTGCAATCAGAGAAGCAGTTAGATTGGCTCCTGAAAAAGCAACAATCTTTTCAGACAGCCAATCAGTTTTAAAAGCTCTCCGTAACCCAACATCCAGAAATCCCCTCATCAAACAAATCCAGAACCTCCTCCACAAGAAGTCAGCATTAGAACTACGTTGGATCAAGGCTCACGTTGGACACGAGGGTAACGAAAAAGCCGACAGTCTTGCCAGGGAAGCGGCAACAAACAAAGATGCTCCAGAGGACAAACAAATAGCCCTTCCAGCCTCACACTTCAAGAGTCTCACTAGAGACCATATTCTTCAACAGTGGCAGCTAGAATGGAACACAGACGACACAGGCCGCTCAACATACGATCTCTTCCCAAATGTCTCCATTGATACCCGCATCAAAGATAGACGTCTCTTGCAGTTTATAACGGGCCATGGCCCATTCCCTAGCTATCTCCACAGATTCGGTTTATCCCAGACCAACCAATGCTCCTGTGGTATAGAGGGAACTCCAATGCATTATGCCTTGGAATGCCCCCTCACAAGCTCACTCCACCTGCGATGCCCATCACCAAGACCCACCTCAAGATGGTTAAACCTAGCACTAAAGCATAGGAAATGCAGAGAAAACATTTGTAAAATCATAGATATCCTGCAATCCCGAGGCCAGGATTTCATAGCAACGACATAAATTTAGTTACCGTATGACCACCAGCTGACCGTCAAGAAAACCAAACAGTGACTCTGGAATAAAAAAAACTAATAAACTCCCAAGGGAGACTACTAAACCGGTAAATCCTCACAAGGATAGGCGCGGGGTCTCCCCTGGCGGAATGTGCTGCTCCAGTGCTAGGTAATTAAAATGCCCGATTGCCTCTGCCGTCTCGGTGAGAATACGTGATTATTAACTAGACTTGTCATAGGGCACTCGCCTTTTGCACTATAGAGCTACGCTTAGAATTGAGTTGCCTTCAAGTGCAGGTTCGATTCCTGGAACGTACGATGGTGAATTTCTATTGTAAGTAAACCTACCCTTGTGTGCATATTCCTTGACATCTTCTGTACTGTGTTTGGTTAAGTACCAAATATAGTTCAACCAATTCTCAAATCGAGTCAATTTCAAAAACTAATATTTTGTACACTTGGTATGATTTTATCGTCAGTTAAGAGCTTTTTTTTTTGAAAGGTTTGTAGAGCTTCGTTTGTGAAAGGATCCAAAGGATACTCATTTCAAAATGAATGTGGGCAGTGTTTTCGTTACGGGAGCCAACAGGGGTATTGGATTGGAAATGGTGAGGCAGCTAATCCGCCTGCCCAAGCCCCCGAAACAGGTTTTCGCCACTTACAGGGACAGGAATACCGCACATGTAAGTATTTTGACAGTTAGTTTTCTATTAATGTCGATCCAATGTTATGCCATACAATGAAATTACTTTCAGAGAATCTTGCTTTCATTTTGATAGTTTTATGCAGGTATTTGAAACATTTTTCAAAAATCTGGGATTTTGTAATTTCGAGAACAACCCTTTGATTTCTGTAAATTGTTTCTTTAAGATAATACCCGTGAAATGGAATAATTGATTGTTTAATTTCAATACCATATCAGTCCAATGTGTTATAATTTCAAAACTGATTTATAAAAATTAGCAATTTTGTAAACGTGTATGTTATAAGTAACCAACAACTCCACTAGCCAATTTTGCTGCAGTAGATGAATTAATGGGAAGTGATATCAAGTGTGCAAACTAGTTTCCAAATCTTTTCCCCTTTATCTTAATTGCTTGCCCAGATCATGTTCATCCATTTATTTGGGCCCTGCGCCAGAAAAATATGTTTTCTCCATTCCTGAGTTGAGTTGAGCCTAATCGGAATTTTGTTTCAATTCATTAGTCGGATAAATTTTCAATCACAACTAAATAATTGTGACAAATCGATCATTGTCGTGAAATTAAGCCTTGTAATTAATAAATCTTTCATTAATCATTAGTTTTAGTCATTTATGCGCTAATTAAGTTCCTATGGTAAAAGTATATGAAATTACTTTGGATATGTTACTTTGCACTCTCAATTTGCATGATTTCACGAATGAATTCAAGAACAATTTATATATTGGAAATATATAGAAATGACCTTTAGTTTTTTGAAAGGGCGTCGATCCCTGCAATTTTAAGTTATGCGAGATTTGAACACACACACAGACAAAGTGAACTAAATCTAAACCGGCAGTGTGTACCGAAATCGGCCAAAACGAGAAATGGAAGACTAAATTCAAAATGCAACAAATGGCTGATTAATTATTTTTTAAATTTCGATTCTGGTTGAACAAATCATTGTCAATGTCTGGTTGTCATTCAACAAACTGTTAATGAAGCTTGTATATTATTGATCCTGGACCCTCGCTAAGAGCCCGTTGTGTTGCTCCAGTGTGACGTTTATTCAGCTACCTACCAAAAAGCTAAAATTGTCATGACATTTTTTGACGAGGAAAGTAGAAATATAAATCTCCCAGCTCTACCCATTATAAACAATATATTTGTAAAATACAATACACCCATGCCATCGTTTGTAAGACATGTACAAAGAATGATCTACTTTTCGCACGAATCATCAATCTAACGAAATCTCAAATTATCCAACGATGTATTTAAGAAATGAGTTAAGAAAATATTTTAACTATTTCAATAAATGGCTTCATTATTATGAAACACACACAAACTAATTTAATCAACATTTGATTAATTTTGTAGTTTGAGTGGCGTGAAATGAGTTACGTTGCAAAATATAAATTAATAAATTTCATAATCTTAACTTTTTAAATTGTGTTGTAATTTTCCTCTTCATACGAGTAGGAATTTAGTTCCAAAACTTAGCATACTATTTTTATTAGATTCGAATGTTGAAGCTCCAGGGCACATCTTTAGGTGTGTACGGGCATCACAAACCTGAGGTACCGAGTGATTTTTCCTCGCTAACCTTTCTGCTTCTTCCTCTGTAATTGTCTTGTCTGTTTTGAGTTTGGCGTAGCTTGGCCAAAGATGGGCCTTATGCCATAAAACCCAAAAACAACCAGTCAATCAGAATGTTGAATGGAGGCACGATTTCAGACTTCATTTATCTCGTCATCTGTGACCGTGGTTCAAGATTTCGTGGTGTCCCTCCAGTTTGACGTTAATTAAAAAATACCAATACCTAATATTTGACCAGGACAGCGGTGGTCCTTTTGGAAGAGTAACGGACTAAGCAACCGGAGGGTTGCGAGTTCGAATCCAACCAAAAGACCGTTGTGTACAAGGGGGGGCTGGTGCACGTTAAATCTGTCGGGCCTCGAATGTCCTCACGTTGGCGTGATGTGGAAGTTTGAAGAGTGGGTGGCCAGCTCAGAGGTGTTGCTTAGTCATCTGACCGTGGATCGGGATTGTTCCCGGACCGTCGTCAATAGTTCGTTCTGTTGCTCTAGTGTGACGTTAATTAATTAGCACTACCTAATATTTAAACCTTAATTCGTTAAAACTTGAAACTAAATCAGTCATTATTTAACGTCGAATGACAAACCTATCATTCAGTACTGATTAATGATTGAAGAAATTAATGACTTTTCAATAATTAGTCTGATTCAATTTTACCCAGCACTGCACAGGAGCATCACTCAATATTTAATCTTTTCAGGATCTTACGGAACTTAAAGACTCGTCGACAGAGTGCGAAGTAAATATGATCAAAATGGGTAAGTAATCGTCAGTCTTGTTGTAGAGTGAATTTAAAATACAATAATTATCATTAACTTCCCCGTGTAGTCCGTCAGCTGACGTTGTATTTGACTCATAGTGGCCAAATACGGCCTTTACGCCGTTGAACCAAACCCACACAACCATCCGTAATAATGAATTGCCAGATGCAGTTTAGTTCGTAATGCATTGTAAAATCAGATGACTTAAATCTTGTTGAGAATTGGATTATTAGTAATATGTCACCAATACGTTTATAATTTCCCGGAGAGTGGGTTGTCAGCGCAGATGTTGTTCTCATTACCTGACCGAGATTCAAAATTACATGGTATCCTCGGATTTTTCCCTTCGGGTTTGATCCCGGACCGTCGTCAATAGCCCGTCGTGTTGCTCCAGTGCGACGTAAATTAACTACCTACGGTTAAAATTTCCCATGGAAATAAAGAGAAAGGAATTGTAGAATGGAACAACAAACATTATTTTGTAACATTGCTATTTAAAATCTAAGTCAAAGAAATTGATAAGTTCTTTAAAGTATAGGAGGTCCAATGAGATAATGAAGTTTTGAAACTTTCAATAAGATTAATTTGATTACCCCAATATTTTAATGTCATGCGAAACCTTTACACGTTCAAAAGAAATATTATTTAGTTCAAGTCTATACATCGTAGATTTCGCTTAGTCTGAAGATATTTTACGTAATGAGAATTTAAAAAATTTTCATTTTTTCACTAAGTTATAAAAGTGAGTTGCACTCAAGTGTATTGTTTTGACCCAATATGTGTACAGTAGTGGGAAAATGTTGCATAACCCTTTAAATTGGAATATTTGAAATATGTTTTATTGTATCAAAAAAATAAAATTTTGCGTAATATTCTACATCTACTGCTTCTACTCTTCACGGATATGATAGCTGTGAACCATCGACCTTGTAATGAAATAGTCAATATGTGGGCGGATTCACTGTTGTAAGATGTATCAAGTGTGCAATACGAATTGCCTCAGCCGACTGGCTAGCGAAGTGCAGACTATTTATTCACGATGGATAATCACTTGACCAATCAATAAATTTGTATTCGTGCTTTTTCCTCACCACGTGACAGATCTTCAAATCGAGCGATCAGAATAAATAACATGGCTCCGGCTATGGCGTGGCTAGCACAGGCTCCGTCTATTTCATTAGAAGGTCGATGAGGAGAACAGCACGATTGGTTAAAGTTGGTAAGATTAAGATTCATTGGAGTTTTGTAGGTTTGAGCTTTCTTTACTGATTTTACTGACCGAGAAATGTAGAAATAATCAAAGTTCAAATCTATACTGATAAACTGAGAAATATAGGTCAGTCATGAGAGTTCAACTTTTCAAATCCTGCATTCTATAAAGCGTTCCCCGTTTATTTACATGCTTAGGATTTAACCCTCCAAGTGGTTGAGATAAATCGTCGAGACGAAACTGTCTTATTACTCCAAGGGTATGAGGATCATCTGCCTGGGGCTAGCGGACATTCTGTCATGAAACCCAAACTAAACTAACTGATAAACAGTCCCTAGCCCATAACTGGTGACAATTTGGAACAGGTGTTTGGTATCAGGCTTGCCACTAGAGTGCAAATTTCGACTCGAAGATAAAAAACCAGGAGATTTAAAGGATAGTTGATCCTTCAAGGAAACAGGACGTTAAATATGTCGTGGCCTCTAATGTTCTCACGTTGACGTGTGGAAGTTTGAAGATTTGGGTGATGGCTCGAGTTTTGTTCTGCGGGATGTATCCCGTACCGTCGTCAATAGCGCGTTGTGTTACGTCAATTCAACTACCAATCCTCAAGGAAATGTATCGCTAAACTCCAGACTATGAAAGAAATCTAGTTCACATTGACCAAGCTAACGGCACCCTTATACCTGGCGTCATAAAGCTCAAATTCCAATGTGGTGAAGTAATACTTTTATAACTAAATAATATAAACAGTCGAAGAATTTGATTTTTTGAGGAAAAATATTACTCGCTGAACAGTTGGTCTTTCTGCTGAAACCAAAATAAGGCAAAATATTAAAGATGTTATTTTCGTCAACGTGCGTTCTTACAATAGCTAAACAAAATGGATTGAAGATACTGTTTATTTCTTTGGCAGATGTCCAGAACCCGAATGAGGTGGAAGCTGCACGGAAAATTGTGGGAGACACGGTCGGAGAAAATGGGCTCAACCTTCTCATCAACAACGCTGGAGCTTTGAAGATGGAACCTTTTCCCTCTGTCACTATTGACACCATGCTCCATCACTTCAAGACTAATACTCTGGGTCCCATTACGGTTCTGAAGGTATAAAAATGTCTATTTTCATGATATTCAATTGATTTAGGGACACTTTGTGAAGTTAATTGCTACCCTCATTAAAAACTCGTCACTTTGGTAATATACATTCTAGTTGGAATTATTTTCGGGAACACACGAGAGGGTAAACTTGACATCATAAATGTATTTCAAAATAGTACCGTCAGGTCAATCTATGGAGAAGGAAAAAAAATTGTCAATAAATCCAATAATCTTGCTGCTGGTGTCTCCTCGTCATCTGACCGTGGTTCAAAATTACGTGGTGTTGTCCTCGGTTCTTTACTTCCTGGTTTGATCCCGGACCGCCACCAATAGCCATTTCTGTTGCTCCAGCGCGATATGAATTAAAATTCCTACCAATAATCTTGCTAATAAATCCAAGTATAGACCTGGCGAAATATGGTTCTTGTATTACAACTAAATCCAAGGGTAGGACCACAAACCTGTCGTTGAGAGCATTATTTGCTAAAGTCCTAGCATGTTGAATAAATTGTTCTAGCCGTTTCTAAGGATGTAATACATTTCTCCTCTTTTATAAACAAGCGCGACATGCAATAGTTATATACCAACTTTATTATGTTTATACTGCAAGATTATTCTGTTAAGGAAAATATGACGTGGTCTAAAATGTAATCTGATCGAGGAATGAACATACGGGGTTGATTGCATATTTTTTGTAATCAAAAAAAGAAGGGAAATATTTTAATCTGTTGCTCAATGTGTAAAAACTTAAGGTCCAATTCTATTTCGGCAAATATAAAATTTTTGTACTGTAAATTTTTAACATATTTCAATTTAAAAGCGGCTGTTTATTTAATATGCACTCTAATATTTGTAATAACTTATAAGATGTCAAAGAAAAAAATATACATGCTTAAGGGAAGGTATGCGGTCTCCCACCGGACCACAATAAAGTTGAATCTATTTATGTTGTGTGCAAAATGCATTTCTTCAAAGTGATGTGTCTAAACCCATGAAATATATTTGTACTTGGGAACTACATATTTATTCAGGCCAGTGTGGTCCTCGTTTTTAGTTCCGCAATTCCAGACTATCCTTCTCCCTCCTCCCCTTCTGCTTTTTCTTCCTCGTTGTGGTTGCCTCTTAGGTGAGGGCTCTCCTTGAGAAGCGTTTCGTCACTGTTGCCTTCAGCTCCTTTTGGGACTCCCTTGCATGGAGTCCCGTGTTTCTGGAAAAGGGGATCCTGGTAGTTGAGTGGCGATATACTGACCCAACACACTGCTTTGTACCCAGCTTCAGGTAAACGGGAGGTGTACATTAGTCCCGTGTGCATCAATCGGCTGGTCGATTGGACTTCGTCGACGACTAGGTCTAAGCAATCGGCTACCTACAGGACACCTCGTTAAGGGTGGAGGCTGTCCCAGGGGTGCGCTGTGTGCGTATAGTCACCGACAAACACCGGTGCAGGTGTCTGCATCCGCTTGTAGGATTCCGTGGTGGTTGTTGCTGTTGATGACAGAATATCTTTTTTCCCTTTCATGAAGGGAAAACAATATTTTTCTCGTGGGGAGCAACAAATTGCAGTCTTCGAAAAACGCATTTTTTTTTATTATAAAACTTAACGATAGTATATCAAATAATAACTCAATCAAAAAAGGAGACGTTTCTAAATAACAAAACCATTGTAATCCATTCTTGGGGAAGTTGAATCAATTAAAAAAACTTCGTTCAGGTGATCTTTTGGTGAAAGTTTCAACACTAAAACAAGCAGAAATCCTCGCTAAAAGTAACTCTTGGGTAGTTTGCAGTTTCGGTTTCTGCACAGGTCACTAAACAGCTCTCGAGGGATCATCTCGGAATCCGACATATTATATACGTCGGATGAAGAGATTAGAAAATCTTCATGAGCGTGTGCGGAGTGAGTCAAATAACCATCCGTTGAGAAGGGAAACTTTCCCCACCAAGCACATCATTATCACATTTGACACTGCCACCTCGAATGAAAATAGCTTACATGAGCTGTCCTGTACGTGCTTATGACCTAATCCAATCACGTGTTTTAAATGCCAACGATTTGGCCATGGTAAGACAACCTTTCGTGGATCCGAAAGTTTCGCCAACTGTGAAGTCGACCACAATAACGAACACTACTTCTGCACCCTGCTGCGTAAACTGTAAGGGAAACCATCCCGCTTATTCTAAATCCTGTTCCAAATGGACTTTAGAAAAGATATCCAAATTGTGAAGGTATCTCAATTTATACTATCTAGAAGTGGTCGAAGCCCGAGCCCCTAAAATTTGTTTTTCGTACACGGTTGCGGCAGCTAAAACTACGGATCATATCTGTTCAAACAGATCCGCCTTTTGGAACCGAACTCCTGCTGCCAATTTTTTTCCATTCCTCCAAAACCCACAATCTCAACCCAATCAACCAACCGGCCATCGAACTCCCAAAATCAAACATTAAAGTCTCGAAAACTATCACTATCACTTCCCCAAAAGCTCATCGATCCTCTGGAAGTCGAGAAGTAAATTCCCAAATTCCAAAACCGTCTTCACACCCTGCTTCCATGCCTAAAAGCAGACATCGGAGCAGAGTTAGAATTGAAACCAAAAAGATTCAAATAGTCCATAAAAAAAATAAGAACCTAAGATTCTTAGAGACATTTGATGAGTTTGAATTCGAGGATGACCATGATATAATGAATGTTCCGGACTCCCAGGGCAGCTACAAGCTGTCCTCCCTCTAGCCAATAACTTATGTTTTAGAACTGTCGTGATTTTAAATCTAAACTAGATGACATCAAAACGATTGCATCTTCTTACCATCCCTCATGTATAGCGCTTCAAGAAACGTTCTTGAAATCTTCCCACACATGCAAGATACGCAGGTATATTTGCATAAGGAAATACAATGTTGCTAATACTACAGTATCTGGTGGAGTGTCTTCACATGATTATCCCAGTACTGTAGTTACACTAAGCACGTCTTTGCAGACTGGCTGTACAAATTCATATGCCTTCTCTAATTGCAGTCTGCTGCATATACCTGCCACAGCATGATATCATCATCAATCAAGAACTCAATCGACTGGTACAACAACTTCTAGTTCCCTTGTTCTGCTCGGTGACCTTAATGGCCACAGCACCCTCTGGGGTAGTCATAGTACGAACCGTCGAGGGCAACAGATCGAGCAGTTGATCTCGGATCACTGTCTACTCAATAATGACGAGAAAACGTACTTTCACGTACGCACGAGGACTTTCCACTCTAGATTTAGCTATTTGTTCTCCTATACTTCTGCCTTTGTTGACTTTCCCAGTAGGAAGTGACTTGCACAATAGCGATAACTTCCCTCTTAGTCTCGTATGATAGTAGCGTTAGAGTGTAATCGACCAGCTACCTACTCATCGAGCGGATTGGGTTGCATTTTCACGTTTGGCAGTGGTTACAGAAACAATGGTACAGAGTGAAGATATTAATACCACAGTTACCAATGTCACCGATGCAATTATAGAGGCTGCTAACAGTCATACCTAGTAGTTCTAAACCACGCAACATTTGTAAGCCCTGGTGGAACACCGAATGCCAGTCAGCTTACAAGAATCAAAGGAAGCTATGGAGCATATCTCGGAGATACCCGACTACTAATAACCTTATCGCATTCAAACAGGCTGAGGCATTATCTCGCAAGGTAAGACAACAAAGCCAGAAATTCTTGGAACTATCCATGGAACTCTACTTCTATCCATGGAACTCTACTTCTATCCATGGAACTCTACTTCTATCCATGGAACTCTACTTCTATCCATGGAACTCTACTTCTATCCATGGAACTCTACTTCTATCCATGGAACTCTACTTCTATCCATGGAACTCTACTTCTATCCATGGAACTCTACTTCTATCCATGGAACTCTACTTCTATCCATGGAACTCTACTTCTATCCATGGAACTCTACTTCTATCCATGGAACTCTACTTCTATCCATGGAACTCTACTTCTATCCATGGATCTCTGCTTGATAGAGCGACAACTTCAGACAGCCATTAACAATTTGGTCCAGTGGAGTGACCGTAATGGTCACACTATCCTCAAGCAAAAGTGCCTGTGTCCACTTCTGCAGGAAGCGGAGTCTTCACCCGGAAACTGTAATTTGTATTCAGAACCCTGTAGTCAATGAGAAACGGTTCCTCGGAGTGATATTTGATCGCAAACTCTCCTTCCTACCCCATATTTTCCATCTACGCAGGAAGTGAGAAATTCTTAAACATCTTGAAAGTGCTCTCAAACACCTTGGGGTGGATCGAATATCCTTACTCCGAGTGTATCATTCCATCCTATCTCGTATTGACTACGGGTGTGTTGTATATGGTACAGCAAACTCCTCTAATTTGCGCAGATTAGACACTACACTATTCTGCCTTGAGGACATGTACTGGTGCATTCCGTACATCACCTGTTACCAGCCTTTACGTGGAATGTAAACAGCTCCCACTCGACATGAGGTGAAAGAAGTTGTCAGCCAATTGTTACTTAAAGATCCTTTCTTTACCATCTCTCCCTTTAAATCACATGACTTGTTTCAAGTCTCAATCGTTTATGATGCTAGACCATCTAATACTCGACCATTAGAAAAAGGCAAACACATCAACGATTCACTCTTATACGGTATCTTGACTGAAACTAATGATGTGCTAAAATTACTACCTTGGAACACCCCTTCCATCAGATTCATCAATCCCTTTGCAACATATTCAAAGTCTGACACATCCCCAGATGTTTTTCAAAAATTTTTGTCTTACATAGCCGTAAACTCGCCTCATACCAGTTTTTACGGATGGATCGAAAACGGTAAGACAGGTGGGCTGTGGTATAGTTTTGAACAATACTACATCCAGTTACAGCCTCCATCCTTCCTCTTCTGCTTACACTGCTGAAGTAGTAGCCATTTGTCGCACTCTTCAGCAAATATTCCTTAGTACCCATCATAAATACTGTATATACACTGATAGCATGAGCATACTACAACAGCTGGAGCAGTGTGATCATAATTGTCATCCCTTTGTGTCAGACATTTTTACATTTTTCAGACATTAAAAAGCCAGGGATTCGATATTCTCTTTTGTTGGGTCACCAGCCATGTGGGTATCGAGGGCAATGAAGCAGCCGACAATGCTGAAAAACTGCCTCTACCCCATTGTCCCTGGCTGTACCTTTTTCGGACGTCAAGAGGTCGAAGGATTTTATTCAGTCTATGGCAAGTCCTGGGGCCTGCAAGTCGACAACAAACTCGATCTCATTAAACCTCGCGTTAACCAGTGGCCAGTTGCTCCAGTGCTGAGGATTGATGTCAGATTGACTCGCCTCCGCATTGGACATACTAGATTTACTCATCGTCATTTATTACTTGGATAAAGTGCTCTTTCGTACTACCCTTGCTTTACTCCATTCACTGTTCATCACATTTTAATAGTTTGCCCTGATTTTAATCATCGTAGATACTTTAATAGCTCTATTTTAAATATGCAGGAGATTTGATAGAGGAAAACCCACACCCGAATCTTTCCCTTTTTTAAAAAAATACAATTGATTTTTTAAATGCTGTTTAATATACAGGGTGTCCCAAAAAGGTTGTTACGAAATTTATCTTTTTACCATTCACACAGAGAGAGGTATGCAATGTAATTTGCAAAAGTACACCAAATAAGGTAAGTAATTAAGATATGTGAATAAAATTATCACGTGATAACAATTTAAGCGGATTCAGTTTTTAATTTGTGTACGATCCCTCTAGATAAAAATCCGAGATAGCAAAAATGTTCCTTACCTGTATCCCTATCGTTAGTAAAAAAAACTACATTTCTATAGGTTGAATAGAAACGGAGATACAAGAGGTTCCATTTTAAGGGGGCCGTATCTAAATTTGGAACGGAAACTGACCCATGGCCAAAAATGATGAGTGCATTGCTGCAGATGGAAAACATTTTGAACATGCGTTGTAAATTTCCTTTTATTAAACTTTTTTCTACAATATTTTAAAAAAGATTACATTGTCTACTATTCATTGCGATTTTCATCTGCAGTTGCAATACTACTTTACTTTGCACAATGTTGTACTTTCTGACCGAAAAAAAAATGCTTTTTAGCATTGTGTATATGGTCCCTTCCCTAATCTGACAGCTTGAAATCTGTGCACAAGCGGTATAAGTCAACTTTTTTGCGTCATTATGCCTCCGTTACTGTTCAACCTACAGAAATGCAGTTTTCTGCTAACGATAGGGATGCAGGTAAGGAACATTTCTGTCTTCTCGGATTTTTATCTAGAGGGGTCGTATATAAATTAAAAACTGTATCCGCTTAAATTGTTATCACGTGATAATTTTATTCACATATCTTAATTACTTACCTTATTTGGTGTACTTTTGCAATTTACATTGCCTACCTAGTCTCTCCAAATGGTAAAAAGATAAATTGCGTAACAAAATTTTGGGACGCCCTGTATATTCATTTCAGGAATTTTAAATTTTATTCTATGATAAGTTTCTTGCACTCGTTTCGCATAACACTACTTAATATTTTTATATACATTGATTTATTGATTTTAGCCTGCGCTTGGCGCAGCTTATCCTCTGGACCTTGCGCCATAAAACCCAACCAACCATCAATCACAGTATGTGCAAAGTTTGACTTGCTTATAATATATGCAGGTGCTACTATTTAACATTTTGAAGGGAATCAAGGTCGCCCGATTATCGCAGGCTGGCAATATTTACTAACCATAACCGTTTGGCATTGGCTTGACAAGGAGGCATTGTTACGCCAAAGCCGCACTGTTCACTAGGATTTCACCTAAGCAATAAAAATGGTTGACAATGAGTTCAACAGTGAACAAATTCAACTAACAGCAAACTATTATGAAGTGTTGAAAATTACTATTGTATTTGTAGGAAATGCTTCCGCTGCTCCAGAAAGCTTCATCAAGCCAGAACTCGGGACTGAGAGTATCCAGGGCAACGGTTCTCAACATATCCTCCTTGGGCGCCTCTATTTCTGCAATGGACGACTTGATACCTCGTGAATGGCTCGGTGTTCTGGGTTACTTTACGAGCAAGGTAAAGAAATGCTAGACAGTGTTTTTCAAACTGGGGTGTGTACCTAACGGTGCCCACTCGGGGACACATCTTTAAGTGCGTACGTAGATATTCCCCTTAGCCCTGCAAGTTAAAAGCCACACCAAGCTATAATGGTAGGTTTTGAGTCGAATACATGTGTATTCAACTCAAAACCTTGGCCAGTCCTCGGCTGATAAGCAATGCCCATTTCGTTGCCAACGACCATTGTGAAAAGCGAATCTCGCATCCACAAACAAGACCATCCCTATATCCGTAACGACCTCAGCTGGTCTGGGCTGCGTCCCAATTAAGGTGTACAGGCTTCACGAACCAGAGGTACTAGATATCTAGTTGCTGTACAACGTATTTTAAACTATCATCTCATTGAATGCATATTTAATGCAAATCACTCATTCATCGTGCTTTAAATATTTTGGTCAGGTGATAATTATATTTAAATCTATTTTTTTGTCCTGCGTTGGCGCAGCTTATCCTGTTTTGGATCTTGCATCATAAAACCCCAACCAACTCTAGTGATCTATTATCCCATGGGGTTTAGTGCTCCCTTCCTCACTAATCTTTCTCCTTTGTTACTATGTTCTGAATTTTTAAATGTGTATAGTTGTCGCTTTCATGTTTCAAATGTATATAGTAGTAATCAGCCATATTTTTTAAAATTCATAATTTATAACGTATAAGATTTTTAACGACATCTACCATTCTTTGTGTCAAAAAGAATCGCCCTGAATTTATATTTTTCTTCACTATTTTTAACTTGCGTTATCAATATAAAAAAACTTTTAGATTCTTTTACTTTTGCTGTCTGTTTCAGCTGTTTTCATTGGGTATATTTAATATTGAGTTTATCGCCGTTTATCAGCTAACGGACGTTGTGCTATAAAACCCAAACCAAAATCCATTAGGTTTACTGCTCTGGTAAACATGAGGGTTGCGGCCCAAGGATGCCCAAGCAATTTTTCACTACTTCTCTCCAATTTCAAATTGGCTGACCGATGTTTCATTATTCTTTGCTGGATTCCAGATCATGAGTGTATTGAGAAATAAAGCAGCTCGAACAGCTGATATCATAAGACCATCTGCCCCTTCCAAGGCGTTCAAAATTGTTTTGTCCTCGGATCTTTCCCTTAGAGTTTGATCCTGGTCCGTCGCCAATAGTCCGTTGTGTTGCTCCAGTGCGACGTTAATTAAAATACTTTCCTATACTCGATTTCGATAAAGTTTGATATATAAATTCACTAAATATTGCTTAAATACTGAATTCCTCGGATAACGATATTTAAAAGTTCAGTGAATTGTTTAATAGAACGTCTTTGTATACGACGTCACGTACTGGCACATACGACGTGACTTACTGGTCTTTGGTGTTCTGTTCAAATTTACTCACCACGAGGTCATCTACGGGCCGCAAATAAAATATGAAAGTAAACAATCACATCGGTCATATCCTTTTTGTAAACAATACACAAAATGCATTTCTTTAAACATATTTCTTATATCTTGCACTATTCTACAGGCAGCACTGAATATGGCCATGCGTGTTATTACACAAGAAGTAAAGCACTCGGGAATCCTGGTTGTGCTCATGTGTCCTGGTAGGGTGAAGACAGACATGGGGACTGATGCTGGCCTGATACATGCATCCGAGAGCGTTTCATCCATTTTGAAGACTTGTCCTTTGTTGAACGAGACTCATCAAGGATCCTTCATTGACAGATTCGGAAAGCCGATACCCTTTTGAAAGGGGTCCTCGAATTGGCTTCACATTGTATTTCGAAATGTTTTCACGAGAAAACCCGTGAAATATGAACTAGAAACAAATACGGACACAAATTTTCTTTTGTAACGTGTACATTATATTATGGTTGTTAATATTATAAAAAAATTAGTATATCAATTAGTGTGAATTTCTTACAGATGTTGGTTCTACTTTATTATGCGAGATTAACTACAAACAAGAAAAACAGAATAACTTATTATATTAAGGTGACTTGCTTTTTTGAATGATTGTGCCAATGGTACGAGACATTTTTAAAAGTTAAATTCGTTTATTAACATAACTTTTATTTAAACAAGAAATAAGTAATAAACATCAAACGTAAGATCAAGGTTGACCTCTTGAAAGAAGGGCCGCAGTAGCCCGGTTGGAAGAGTTGCAGATTAGTAAGTGGAGCGTCGCGAGTTCGAAACTAGGTCCAACTAAAGATCGTTGTATAGGTAGGCTGATGTACATTGAATGTTGTGGCTTCGAATGTCCTCGCTTAGGCGTGGTGGGGCCGCTGCATCCCGAATAGTAAGAGTAATTACCAACTGGAGATTAAGTAACTACCGATTCGATTGGATTACGAGTTCGAATCCAATCGAAGACCGTGTACAAAGAAGGCTGGTGCCCGTTAAATCAGTCGTGGCCTCAAATGTCCTCACGTTGGAGTGGTGTGGAAGTTTGGAGAGTGGGGTGGCAGCTCAAGTCTGACCTCGTCATCTGACAGGTTCAAAATTGCGTGTTCTTGGATCCTTCCCTTAGGTTTTGATCCCGGACGGTTGGTAATAGCCCGTTGTGTTGCTCTAGTTTGACGTTAATTAAAATACTTACCTAAGGCATGGTGTGTGGAAGTCTTGGGAGTGGGGGCTAACTTGTATGCTAACCTTGTCGTCTGACCTTCGCCAATATCCCGATTTTTGCGTCAGATAATTAACACTACCTACATAATCGTATTGAAGAAAAACAATATTGCACTTGTTTCATGCTAGAGGTCTAGAGACAGATTCCAACATACGGCCCCATTAGTTGGAAACCCCCACAGAAGTGATTCGTAAAATTTCATTTTGTCATCAGTATTCCATATGTTCCACTCTATACTCTGGATGGCAAATGAAATTTAAAAAAAAATGGTTATGCTTTGGCGATTCAAGGTTTGCCCTTAAGTGTTCAGGATAATTCCCATACGCAATAATAGAAAATTTTTCAATTACTCTGCCAGAGGTTTTTCAGCTTTCTATGTTCCACGATCTAATGTCTAAATGTCATGTGACTACTAGTTTTGGTCACGTGATTCTGGGCACAGTTACCATTGCTCACTTCTATATTTCCTCCGAGTTTGCACATTGGATTAGGGAGCAGTGGAGACGTAACCTCGATTCCTGCAACGACCATTTGGGTGCATTTCTCTTTTGTACGTATGTCCATTTACTTGACGGGAAAGCATTGCTTGGCCAGATATGGCCCTTGTAATTAAGAGACTAACCATCATTATATTTGGGACTAAACTATGAGTCCTAAAATGGAGGGGTTGCGATAGCCCAGTTTGTAGAGTATCGGATTAGCAACCGGAGGGAATGAGAAAGCAAACCAAAGACCGTTGGCACTTGTATATCGTGGTCTCAAATATCCACGTTGATGTGGAAGTTTGGAGAGCGGGGTACAAACTCGGGTGTTGATCTTGTCTGACCATGATACAAAATTAGGCGTTTTCCCGGATCTTTCACTTCGGGACTGACTCTGGACCTTCGCCAATCGCCCGTTTTGTTGCTCCCAGTGGCGTTAATTTGAATACCTACCTCGAATGGCGTCCTTAGTTGGACGTTTGCTGGTAGCGATATCTGATTACGAGTTGACGAAACAAACCTATGGTGATACCCATAAATGATTTTGGGTGTGGCTGTTCCTTTAGATTCTGCGTAAATTCAACAACCCTATGCACGTGAACTTATATCCAAGATCATCTACCTTCTCCGCATGCATGATTTATACTAGTTGCGTTCGGCAACCATACTCTGTCGAACTTACCAATTTTTAAAAGTGGATTGCTCCAATGTAGGTATTCGTCATCTGACCGTGGTTCAAAATTTAGTGTTGTCCTCTCACCTTTCCCTTCTGGATGGATCCCGGACCGTCGTCAATAACCCGTTGTGTTGCTCTAGTGCGACGTTAATTACAAATTACCACCCAAGGTAGGTATTTTAATTAACGTCACACTGGAGCAACACAACGGGCTATTGATGGTCTGGGATCCATCCCAAAGAGAAAGATCGAGGACAATACGTAATTTCGATTGACGGTCAAATGAGAAGGCAGCACCTGAGCTGGAACCCAAACTTCCACACCACGCCAACGTGAGGACATTTGAGGCCATGAGACTTAAAGTGCACCAGCCCCCTTTGTACACGACGGTGTTTGATTGGATTCGTACTCGCAACCATCGGTTGCTAATCCATTAGTCTTCCAACCGGGCCAATGCGGCCCACTACCCTAAAAAGTCATCTGCTTTCTCGATAGAACCTAGCGCTATTATAATTCCAAAGATTTTATTTAGAGACTTCATGTTTACTTTGATGTTGAGTAGAATCTTCAGATGTCCTTGTAGCCCAAGTGCATCCCCCATGATCTTCCGAGACCTTCTCAGAGATTTTGTCAGGTTCCATTCCAACCAATGCGCATTTCTTTCTGTGTCAATATAGCTTTTCTTGTGTGTATGTCCATTTCCTTAGCTTTGTAGCATCTTATCAAAGTATGGTCCTTTCCGCCCTAAGACGGGCCGTGGTATCCCAATTGGAAGAACAACGTATTAGCAACCGGAGGGTTGCGAATTTGAAACTAGGTTCAGCCAAAAACCGTGTACCTGGGGTTGGTGCGCGTTAAATCTACCGTGGCCTCAAATATCATCACGTTGGCGAGGTGAAGTTTGGAGGGGTGAGAGCTCAAATGTACTCGTCATCTGACCGTGGTTTAAAATTACGAGTCGTCCTTGGATCGTTCCCTTAGGGATGGATCCCGGACCATCGGCAAGACCATTGTGTTGGTCCAGTGGGACGTTAATTAACTACCTACTTAAAAACCCAGCCAACCGAACTAACAGTGACAATCACCAAAATTCATGGCGTGGTGTGGAAGTTTGGAGAAAGGGGTGACAGCTTAGGTGTTGACCTCGTCATCTGGCCGTGGTTTAAAATTACGTAATGTCCTCGGTAGGTATTTTAATTAACGTCACACTATAGCAACACAACGGGCTATTGGAGATGGTCCGGAATCAAATCTGAAGGGAAAGATCCAAAAAATTACAACACCACGCAATTTTGAATCACGGTCAGATGAGCTCACACCTGAGCTGGCATACCACTCCAAGTCACCGTGAGGGCATTTGAGGCAACAACAGATTCAACGTGCAGAAACCCCCTTTGTACACGATGGTATTTGGTTGGCTTCGAATTCGCAATCCTCCAGTTGCTAATCCGTTACTCTTCCAACTACTACGGCTCATTTGTAAAAGTGTGATATGCATTAAAATATCAATGCTACAAAAAAGCTACTCAATTTTCAAGCAACTCTTTATTATGTTTGCCATTCTTCATTTAACCCAATTGATATAGCAAATGGCTGCAGCTTGTTTTACTCGATATCAAAAACAAGAAATCGAAATTCAATTTATAAAGATAATTCGAAGATCCTTTTTAAAAGGGTATCGGTTTTCCGTTTCTGTCAATAAATGATCCTTGATGCGTCTCGTTCAACAAGGAACAAGTCTTCAAAATGGCCGAAACGCTCTCCGATACTTCTATGAGGCCAGCTTCAGTGCCCATGTCCGTCTTCACCCAACCAGGACACATGAGCACAACCAGAATTCCGTTGTCCTTCACCTCCTGAGCGATAACACGCATGACCATATTCAGCGCTGCCTGAAAAACAGAACGAGTTAGTACTAGAAAGAATAAGAAAAGAAAGAAAATGTATTTTTTAGATGTATCGGAAACAATATCGACATTGTGATGGTTTTATTTTGCATTTGATGACACCCATTGACGGCACATTGAAGACGTCAAGAACAAAAGAGCGATTCTTTTCACCAATGGGACACCATGGGTTAGTCGTGTCACCCACTGCCCTAACCACAGAGAAAATATATAAGTAGAACGCGCGAGCAATGGTAACCTTTTTATGTGTCTAGGATCATGTGACCAAAACGAATAGTAACGTGACCCTTAAACTTCTGTCATCTGCTGGTGGAACTTAATATTCATTATCTGATTGGTCAAATTGGACGGGAGAAACGCCCATTCATTGATTCATTATCTGATTTGTCCATTGATTGATAATCTGAAAGGAAAATGGCGATTCATCACTTTTTAGACACTAGAAATGGGGCTTCACGCAACTACCCTGTCATAAAATGTTTCATCGCCAAATGGGGCGATAAGATAGGAGATTGGCCAACCAAGTTAATTTTTAACAGGAGTCACTTGACTACTAGTCTACATGTTGGTCAGGCGTTTTGAAGCTCCTCTCCATAGTAATGTTTAGTCTATTTATATTTCACGTCTATGGTCCTATCAACTTGCGAGTTGATTCCTCCCTGAATGTACTTATCTTTTTATGTGAGTAAAAGTTACTTGCGCGTGTATGTTTATGCTATTTACATGATCTTGCCTGTACTTTGTAACAGTCTTGCCAGGTATGGCCCTTGCACTATCAAAAACAGAAAAACAACCTTTCACCAATAGTTGTAGAAGACCAAAAAGGTCTATCGTAGACAAAGCGGTCCTTTTCAACAATATACTTGGAATTTTTTAGAGGAACATCGGTGCTAATTTTAATTGGCATTAAAGTCGAAACACAAGAATACAAACATTTGCAAAATCCTATATGCAACCGATTATTCCGTCGGATAAGAGAAGAAAACTCATTAAACTGACATTTCTTCGGAGACCCTGAAAGCTCATTTTCATGATGACGATAAATACCTACACTATCGCATTGTAATTTGTTCGAAAGATATGTTGCACTACCGTAATGTTTATAATTTTTTTTATTTTAAAATACTTATTTTTATTTCCAAAGTTATAAAATACGAGGGTAAATCAAAAATTATACGCACTTTCGCAATAACACATCTTTAGGTTTTGTCTCATTGCCTTCTGAGCATGCATGCTTAGAGTTTATACTACTGTGGTCACGTTACCGAAGCCTGATCTCGATAGGGTCATTTTCTTGCTTCTGCTTCAGTATAAACATGGACGCTCCGCTAGCAGTGTGCACCAAGCAGGAATAAAGAGCAGTGATACGATTTCTATGGTCGGAAGATGTGTCAGGGGTTGAAATTCATTGGAAGCTTAAATCACAATATGGGACAGTGCTCTACCACGTAGAAGTGTGTGAGTGGATCGAGAAGCTGAAAAGAGGCCGGACGGTGCAAAAATTATTGGGCAACCAACCGAAAACCTTGGAGGGAATGCGCAAGCTTGTGGACAGCTGGATCAAATGCATCGAAAAGGAAGGAGACTAGAAAAATGACAAACTTGTCGTAGATTGAAAAAATAGAGTGCGGATAATTTTTGACTTTCCCTCGTACGTTTTTAGGCGGAGAGAACGCGAGTGGTTTCGGATCGCCGTGACCGGTAGGTTACAGCTGCATGAATAAATAACAAATAATAACGCGGTAAACCGCTGCATGCCTTTCTCTTGGATGATTCTACAGTCATGGGACAAACTTCAGGGGGTGATAGAACACAACGAAACAAACACTTTTCTCCATAGAATGTATGGTCGCAAGTGCAGCTGTTGGCCGCTAGAGAGCGCAGTCAAACGCTTGTATAGCCCATAGAATGTCTATTGGGTGAGTCTAAACTAATACGACAAACTTCAGGGGGTGATAGAACACAACGAAATAAACACTTTTCACCATAGAATGTAGGGTCGCTAGATGGCGCTTTCCATTTCGGCACAAACACTATCCGACGCAAGTTGGAAAGAGGCATGAAATATGGAAACAACGCTTTAATGTCAAATAAACATCAATAACTGCTTGACAAAACGAAATAATGCAATTAGACTTGCATAAATTAAAGATAAGTACAAGGAACAACGGGTAAGAAAGAAATGACATGTACAAAACATGAGAAACTTTTCACATGGAAATGAAACGACATGTACAAACATCAGTCGGTAAGTACAACGCAAATGCACAATTACACAAGCTGTTCAAAATGTCGACCACCACACCTGATGCAGGCCTAGAATCGCCGACGTAACGCTTTTATACAAGCGTTTGACTGCGCTCTCTAGCGGCCAACCTCTGCACTTCCGACCATACATTCTATGGGGAAAAGTGTTTGTTTCGTTGTGTTCTATCATCCCCTGAAGTTTGTTCCATGATCGTAGAATCACCCTGTATAAAGGTGTTTAGACAGTTTGGATGATAACTGTAATTAACGTCGCACTGGAACAAAACAACGGGATAATGGCGATAGTCCCGGATCAATCTCGAAGAGAAAGATTCGAGGACGACACCATGTAAATTTTTGAATCAGTCAGATGACGAGGTGAACACCTAAGCTGGCACCCCACTCTCTAAACTTCCATGCCAATTGGTTTAGAAAGCACTGCCTTGCATTTTTTTACCTTGCTCACGCAGTATCCCAGCGCTCCGAGCCAATCACGGGGTAGCGAGTCGTTCATTCCAGAAATGGAGCCGGCCATGGAGGATATATTGAGGACGGTTGCCCTGGAAACGCTCAGACCCGAACTCTGACGTGCAGCAGCTTTCTGAAGTAATGGAAACATTTCCTACAAAGACAAAAAAATTTCATCACTTTCGAAAATTGCTGTTAGTTGAATTTGTTGGCTAGAATTTCATTGTCGTGCCGTTTTGGCTCTCAACCTGTTGGTAAAACTAGTTAACTGTCCAAGTGCCTTAGACGAGATATCGCGTCATCATGTTTCATGATGACGAGATAAAGATCTGGTCAGTTGCTAATCAAGGACACCTCTTCGAGACAGCCACCAGGACAGTTAAGAGGGAGGGCGCCGTCACTAAATGCACTCACAGTCTGCGAGCTGTAGGCGGTGCAAGTTTGATTCCTGTAACTACCCTGAGTGGATATCTCTTCTGCATTAGTAAAACTTTCCTTCTGTGTGTGCCCTCAAGGATATATCTTTAGGTGCGTACGTGCATCACAACCCCAGAGGTTTCCGAGACATCTTTCCTTCACTTCGTTTTCCCTTTCCTGTCTTTTTGCTTTCTTGCTGTGGTTTCCTCTTCGGAGGTGAGGCTTCCTCTTGAGAAGCTTTTCACCACGGTTATCAATTCCTTTCGGGGCTTATATCACCCACGTGTTGTGCCTTGCGAGGATACCCTGCAAACACGTGGGTGAAAAAGGGGATCCTGTCAGTCATACTGACCCTATACACTGCTTTGGCCCTAGCTTCAGGTAAACGGGAGGTGTGTGTAGGTTCCGTGTATAATAAGCGGCTGGTCGGTTCTCCGGCTTGGGAAGACGCGATCGGTCACTTATTGGGAAACGCGTTAAGGGTGGATTCAGGGGTGACTGAGCGTACGGTAGGCATTAATTAATTTCGCACTAGAGCAACACAACGGGCTATTGGCAACGGTTCTGGATCCATTGCGAAGGGAAAGATTCGACGACAACATCACGTAATTTCGAATGACTCCTGATGACAAGGCAACACCTGAGCGGGCACCCACTCCCCAAACTACCACACAACACCAACGTGAGGAAATTTGAGCCCACGACAGATTTAATGTGCACGAGTCCCCTTTGTACAAAACGGTCTTTGGTCGGATTAAAAATGGCAACCCTCCTGTTTCTAATCCGTCACTCTTCCAACAGGGCTACCGCGGCCCCGTTCAGGGTGGATTCAGGGGTGACGGAGAGTATGCATCCGGCAAACTCGCATGCACTTTTGCCGACTTCAGGATCATCAGAGTTCCTGCGTGATATCAAGATAGCAGTTGTGTACTGTATAAAATTTCTTTGAGTTCTTATTCGATTCAAAATTTCACCTTCTTCCAACCGTAGAAAAACTACGTAGATCGTGCCAAAAGACCGCTGAAAACCTAAAGGCGTTCGGTATTTTCGACAGTCCGGGATCAAACCCGAAGGGTAAAATACCAGGACAACACCACGTAAATTTAAACTACGGTCAGATGGAGAGGGCACCCACTCCAAATTTGCGCATCACGCCAACGTCATGACATTCGAGGCCACGGCAGATTTAGCGTGCACCATACCCCATTTACACGACGGTCTTTGGTTGGATTCGAACTGGGAATCCTGCAGTTGCTAGTCCGTTACTCTTCCAACCTCTGGCTACCGTGGTCCCATAAATCAACAAGAGCCGCTGTAGTCGGTTGGAAGAGTATCGGATTAACAGGTAGGTAATTAACGTCGCAATATGAGCAAGACAAAGGATTAGCAACAGGAGAGTACAGTTCCAAATTAGGTCCAGCCAAAGACCGTCGTGTACACGGGGATGGTGTACGTTAAATCTGTCGTGACCTCAAATATCCTCAGGTAGGCGTGTTGTGGAAGTTTAAAGAGTGGGGTGTCAGCTCTGGTGTTGACCTCGTCATCAAACCGTGATCCAAAATTGCGTGGCGTTGTATCTTTCCATTCGGGATTGATCATAGACCGTCGCCAATATCTCGTTGTTTTGCTCCAGTGCGACATTAATTCAACTATCTGCCATCTAACCCAGCTTTGTTAGCAAATCTAATTCAATTTCTGTATTGTCAATAAATTGACTAGGCAATATGGAAATCAGATGATGATGTCAAGTTTTCTCTCATGTTTCTGTAATTTAATTCCGACTTTGGAATGGTAAGAAACAGAGTGCCAAATGTTTCAAATGAGTGTCCACCAATCAAATTTACAAATTTTATCCCTCAAATCGCGTGTAGTCCTTTAAAAATGAGAAACTAGATCCAACCAGGCCGATCCAAAAGACCGCTGTGTACGTGGGTGTTAGTGCACATTAAATCCGTCTAGGCCTCAACTGTCCTTACGTTGGCGTAGAGTGGAAAACTGGAGAGTGGGATGATAGTTGAGTTGTTGACTTCGTCATCCGACCTTGGTTCAAAAAGACGGTGTTGTCTTCGGATCTTTCCCTTCGGGATTGATCCATCCCCAATTGCCCGCTGTGTAGCTCCAGTGCGATGTTGATTTAAATACCTACCAATAAATGGGTAATATTGAAATAAGTTTAGGTAGGTATTTTAATAAACGCCACACTGGAAGAACACAGCGGGCTATTGGTGACGGTCAGGGTTCAAATCCGAAGCGAAAGTTCCGAGAACGCATAATTTTTGAACCACGGTCAGATGACAGAAATGCGTTTATGTCGCGTCAATGTGATACATCTCATGCTGCTATTTAATCCCGACTATTAGAATGTTGAGAAACAAAGTGGCAAATTTTTCATACGAGCTTCAATCAATCAACTTGCATCCCTCAAATCCGTATAGTCCTTAAAAAATGTTGACATTTTTATACCTTCAAAACAACGAAGGGACCCAGAGTGTTGGTCTTGAAGTGGAAGAGCATGTCGTCATCAGTGGGATCGGGAAAATGTCCAAACTTCACAGCTCCAGCGTTGTTGATCAGCAGGTTGAGTCCACGTTCTCCGACCGTGTCTTCCACGATCTTTCGTGCAGCTTCCACCTCGTTTGAATTCTTGACATCTGAGGAAGAAACACACAGCATTTAGAAGCCTCTCTGTAGTTAAGAGTGCCGAGGTAGCTCGGTTGGAAGAGTAACCGATTAACAGCAGGACGGTTGCGAATTCGAATCCTACCAAAGACCGTCGTGTACAAAGGGGGCTGGTGCAAGTTCATTCTGTCGTGGCCTCAAATGTCCTCACGTTGGGGTGTTGTGGAAGTTTGGAGAGTGGGGTACCAGCTCACGTGTTGACCTCGTTATCTGACCGCGGTAAAAAATTATGTGGTTGTAATATGGAGGGGGTTATGTATCTCAAGAATCCAGCCTATCAAAATACTTTTGTACTCAACAAAAACTTAACTCTATTACAATAACAAAACAGATTACACGGAATTATAGCAATAAGGATTACACGCCCCTCAGACAACCGACCTAGCACGCCGGAGTCAGACGTTAATCTCCCTTTTAGTCTTCTTTCTCTTGTTCAAGGGAGTATGGCGCGCCCCCTAGAGATAAGGGATAACACTATAGTGGTGTTATCCACGGATCTTTTCCTTCGGGTTTATTCGTTACCACCGAGATAACAAGGCCAGACCGCTGTGACGTTTCAATCAAGTGACTCGCTTACTAGTAGTCATAACAAACATCGCCGCATGGTCGGCTACTTGTGGATTACCTTTAATGTAGCGTAAGAAATTAGGGTTTTTTATACTATTTTACCGGAAAGTAAGTACAGCTGCAGTTATATATTGTTATATAACATTTGTGGAACATTACAGTGTCGAGGTGTTAAAGGCTTTCGTCAAACAACACGTTTAACGTGTGTCCAGACCGATTTCTTTAGGCTTACCACGAGGTTATCCAAAATGCCTTTTAGATGCTGTGTACCTTCTTGCTCTGGAAATTATGGATATGGTGATGCACCAAAAGTGGCGGTTTTCTCCTTTCCAGAGGATGAAAATATTAGAAAAAGATGGCTCAGGGCGATTCCACGAGCCGACTTTACACCATCAAAACGCAGCAAAGTCTGCGAACTTCATTTTCAAAACGATAATATCGTCCGGAATGTATCCAAATTCAACAAAAAAACTGGTGAGTGTTCTACCTTTTCCATGAAACGTCTCCGCTTAAAAGTTGGTGCTATACCAAGTATATTTCCGAATTGCCCTAAATATCTCTCGAAAACTTGTCCCACAGTTCGTAAAAGCAGGGAAGATAAAATTCGTGAAACTGAGGAATCCAATTTATTGAGAGCTATCAACGAAAGCAAATCTGAGTTCATTGCTCATCATGAATCTATTTCTTTTCAAAATTTTAATAGGCTATTAGAAATTCTGGATTCATTACCTCATAAACAAAATTGGTTTAAACTAATTGAGGAGTCAAAAGTTACTTTTTTCAAAATTTGTTTTAATCCAGGATCTACAACAAATTACACTGTTGTAATACATTCAAATCTGAAAATGGAAACATATTTATATGGCCAAGAAATTTCTGTAGATAACAATCAAATCAAAACACCCTGCCACGTTAATAATTTGGAAGTTATTGAAAATTGTTTGAATTTTATAAATGAAATATCAATGAAAAATTCTTCAGCCAACTATGATAATAGCTTCAAACAAATTATACATCATTTAAGAAATGTCTTGGTTGAAGTAGAGTGTGATGACCTTGATAAACGTGCTTCTCTCAATTTTCTTTCAGAACAGTTAAATTTTCTTGTTACTCCAAAAGAGAGATATCGTTATTCTGCAAATACAATGATTTTTTCATCCGTTATGCACTCAATAAACTCACATGCATACAAATATTTACGGCACTACAGTTCGCTAATTCTACCTCATCCATCAAAAATAAAAACTGTTTGTAATAAATTTTTAACCGATCCAACCGATGAAGATAGAAAATTGTTTCTCGCGTACGCACGTTCTCTTTTCAGACTTTTAGAAGAGCATGAGAAAAATGTCATACTGCTTATGGATGAAATTCATGTTCAACCTTATTTGGACTTCAAAGGTGGAAATATTGTAGGGAATGCATTTAACGGCAATTCTTTGGCTACATCCGCTTACGCATTCATGCTATCCAGTGTCACATCGAAGTTAAAGGAAGTTATTCATATATTTCCAACTTCAACCATCAGCAGTGACATTCTTTTTGATTGTATTCGAACAATTGTCACTAAATTAGAAGAGATAGGCTACAAAGTATTTTGTATTATCAGTGATAACAATGCACTCAATGGCAAAGCTATGAGGAATTTTTCACCGAAAAACCAATCAAGCGTAGTTTATCCACATCCATGTGACAACACACGCCCTATTTTCTTCTTGTACGACTCTGTTCATTTACTAAAATGTATAAAAAATAATTGGTTGAATCCTAAGAGTAACAAGATCTTAACCTTCCCAGACTTCGAGACAGGTGAGAAAAAAATTGCAAATTTCAATTCCTTAATATTGTTACATGAATTGGAGCATGATAAATTATTGAAATTTGGGTATTCTTAATCGCTGAAAGCATTATTTCCAACTACTTTTGAACGTCAGAATGTCAGTCTATCTTTAAAAGTTTTCAATCCGTTTGTGAAAGAGGCCCTATTGAAATTTGGAACGAAAATAGAAAATTCTGAAGAAACAGCTGAATTCATAGATATTGTATCAACCTGGTGGAAAATTGTCAATGTGAAAACACCATTGAAAGGACAGCGACTTAAAGATAATTTCCAAACCCCTCTACTCGAGAATCCAGATGACCCTAAATTGTTATTTTTGCGGAAAATGATTCTCTGGCTTGATACTTGGAAATCCTGTGATTTTCCTCATAAACTTTTACCCCGAACACATACCGCTCTTTCTCACACAATTCATGGAATGTTGGAAATTACGCAATATTGTTTACAAGAACTTAAAATGAATTATGTTTTGTTAGGAAAATTTCAAACAGATCCTTTGGAATATCGGTTTGGAAAATATAGACAATTATCAGGTGGTCAGTACAACATATCGATCAGGCAATTATACGAATCGGAGAAAAAATTAAGAATTCAATCTCTTTTGACCTTGTCATCACAAACTTTTGGAAATGTACCCATAACCAGTTTTTCAGAAAACTTAGATTGTTCTTATGAAGAACAAAAACAGTGGGACAACTCATTTAATCCGGACATACATCTCGAAGTAAGTGATTTTCAACAAGTTGAACATGAAATGTCAGTGATAACTTATTTGGCAGGCTATTGTTGTTATAAAATTTTAAGAAACATAAAGTGTGAACTGTGTAAAACAGGGTTGGTGTATGATGAGCAAATGGTTGTTGAGGAAAATTATGATTTAATTAAAAATTTGAATCGAGGTGGTTTATCGTTTCCAAAAGATGGTGCTGTTCGTGTGGTTTTAATTAATTATATATTGTTCAACAAACTACTTAAATATTACGAGGATGAGTTTCTGAGCATTCATTACAAAAGAGATTTTATAATAAATTTTGTTTTTAAATACTGGCAGCTGCATGAATCAGAACATTACAAATTCAATACATGTGCAAATCATAAGCATGAAACCATTTTAAAATTCATTATTAATAGTACAACAAACACTCTATTGAAAAATTATTGTGAAAAATCCAACGACAGATTGGGCAAAAATAAAAAAAGGAAGCTGGATACTGTTTCTAATAAATAATTTTATTTTTATATGTATTTTTGACATTTTTTATAATGGTTTGCTTTGAAATTTCGTTTTCCATTTTACAAAAAAATCGAATGGGGTGCGACTGAGGGTTCAGTTCACGACTGGAAGCCCCGTTTAAACAGGAAACCCTTATTTACAATCTGTTTATAAGAATAAAAGAATAAATTTATTCAACTTATGTACAGTTTTTTGTAGTACATCTGTTATTTCTGATGTTATATTGACATTTTTGAGGTTAAAGTAATGTTGACTGGTGATTATGTTGGAAATGTATGAGAGCAGAAAACTATAGCTTGTTATGAGACTCTCCTCCAGATAGGTAACATACTACATAAATCGTATTTTACAGTTCAATTGCTTTGATTCGTTTGTAAATAAGGAAGAAAGACGCGAGGGTGTGGAAGTTTCATTCTGAGATTATCATAGTTTTGACTAGGGAAAAACCATATTTACAAACTGCTATAATAATTTGCAATAACGTATAACAATATTTTCCTGTGGTCTCGTCGTATATAGAATATATTATGTATCGTTGTAGACGGATTTCACTGTATTAAGCTTTGAATATTCCAATACGGCTGTGGTCGTTCGTATCGCACGTATGACTACTAGGGAGACGCCATGACGGCAGCGGTCAGGCCTTGTTATCTCGGTGGTAACGGTTTATTCCGGACTGCCTCCAATAGCCCATTGTTTTTCCCTAGTGCGACGCTAATTAAAATACCTACCTTCTGATGTTAATGTAAGTTAAAGTAACATCTCTGAGTTGGTTTACCTGTTTTTTCCGAAAGACAAACTCGAATATTTCTCTTTGTGATTGATCCCGGACCGTCACCAATAGCCCATTGTGTTGCTCCAGTGCAACGTTAATTAAGATACCTACCTACCGAAAGACAGACTAGTTTGGTATTTTAATTAACGTTGCACTGGAGCAATACAATGGGCTTGTTTGGTGAAAAATATTTTTCCTGTGTAGTAGGTATTTGAATTAACGTCGCACTGGGGCAACGCGACGGGCTGTCATTAACGGTCCGGGATCTATACCCAAGGGAAAGATCAAGAACATCTCTTCATTTTGTACCATAGTTAGATGTCGAGGTCAACACATGAGCTGGCACCCCACTCTCCAAACTTCCACACCACGCCAACGTGAAGACGTTTGAGGCCCCGATAGATTTAACGTGCACCAGCCCCCTTTGTACACGACGGTCTTTGGTTGAATTCGAACTCGCAACTCTCCGGTTGCTAATCCGTTACTCTTCCAACCGGGCCACCGCGTCTTTGAGAGGAAGTAAAACCTATTCTTTCCGTCTAGTTTGTTTACTGAAAATACCATCGATCATCTAATAAAGTAGACGAAGTATGTACGGCAGCTTCATGTTATTTCTTCCTTTCGCTCGGTTTGAGGATTTGTCACGTGATTGTGGGAAAAAGCATGAATCCTGAATACGTGTCAAATTATTGGTTAAAGTGATTATCCAGCGTGATTAAAAACACTAGTCTGAGCTTCGATAACAAATCGGTAGGAGTGGATTCGTATGCCCACGGGCTTGACCTGAGAATTTACGACAGCAATTCCGCCAACATGCTCTCTCTTTTGTTTGAAGTTTCTCTCTTGGTGTTGATGTCATCAATGTTCCGTTCATTACAGCTGAAGTTCTACTAGTTGATTGAATTGGATCGTAAATTACGATTATTATTTAAAACACTTTATATCTATGGAACCAAAACGCTTTTTTATAAAACAGTGCACACAACAACCTTCCACCGGTAGAGCTTGATTAAGGTATGTTACAGTTTAAAAACACTTTAGAACAAGCAACTGACGTTTACTTACCCATTTTGATCATAAGTACTTGACATTCTTTCGATGAATCTCTAATTGCCTCAAGAGCCTGTAAAAATAAAAAAATTATTTGAGTGAAGCTCCGGGGTTGCTATAATGGGTCAAGAATAAGAAACAAGTTTGTGCCTCACATTATAACTCCCCATCCCACCTTCCATTAAAAAAGAGAGGCTTTCTCGACAGAGGAAATATAAAAATAGAGTGAGCAATGGTAACTCTTTTATATGCCCAGGATGATGTGCATCGTGACCCTTAGACTACTTTCGTATGCTGCGTGAAGCCGAGCATTAATCTGATTGGTCCACGGAACGGGAGAAGACCAATGGAAGAACACCGATCCATTGATTATCGTTTGATTGGTACGCGCAACATAATAGTCTTTGGTGATTTCACTACTCTTGGCGCCACTCTAGAAATTCGTATTTTCACACCTCCCTGTAATAGGATGTTACATCGCCAAACGAGGAGATATGTTGTATAAATAAGCCCACCGAGACAATTTTTCACAAAGCAGTCACGTGATTGCTAGTCGTCATGGGTAAGTAGTTAACTAAGTCGCACTGGATCAACACAGCGGACTATTGGCGATGGTTCGGGTAGGTAGGTATTTTAATTAACGCCACACTGGAGCAACGCAACGAGCTATTGGCGACGGTCCGGGATCAAACCCGAAGGGAAAGACCGAGGCGACGGTCCGGGATCAATCCCGAAGACAACGTTTCGTAATTTTGAACCACGGTAAGATGAGTAGAAAAACACCTAAGCTGAAACTCTCCAAACTTTCACACAATGCCAACGGAGGACATTTGAGACCCGACAGATTTAACGTGTGCCAGCCCCGGTGTACACGATGGTCTTTGGCTGGACCGAGTTTCGAACTCGCACTCCTCCGGTTTCTAATCCAACTGGGTTACCACGTCCCTTCTATAGAGGAAATATAACAGTGGAGGTGAGCAACGGTAACCTTTTTGTGTCCAGGTTCATGTGACCAAAACTAGTAGCACCGTGACCGTTAGACTACTTTCGTCTGCTGGGTGGAACCTAACATTCGTCATCTGATTGGAGAATATCCCTATCCATTGATTCATCATTTATTTGGTCCATTGACTGATCATCTGATAGATTTGGGCGATTTCACAAGTTCTGTTGCCACTCTAGAAATGCACCAAGATTCGTTCAAGCTACTACATGTCATAAGATGTTCTATCGCCGAGATACCAAATCGGCCAACCAAATCCATTTTTCAGTAGTCACGTGACTACTAGTCGACATGTTGGTCACACTATTTTGTACACGGGGGTTGGTGCACGTAAAATCTGTCTTGACCTCAAATATGCTCTTAGAATTTTTTTGTTCTGAATACGTATCCTTATTCATTGTGTATTGTTTCCATTTATTGATGGATAACATTTTTATCATCGTTTTGTTCTCAGTAAATTTAACAAATGTTTAATCCTTTTCTTACGTCATATTGTATTTTTATGCTTACATGTTTTGCGCTTCACTTACCCTGTTTTTTATGTATTGTCGTAAATGTATAGTATATTGCTCGGTATATGTATAGTGGATTGCTCGGCTTTCCCTAATCCCCGAAAATCCTCCGTAAGTCAGATTATATAGCTAAAAGCCGTACAGGTGAAACAGTGTCCGCCTACGGCTTCCAATCCAAATTATGATGTATTCCAGGCATAATTTTGTGTTTGGATTTAAAAATTAAATATTTTTAGAAAAACATTGGAAGTATTTCAGGTTTCGTTTAAGCCTAATATTCCATCCTTTCGAAGCCAATCATCAGTCCATTCTTCAAGTAATTCAGTCTTTAAGGAACAACACTAAAAAGCTTTATCCTCAACCAGGAATTACTATTTATTATTAATTCCATAACTCTTCGGAAAATCTTATTTGATGTTGCATATAATACCTTGCTTGGCCAAAGTTCCTCCTCATAAAAATCAAACACGCTAAATTTAACTACCGTATACATCGAAATTTGCTAATTTCACCTTAAAATTTTCGTATTTCATCTTGAAGAGTTTGGTGAAAATTTCAAAAAACAAAGGGCCTCCATACAATTACATCATTCAACAAAATGATAAAGTAAGAATTCACTATGAGAGTAGCCAAAAATACCTATTAAACAAACAATATACTCTATTTGACATCGATACTAGTTTCGAAAGATTCCGCTTGAATTACATTCTATTGTATGAATGAATCAGAGGAATAATGAGAATTAAGTGTCGAGAAAGCACTTACCTGTGCGGTATCCTTGTTCCTGTAAGTGGCGAAGATGAATTTCGGGGGCTTAGGCAAATGGACCAATTGTCTCACCAATTCCAATCCAATTCCCCTGTTGGCTCCCGTGACGAAAACACTGCCCACATCCATTTTGAAATTAGGTACCTTCTTCTACACTTGGATCCTTTTCACGAACCAAGTTTACACCCCTTCAAGAAACAAAAGGCACTGTTATACGTGATAAGTATTTTATCTACTGATAGGATTTTACTACCAGCTCTGAAATTCACTCCATGAAAGCTTGATTCACCGCTTTGAAACAAAATCTTACTTTTCATGTGCTTCCTCATCTGTTTCACCCTTCCACTTTCGTTTTATTTACTACGCACTGATTGGTCACAAGTTAACAATGGAGAGTAGGCAGAATGACCTTCAAAATTTGGATAATGTTCCGTCGGGATATTGGACTAGATTGGGCACTTAAAAGTAAGCACGCAACAAGTTCGCATTGGGCGGATCGGATTAATTTAAAGTACTTCGCATACTGCATTCAGAGCATCAATATTTCCGAAAGTGGGCCACTTCCAAAACGTGTCTCAGTTCAACGTGCAATTTTTTCATGTGAACATCGGTTACGATAAAAAATTTTATTGTGCTCAAACGCTGTTATGGACATTGAGAAAGTAGTTGTTGCTTGATAGCAGAAGAAAAGGTACAAAAACGGAACTTGTGGGTACACAATATAAATAAGAGGTCGGAGTATGGAGATAACTGACATTATTCACTGATTTAGTTGACGGTGATCAGTTTTTTCAGCATCTTTGAATGACCCACGCTCGCAACCCTCTGGTTGCTAATCCGTTGCTTTTCCAACTGGGCTACCGCACACCTTAAGATTTATGGTTAAAGGGACTGGATAAATTTTTTGTTCAGTGTTTTCAAAAGTTAAAGTTAAGTCGAATCGTCAGTAACTCAAGTGATGAACTTCCCAAGTACTGCCGGGCCGTCGTGGCTCAGTGGGTATGCACACTGCGGTAGCAACCTTCGATTCCTGTCAGGTGTATTTCTCTTCCGTGTCAGTAAAACTTTCATTGCGTCTGTATATTACTTGATATCGTATGTCTTGTGTCTCGCGCAGCGTGGCCAAAATATGGCTCTTGCACCATAAAACCCGAACAAACCACTGCCCAATAAGCTCCTTGAAGAACAACCCCCCCCCCCAAAAAAAAAAAAACCAACCCAAGTATTACCCACGACCGAAGGTTCTTAATCCTCCTGGTGGTTGTTTCGACGAGGTATCTCGTCATTAGCAAAACTGACCAGATCTCTATGGATCTCGTCCTTAGAAAAAACTAACCAGACCTTGATCACGTCATCAAAAAATCGGGAATATCCTGCTTAGGACTCATCTCGTCATTAGCAAAATTGACCAAATCTCTATGGATCTCTCGTCCTTAGAAAAAACTAACCAAACCTTGATCACGTCATCAAACAATCGGGAATATCCTGCTTAGGACTCATCTCGTCATTAGCAAAATTGACCAAATCTCTATGGATCTCTCGTCCTTAGAAAAAACTAACCAGACCTTGATTACGTCATCAAAAAATCGGGAATATCCTGCTTAGGACTCATCTCGTCATTAGTAAAATTGACCAAATCTTCATTGACGAGATATCTCGTCGAAACCATTTGGAGGGTTGACGTTCGGTGATCAATTCGGGCTGGGAGCCTATCCCCTGCGCAGCTGCTGTACTTGCTTTGAAACAAAATTCAATGGGAGGAAAGTTAGATCGCTATTAATTCAATTGAATAACTAACGAAAGTTGTGTTATACAATTATGGTAGGTTGCTGAAGTAACTTCGCACTGGAGCAACACAACGAGTTATAGGCGGCGGTCCGGAATCGATCCAAGAACGCCTCGTTAGTTTGAATCACGGTCAGATAACGGGAACCCGAGCTGCCATTACTCTTCAAACGTCCATGTCAACGTGAGAACATTCGAGTCATGACAGATTTAACATGCACCATTCCCTTTTTCACGACCGCCAATCCTCTGGGATTCACCCATACATATCCTTTCTTCAATCTGAAGTTTTCCATATATAACTTCTAACCAGTTTTGACCTTGACCAATAGAATTCTCCCTAGGAGTCCCTCGGGTCGTCAATGGCCCGTTTTGTCGCTCCAGTTAAACGTTAATTAACTACCTATCCTAGGAGTCTTTCAAGTAATAAATGTAGTTTAGTCATGTGTTGTGGAAGCGCAATACACTGAAATATGGTGACTGAGGGTTAAGGTGAAAAATAGAGTTGATTTGGGCCATGTGTAAAATAAGGATCACTATTCCCCTATGCATCGATCACCAACCTTTTATCATACCATAGATCAGTTTCTCAAACTTTTGACTCGACGCTTCCTTTTCAGACTTTTTCAGTGTCCCCTCTGAAAAACCATCTCAACAAAGCTGTTACATTTTGTAGCTGTTGCATTTTGTAGCTGTTACATTTTGTAGCTGTTACATTTTGTAGCTGTTACATTTTGTAGCTGTTACATTTTGTAGCTGTTTTGGGTCATTTAAAAATTCTGGAAAGCTACTTTGGTAATAAAACAAATTGTAATGGAAATTATAAATCTAACATTAGTAATGTTTTGTTAGGTTGACTGAATACCATACTTCAAATATTCGATATTGTAGTCTACATTTTTTGGATCCGCCAGTAGTACATCTAAAAATATTGTTATATAATATTTTTATAACCAATATTGTTTTTTTTTTACGTTTGTGTATACATTAACATTGTCTTGGATTCACCCGGATAGTAACTAACAACTATGAATACAAAAACTAAGGTAGAAACGAAATGGATAAGAAATTCACACTATTTGACATCCATTTTTATATTAACAAATGGCACGAAAATAGAATATACAAGTTCCAAAGAAATGGTCTTCACATTTTGTGTCCCTTGTTTCCTATTTCTAATCTCGAGGAAGATTTTTCGAAATACAATTTGTAAATACAATTCTAAGACCCTTTTCAAAAGGGTATCGGTTTTCCGAATCTGTCGATGAAGGATCCTTGATGCGTCTCGTTCAACAAAGGACAAGTCTTCAAAATGGCGGAAACGCTATCCGATACTTCTATCGGGGCAGCTTCAGACCCCATTACAGTCTTCACCCAACCAGGACGCATGAGCACAACCAGGATTCCCGAGTGCTTTACTTCCTGAGTAATAACACGCATGGCCATATTCAACGCTACCTGCAGAACAGAACGAATTGGTACAAGCAATAATACGAAATGCTGAATAAAATGCATTTTTGTGTATTGTTTACAAAAAAGGATATGGACTATGCGATAGTTTAATTTCATATTTCAAGATATGCAAAAGACCAGTACGCGCCGGTCGCCCTATGCAAGACCAGTACGTAAACAGTGGTGACTTTTAACTTTTAACCATCGTTATCCGAGGATTTCAGTAATGTAATAGAAATACAGATGATAACCATTGCTGACTATCGAAATCAGAGTACTTATTAGGCTATTAGAAGCAACACAAGACAAGGTCAAATGAAAACTGTCGTGGAAGATTTGGTTTGGGTTTTATGGCACAAGGTCCGTTAGCATTGTGAAAGGAAAAAAGGATAGGGAACAGTGGGAGGAAAGCAGGGTTGGGTTGGTTGAGTTTTATGGCGCAAGGGCCATATTTGGCCATTCTGAACCAGACAACATCAAGTAAGACATACACACAAATAATGCACCACCTACAACTTACAGGTTACTATCGCTAGGAGCATACCCACTGAGCCATGACATCCGCAAGAATGAAAGACAGATAGCTTCGATATCCCGATAGCGTGACCCCCGTGATTTCTAAGGAACCTCTAGCATATGTAGTTAATTAAAGTCGCACTGGAGCAACATAACAGGCCATTGGAATGGTCAGGATCAAACACTAAGACAAAGATCCAAGGACAGCGCTTCGTAAGTTTAAGTGCTTCCGATATACACGATCGTCTGGAACTAGTTTCGAATTCGCAACCATTCGGTTGCTAATTCGTTGCTTTTCCAAATGGGTAACCGCGGCCCCGGCACCTCTAGAGGTACACCTTATTTTGGAAAAGATTGCCTTGCATTTTACCTTGCTCGTCCAGTATCCCAATGCACAGAGCCATTCACGGGGTTTGGTTTCGTCCATTAAAGAAGCAGAACAGCTTGAGGAAGACATATTGAGAACCATTGCCCTGGATACGTCCAGACCAGAGCTCTGACGTGAGGCAGCTTTCTGAAGCAGTGGAAGCATTTCCTACAAAGAAATAAAAATTCATTTTTTTTTCGAAATACGCTGTTAATCTAAATTTGCTCACGTGCGATGATGGCGCCACTCGGGCCTACACATTTAGATTATCCAGGCCAGTGGTTTAATTTAATGTAAGCATTTCCCTACAAAGGCAATGAAAATTTTCATTACTTTCGAAATTTTCTATTAATCGAATTCCCACTATTAAAATCTTATCGACTCCGGCACACTACTCTCCAAACTTCCACACCACGCCAAAATGAGGACATTGGAGGCCACGACAGATTTAACGTGCACCAGCCTTCTTTGTACAGGGCGGTCTTTGGTTGGATTCGAACTCGCAACCCTCAGGTCGCTTATCCGTTAAGACAACCAAAAGGTTTGGTTTCTTGAGGTTTTATTGCGCAAGAGCCGTATTTGGCCATACTGCGCCAGACACAAGACATACAATAACAAGTAATAAACATACACACACAACGAAAGTTTTTACTGACAGAAGAGAGAACAACTCGAGAGCCTACAACTCGAAGGTTGCTAGCGCAGTGGGAGCACCCACTGAACCACGACGGCCCCGCCAACCAAAACGATTTGTGCTAAAAGGGTCGGAAAACAAAGTATGTCTATCTGAAAAAGCTATATACGGTCTATCAAAGCGGTAATTTGGAATTAGAATAGTGTTTTAACTAAATTAGATTTCCTCAATTAAATTGGTGTAATTGTGCATGCAAATATAAAGATGTAATTTGATTGTTTATGTAGATATGGTTTTGTTTCAAAAATACATTTGAAAAAGGAAATAATGGATTTATTTAGTTGATAAAAATTTGGATCTCTTACAATCCTGGGTAAAACTAAGTAGTGTAAATTTGGAAAACGTAAAATTGCGTATAACACCTTTACACAATCCACTACTAAACAATTTAAGAAATGACTAATGAACATATACGAAAACTGAAGAAAAACAAAAACCTGAAAACCATGCTTGCATGGAGTTCATTTCCTCCTCTTAGCTGTTTGGTGCAATCTCAGGTGTGACCTCGTCATCTGACCGGGCCCGTTGTGTTGCTACAGTGTGACGTTAATTAACTACCTCCTCTGACCTCTAATTGGTTAGAGGGGGACGCGTTAGCCCAGTTGGAAGAGCAACGGATTGGCAACCGGAGATTTGCGAGTTCAAACGAGGCCCAACCAAGTACCGTTGTGAACACGAAGGCTGATGCACATTAAATCTCATGGCTTCAAATGACTTCGAGTTTGCGTAGTGTAGAAGTTTGGAGAGGGGTGCTGACTCAGGGTGTTTACAACGTCGTCTGACCATCATTCAAAATTACATGGCGTTGTCCTCGATCTTTCTCTTAGAGATATATCCCGGACCGTCGCCAATATCCCGCTGTGTTTCCCCCAGTGCGACGTTAATTAAATATCTACCCATCTATAAACTGCCTGGAAAATATTAAAATACTTTTATGACGTCAAGTTTTCTCTTATGTTTCTGCAATTTAATTCTGACTATTGGACCTACCAATCTTAGAACCTCCACGGCTTCCGAAATTATATATAAACATTAAATCTTTTATGTCCCGGCATTACTACAAAATATTAAAATATATAGTATCACCAGGAAAGATTACCTATTTGAAGGCCATACTACCGGAGATGTTGCCCTCCTGACTCTCTTATCTAGATTTCCATCATATTCTTCCAGTAAGAACATCATCGCAAATTGTCGCAATCAAGGTAAACATCAAAACCTTGTTGACAGTATGCTATAGTATATATCTCCCACCATCCCTTAGAATTGATCAAAACTAACTGAATGATTTGATCAAATTTGGTGATACTCCAATTAAAGTATCGGCACACAACACATTAAATACCAGTGGTAGTATATTACCTGAACCTGATTCAATATATGACAGAAGAGGGAAGTGTTGACTACACTTAAACATCAGGGGTTCATTAATTATTTAATTATTAAATTAATAGCTGATTTTAACTTATCTCCCATTAATTCATATATTGGAATTTAAAGTAAGAATAACAGCAACCCCGAATGGATCACCAAACGTTAAGCACTTTCCATCGTGGTCAACCCCTCAGGGGCACATCTTTAGAGCATCATAACCTCGAGGTACCCGAGTGATCTTTTTTCCCTTTCATTTTTATCCTCGCCTACCCTTTTGCTTTTTGATTTGTCTTCCTCACTCATTGTATTGTCTGTCCTGCGTCTGGCGCAGCTTGGTCAAATATGGCTCTTGAGCCATACAACCCGAAAACAACAAAATAACCAATCGATCGTGGGCAGCATTTGGGAGTCGCCACTTGATTAACTGTCCCGATTCGAGGGTGAACATTGACTTTTGAAAACGCTGATGAATTTTAGTTATCCAGACCCTTTAATCATAAATTTTATTCAAAAATGTTTACTCTGCAAATTATTTTAGGTTACCCTTATGATGAGGAGAAAAGCTCCAAAGCTGCTTATGTTCCGAAAATGATATGTCCAGTCCAGTCTAATATCGCGACAGAAGGCTTAGATACATTTTGAAGGCCATTCTGTCTGCAATCTCCATTGTTAATAAAACTGCCACCTATCAGTGCGTAGTAAATAAGACGGAGAAAAAAGCGAAACAGAAGAGGTAACATGAAATGGATAATTTCGTTTCAACACGGAACTTTCATCGAGTGTATTTCATAGTAGTGATTGAAAAAATCATATCAGTAGATAAAATTTTTATCATCTAGTATATAAGTGCCTTTTATTTTTTGAAGGCGAATAAACTTGCTTCGTGAGAAGATCGATGTGTAGAAGGTACCTTGCTTCAAAATGGATGTGGGCAGTGTTTTTCTCACGGGAGCCAACAGGGGAATTGGATTGGAATTGGTGAGGCAGTTGGTCCAATTGCCTAAGCCCCCGAAATTCGTTTTCGCCACTTACAGGAACAAGGATACCGCGCATGTAAGTGCTTTCTTAACCCAAAATTCTCATTGTTACTCTGATTCAAATGAATTCAATAGAATGTATTGTAAACGAGTCTTTCAAAACTAGTATCGGTGTCGATGTGAAATAGTTTATGTTCGTCGTTGAATAGGTATTTTTTGCTAATGTCACAGTGAATTCTTACTTTTATTTTGTAGATTGGTGTAATTATGCTTTGTTTTTTAAATTTTTGCAAAACTATTCAAGATTAAATACGAAAATTTTAATTCGAAATTAGCAAATTTCGAAGTATACGGAAGTTAAGTTTAGCTTGTTTGATTTTTTATATGGCAGTAACTTTGGCCAAGGACAGGTATTATATGTAATATCCGATTGATTTTCAGAAGAGTAATGGAATTAACAATGAATAGTTACATAAAAGTTAATCCTGGTTGAGGATAAAACTTTTTAGAGTGTGTTGTTTCTTGAAGGAAATTACTTGAATGGTCTGATAATTTCTTTGGAATGTTATATTAGGCTTCAGCAAAGCGTGAAAGACTTCCAATAAATTCTAAAAATAATATTTAAATTTTTATAACCAAAATAAGTTTTTCTAAGCTATTGTACACAAAATTAGCGTTTAATCGATCCAAGAGCACGTTTTTGTAATCTGATAAAATATTTATGCTATATTAGTTTTGTTCAAAGCAATGCGTGGTTTTTTGGTTCGGAGAATCTAATTAGAAGACGGTTCAGTAAATTTCGAAGTATACGGAGGTTAAGTATAGCTACTTTGATTTTTTTATGGGGCAGGAACTGTGGTCAAGAACGGGTATATATGTTACCGGCAATGTATGCAAAGCAGGCATTGTATAGAATGCCTGGCGTTTGGGGGCAAAGTATGAAATATCCGAATTATTTTAATATTATTTGAACATTCCCTAGGTATTGTATGTAATACCTAGGGATTATAAGGAATGACAAATGCTATTTAGACAAAGTGTTAAAAGATAGTTAGGAAAAGGCTTTTATTGAAAATATGTATATGAAAAGGAAAGAAATACGAAATAAAGTATAGGACTTTCTTATTGAGGAAAACAAGAGAAAATAAAATATGAACCTACTTGTTGCAACAAGGAAGGAAAGAATTTTATTTTAAATTGCACTTAATTATCTTTCTCAGGAAAAAGTAAAACTTAAAATGAGTCATGAAAAGGCCTTCAATAAAAATAAATAAATGAAAAGAGAAATTATTAAATGAAATATGGGAGTGTTTTTCATACTTTGCCGGTTTGTCTTTCGGCATTGCATAGAATGTCTACGAAATGTGTAAAATATTAATCGTTTCATACTTTGCCCCAAAACGCCAGGCATTCTACATATTGCCTAGGCATTCTATACGATACCTGCTTTGCATATTTTGCCTATAACATATGCAATATACCCAATACGATTTTCAGAAGAGTGATGGAATTAACGATAAATAGTAATAATAATAGTAGTTAGAAAAATTTGATGTCTATCAGAAACGCCAAATGATAGATTTAAAACTCGATAATCAATATGAAAAAAACCCGGCAGATTTAAGAATAACCGATCTCATGATATTTAAAACATCAATCGATAACATGAAAATGAGATGGACTTAAAACACGTAGATCAACAACATTAAGACAAATCGTCGGTTTAGAGCACTCATTCACTGACAAAATATTTTTACTGTTCATCTGTTAAAATACTATTAGCTTTAAGAATAAAAAAATAAGAATTGTAAGCATTTTGATTGTTATATATTTTTAAAAGCAGATTACAACTAACAGTACATATCCAATCATCATTAAACAATCATTTCGTGTCTCCGATGTTTTTTCTTGATGAGTTTTTGTTCTAAGATTAAAATACGTATGTTGATCAACAACATAGAAATTATATATTAACAATAAACAATGCTGCATAAGAAAGACTAAAATACTATAATTTTCAATTTTAATTATGACACTTAAAACATTGAAATATTATTTGGATGAACGTTTTCCCAAAACATTCTGTCAGTTCTAAGTAGAGTTATTAGAAAAATACAGTGGTTATTAAGATTTGCTCGCTTCACAAATGAAAAGATATTTGTAGGTAAATATGCGTTTAGGCCGAATGTAATTTGATATTTATCTTGTAGAACAATTGACTAAGAGAGGGATTTTCAGTGTAAATAAACAAACCAGATTTAAAACGGAGGTTTTACTTCCGGTTGCGCAAATGCTCTCACATTATACATATATGGTTACCTCAAAATGTAATTTATCTCCGTTTTCGCCACATCTAAATTACGTCTACGCTACATCATAATGACGCTGATCCCATCTTATATCCTATGTCAATTCGGAATTCATTTGGAATTTGTATTGTCGTTTTGCTGAAATAGGACTTCGAATAACAAGTCAAATAAAGTCACGCCCGGAATACTTCTGGCAAGGTAGATGGACATACACACAGAAAGTTTTACTGACGCAGAAGAGATATTCACTCAGGGTACTTACAGAAATGAAACCTGTACCACCAATCTCTCGCAGGCTGCTAGCTCCATAGACGTGAAATATAAGTAGAATGAGCATTGCTATTGAGAGGTGCTTCAAATATTGAAACCAGCATGTTGACTAGTAGTCGCATGATTGCTCTGTGAAAAATGGACTTGTCCGATTTGGCATCTTATCACCTCGTTGGCGATATAGCATCTTATGACAGGATAGGTGTGAATGCTCATTCTAGAGTGGGGACAAAAGTGGTGAACTCCCCACAGTCAACTACTATGGAATGATCAATCAATGGACCAATAAGTGATGAATCAATGATTGGACGTATTATCGTGTTCTGTGTACCAATCATATGGTGAATGTCAGGTTCCACACAACAGACAAAAGAAGTCTAAGGGTTACGTTACTTCTAGTTTTGGTCTCATGATCCTGGGCAGATAAAAGGTTACCATTGCTCACTCTACTTCTATATTTCCTCTATGGAATGCATAGAGGAAGCACGCTCCATCGCGAAACCACTACCGCCACCTACATTAACTTGACTGAAAAGAAGCTCTCATAACTGAATGGAAAATGGGATGAGGAGTGATACTGCGTGGCACAAACTTGTTCCTTATTATTTACCCATTATAGCAATCCTGGAGCTTCACTCAAATAATTTTTAATTTTTACAGGCTCTTAAGGAAATTAGAGACTCGTCAAAACAATGCCAAGTAGTTATGATCAAAATGGGTAAGTAAACATTAGGTTGTTGCTCTAGAGTGCAATTAAAGCATAACATTCCATAATCAAGCACTGCCGGTGGCAAAGGTTTAGTGTGCACTGCATTGTAAAAGTTCTTTCGGTTCCATTGATATAAATTGTATTTTGAAAAGCAATCGTAAATTGCGATTCAATCAACACGTAAAACTTCAATAATAATGGACGGAACAATGATGAATGTCAACACCAAGAGAGCATCGACCTTGAAACCAAAAAAGCACGTGGGCGTATTCGCTGTCGTAAGATACCAGAAGGGTAAGTCACTTAGGCTTACGAATCGATATGGGCCGATTGGCTATCGAAGCGCAGATAAATGGTTAATTACGCTGGATAATCACTTCAATCAATCAATAATGTGCTCCACTTTAGGATTCATGCTTTTTCTAACAACCACCTGACAGATCTACAAACCCAAGAAGCACTAAGAAATAGCACTGAGCTACGCACACATACCCCGTCTATTTCATTAGAAGGTCGATGCGAGGGAGCAGTATTGATTGGTTAAAGTGATTATACAGCATGACTAGAAATACTAGTCGGATCTTCGACAGCGTACGGACTAGTGTTTACTTGGGAATGATTCCCCAATGGGATCAGTTCCGCGCATGCTCATGGACGATTCGATTTTCGATCGTAGGTAGATATTAAACACGGGAAAAGTGATTCGACTCTTCAATTGGATTCTTTCGTAACTTGTTTAAATTCCACAAGTTGTGATTGTTTATTTACTTGTCTGGGAGTCTGTTCTAATTAAAACGTCTTCATTACTTTAGAAGCAGATTTCTTGAAATGTTTTGAAACAACATTACTTTCGAAGCATACTCACATTCATATCGCCTAAACCAAGCGAGGTGATGAATCGAATCGAACCATCAATCTGGAATCGAATCGCATCGCTCTTTTCGGCATTTACTCACTATCGAAAATCGAATCGTCCACGAGCATGCGCAGAACTGATACCGTTGAGAGCCATCTCCAATTAGAGATACTAGTCAGCCAACGGGTCTCAGTCGATTTCTATGCCCACTTTACGTACTCATCCTAGATCTTAGGACAGCGATTCCGCCTACATGATCTGTCTATTTCATTAGAAGGTCGATACAAGAGAGCGATTCCTTAGCCAATAGCTGACTAGCCAACAGATCCGTTCTTGTTTACAAAACGGTCTCTTTCAACAACATGATCGCAAACTTTTAAAAGTTAAACGCTTCGTAAGGTAGGTAGGTATTTTAATTAACGTCGCACTGGAGAAACACAATGGACTATTGGCGACGGTCCAGGATCAACCCCCGAAGAAAAAGATCCGAGGACAACATCACGTACTTTTGAACCACGGTCAGATAACGAGGTCACACCTGAGCTGGCATCCAACTCCCCAAACTTCTACACCACGCCAACGTGAACACATTTCAGGCCACGTCAGACTTTTCGTGCATCAGCCCCCTTTGTACACGAGGGTCTTTGGTTGGATTCGAACTCACCCCCCCGGTTGCCAGTCCGTTACTCTTCCAACCGGGCAACCGCGGCCCTAAAACGCTTCGTTAGGACGCAGGCTGGAAAAACGAGATCGAAGTATAAAACAATCCAATCAACCGCAAAAATCATTCTGATTGAAATGACAATGCATAAGTGACTGCAACAATACTTAAAACGAGAGGATGAAAACAGAACCGCAACGTAAATCGATGAGAGACAGCGAAGGCAGTGAACAAACCTGATGATTTCTCGTTAACCTCGAACCCAATGACTGTACACCGTCCATTGTCTCAATCACGATTCTACTTTCGCGAATTAAATCTTCCAAGAATATGAAACTTTCATAAGTTCTAAACAGCGACATCTTTTAATATTTTTCAGCTTTGTTTCAACTTTACACAAGCTCGGCGTGTCAAAATGGTAATCGAGAAATTTCTTGCCCTAAAAGAAATGCGCAGCTTGTTTTTTGAACCTTGTTCTCTAAAGCCCTAAATCAAATGAATCAATGTCCACACTGATCGTTACTTGGCGTTATCTTGTGATTGGCGCAGCTAGGCCAAAGATGACTTGTACCATAAAGCCCACCCAGCAATCTGATGCATCAAAGCAAACTTAACTAGAATAGAATATCCGGTATTACTACTTATCCAGAAATCACTTGGGCCGCAGTAGCCCGGTTGGAAGAGTAACGGACTACCAGAGGGTTGCGAGTTCGAATCCACCAAAAGATCGTCGTGTACAAAGGGGCTGGTGCACGTTAAATCTGTCGTGTCATCAAATGTACTCACGTTGGTGTGGACGTTTGGAGAGCAGGGTGTCAGCTCGGGTGTGATCTCGTCATCTGACCGTAGTTGAAAAGTACGGTTTATTGTCCTCGGGTTGATCTTCGGGGGTTGATGCTAGACCGTCGCCAACAGTCTGTTGTGTCTCTTCAATGCGACGTTATTTAAATACCTACCTACCCAAAAATCACTTAATTTTTTTTGAGTTCCACAGAACATAGAATTATCTAGAGATTTCTATAGATAAGCGCAGTTTCGTTTCTGTAGAAAATTTCTATAGAATTCTATACAGATTTCTAGAGTAAACGATCTGACTCGAAAGAGAAGTTCTATAGAAAAGTAAAGCCATGAAACTAAAGAAATGTGACCTATAGAATTCTATGGAGGTTTCTAGAGACATTTTATATACATATTAATCTATAGAGTTTATAAAAAACCGAGCCATAATTCCATAGAAATGTTTAAAGAATTCTATAGAAATTTTCCGTAATGGATAGCATCTATTTTTACACTGGAAAATAATTTTCTCTTTATAGTAATCAGCCTTTCGAGGGAAAAACAACAGGAAAAACTACGCAGATATGTGATTTTAACTTTCCTTTACAGTAAGCATAACTTTAGAGAAAGGATTCTAAATGCTGTTTGTTTCTTCCGTAGATGTCAAGCACCAAAACGAGGTGGAAGCTGCACGAAAGATCGTGGAAAACATGGTCGGAGAAAATGGGCTCAACCTGCTCATCAACAACGCTGCTGGTTTGAAGATGGAGCGTTTTCCCGATCTCACTGATGACAACATGCTCTTTCACTTCACAACCAACACTCTGGGACCCATTACCGTTTTGAAGGTATAAAAACGTCAACATTTTAAAAGGACTTCTCGTAATTAATGGGATAAAATTTGTAAAGTTGATTGGTGGATACTGGTATGGAAAATTCGGCACTTGGTTTTTCAATAGATTTAAATTACTGAAACATAAGAGAAAACTTGGCATTATAAACTTTCAATATTATACGTCAATTTATAGATAGATAAGTAATGGAGCAAAAAACAACACGTTGCATTGGAGCAACGCAACGGGCTGTTGGAGACGGTCTGTGATCAATCCCGAAAGGAAAGATCCAGGACTCCTCATTTTGAAACACATTCAGATGACGAGGTCAACACCTGAGCTGAACCCCACTCTTCAAACTTCCACACAAAGCCAAAGTGAGGGCATTTGAAGCCTTGACAGATTTAACGTTCACCAGCCCAATGTACACGACTGTCTATGAATAGTTTCGAAGCGAATCCTTCCGTTTGCTAATCCGTTACTCTTCCAACTGGTCTACCGCAATTTTTAGGCAAAAGACGGGAAATGTTTTGGTTTCCTCACAATGTAGAGGAATCGGTATATCGGTTGGACTTCTGGTTAAAATAGTTTCACCACTTTAAAATGGTTAAAACTAGTTATATAAATATTCTAGTTACAGTAACCCTCCAAGTGGTACCCGACGAGATATCTCGTCCATCAACATCTGGCCAGTTTTGAACTAATGAATGACGAGATGCGTCGTCGAGACAACCACCAGGAGGGATAACTCTCAGGTTTATTAAAATTTTCTGATTTAATGTCCTGATATATAGGAATAGATCGTTGCGTTGCACAAGTGCGACATTGATTAAATACCTACCTGATGTATAGGCGTCCTATAGGTGGGCGTTGGGGCGACGTATAACGTGTACCACCGTACTCTTAAAAACTAAGTATATGACATTTTTGTCATGTGAAAAATACATTCATATAAGATAAGTCTTCCCTCATAAAGTATTATTTAAATATAGATCCTTTCTACTAAGGGTCATAACTGGGTCTATTTCAAGCAAGTGATACTCATTTTATGAAATATACTGCCTAGAATCTAGGCACGTAAGGCCATAGAGGAACGAAAGTGAAAACAGGATGAAAACCACTGGCCAAATAATCTCAACGTGTTCGCACGACATAGCACGATTATCACAAGTCAGCAATAAACGTTATCATAATATAGCAGTTTTGTCTATTTTTACGGACCATTACCCTTCGGCATTGCCTTAGCGAGGTAACATTGAAATTAAGCCAAGGCCACACCTTTAACTAGATTGCTTGTGCTTTTTTATGATGCAAAGAACCAGAATCTAGGCAAGCTGCGCAAATGCTTTATCTGGCAAGGTAGATGGACATACACACAGAAGGAAAGTTTTACTGACGCAGAAGACATATTCACTGAGGGTACTTACAGAAATGAAACCTGTACCAGCAATATCTCGCAGGCTGCTAGCGCCATAGGCGTGAAATATAAGTAGACTGAGCATTGCTACTGAGAGGAGCTACGAAAATTGTGGCCAACATGTCGACTAGTAGTCACATGACTGCTCTGAAAATGAACTTGGTAGGTCGATTTGTCATCTTATCGTCTCGTTTGGCAATACATCTTATGACATGGTAGATGTGTAAATTCTAGAGTGGTGACATAAATGGTGAAATCGCCAAACTCTACTATATCGCGTGGACCAATCAGATGATGAAACAATGGATGAAACTAGAATTTTCCCAACAGGTTGAGAGCTCCGATAACCGAAATTGCATAACTAAGATTTCAACAGTGAACAAATTTAACGAATATCAAATTTCGAAAGTGATGAAATTTTTTATTTTGTCTTTGTAGGAAATGCTTCCACTGCTCCAGAAAGCTGCAACATGCCAGAGCTCAGGTCTGGGTGTACACAGGGCAACCGTCCTCAATATTTCCGCCGGGGGCGGTTCCATGTCTGGAATGGATGACTCTCAACCCCGTAAATGGCTCGGTGCAATGGGGTATCGAGTGAGCAAGGTAAAGTTAAGTAGTTTCAAAGAAGAGCCTTCCCAAATATCTGGTGCGCCTCCTTAGAAGGTGGGCGTGTAGCGATAGCAAAATATATTATTTTTGAAAACGACTCTCCTATAGATACATTTTAAACCACAAAAACAAAATCGAAATACATGCCTGCGAAGTATGTATGTTACTTATAAAAGACAAATCACATTTCAAATCCCTCGCAAGCTCTACTATGTCTCTAAGTGATGGGGTGGTGCATCACAGGGGGAACATTACTCTTGGTAAATTTATTTTAGTGAAGGCCATTTTCCCCACTACGCCCAGTGTATGTTGTATTTTTCATCGATTCTCAGTCAGCAATATAAGCTTTTTCCACTCCTAGTCGAAATGAATATGATCTTGTGCATCGATGTTGAGAAAAACCAAGTCAACTTCGGTGGGTTGAGAAAAAAGTTGCCTTACGGTGGATTCTGAGTCACTGGTACTAATGGGAATGAACAAGCGGATAAATATGCTCAGGCTGAAGCACAGTTGCCCCTGTGTAAATCCCCTTTACTACTACCCAACTTCAAGAGGCTTATATAATCATCTATAAAGACTAATAGACTCATTCTACAGATATGTTTACACTAAAGGACTGGAATGTTTTATTGAGGAATAAAGCTCGTATTCCGGGTTCCTTGACCAGGGCTATGTGAGTTACTTGCTTTCGACTTCCTAATGGACCTGACTACCTACAATAAGGCATTTACGACGTATTGATGTAGCGAGAACAGCTATCTGTCCCCTTTGACAACTATTGGTGAATGGTTAGTTTCTGGCTCTTGATGGTGAAAAGGTAATACTCGCCCAAGCTGCGCCAAACACAATATAGGAACAGTCATGGAAATGGACATACACATGGAAGGAAAGTTTTACTAACATAAAAGAGAAAAAACACACTGGAAAATGGAACTTAACGCCTTCTACAATTCGTAAGTTGATAGGACAGTGGGTGAACCCACTGAGCCACGGTGACCCCATGAAAAAATATCTCTATGGTTATCTATGTGTTTAGGGTAGTGAACGAAACAAAGTCATGGTGTCCCCTTTGGTGAAAAGAATGGTTCTTTTTTTTCTTGAAGACTTTACTGTATTGTTCATGGGTAGTATATCAAATGTGAAATCAAACCGTCACAACATCCATTTTCTTTTAGATCCATCTTGAAAAATTAATTTTCGTTTCTTATTCATTCTAGTATTAACTTGTTCTGTTCTGCAGGCAGCGCTGAATATGGTCATGCGTGTTATCGCTCAAGAGGTGAAGGACAACGGAATCCTGGTTGTACTCATGTGTCCTGGTTGGGTGAAGACGGACATGGGCACTGAAGATGGCCTCATAGAAGTATCGGAGAGCGTTTCTGCCGTTTTGAAAACTTGTTCTTTGTTGAACGAGACGCATCAAGGATCATTTATTGACAGAAACGGAAAAGCGATACCCTTTTAAAAGAGGTTCTATCTTTACAAATTGCATTAAAAAAATAATACAATTTCTTTTATTTTTTGAGAAATCCAGTAAAACAAGCTGTAGCTATTTTTATATCAATTGTATTAATCACAGAACAAACAAAATAAAGAGTAATTTGAAGATTGTGTAGGAACTTTTTCTGTGCAATGCTATTTAAATGCATACATACATTTTCACGGAGACACGAATCCTTTCCGCAAACTTTATGTTTGAAAGACAGCCTAAACAATTCGAAATTTTCTGCATAATAAAAAAACTTGAAAAGCAAAACATTTGCCATAAGCTCAAGTAAGTGTGGACTTTTGCGTGAACCTCGAACGAAATGAAAAATCTCAAGATAAAAAAATTGAGCAATAGCATTGGGTTGGTAATTGAATTAACGTGTCGCACTGGAGCAAAACAAAGAGATATTGGCGACGATCCGGGATCAGTCACGAAGGGAAAGATACGAGGATAACACCATTATTTTGAAACCACGGTCAGATGACGAGGTCAACACTTGAGAGCTGAATTGTATTGGGATTTGCCATTAAGAAAACTATCCCAGTCTATTAAGAGTTACAGTAGCCCAGTTAAAAGAGGAACGGATTAACAACCGGAGGATTGCGAGTTCGAAACTTGGTCCAGCCAAAGACAGTTGTGTACTCGGGGGCTGGTGCACGTTAAATCTGTCGTGGCCTCAAATGTTCTCAGATTGGCGTGTTGTGGAAGTGTGGAGAGTGGGGTGCCGGCTCAGGGGTTTACTTCGTCATCTGACCGTGTAACTACCTACGTACCGACATCGGGTAGCTGATGTCCTTTCGTTATTTCTTTTCGGATAAGTTGTTTGGCTTTTATGGAGCAAAGGCCAGATCATCGTTTCTGATGGGATGCAGCGTAACAGTGGACGACGCGAACAACTACTTTTAGATTTTTTTTGATGATTTTAATCTTAGTATATATTACTATTTTAAATTAAATTAAATATATTTTTCATAAATCTGAACCTTTAGGAGTGGCGATAAAAATTTAATTTTACTGAGAAAAAAGGAGTAGAGTAACCCGTAAATCATTCGAAAATTTCAAAAATGCGCATAAATATTTCAAAATTAGTCTTGAGGCACACATGTTAATTATAACATTTTCGCCATGGCCTTGAAAAAAGGAATTTTTCATAGATAGTTTTGAAATAACAGGTCATAAGTGCATGCAGTCGCGACAAGATGCAATCGGTAGATAAATTCGCACTGGATCAACACAACGGGCTATTGGTTACGGTGAGGGATCAAACCCGAGGGGATAGATCAGGAGTTAATTTTGAACCGCGGTCAGATGACGAGGCCACACCTGAGCTGGCATCCCATTCTCCAGACTTCCACACCATGCCAACGTGAGGACATTTGAGGCCACGACAAATTTAACGTGCACCAGCCCCCTTTGTACACGACGGTTTTTGGTTGGATTCGAACTCGCAACCCTCCAGTTGCTAATCCTTTACTTTTCCAACCGGGATACCCCGACCCTTAATATATAACAGAAGAGGAAATGTTGACTGAACCTAAACACCAGGGTTTCAGTAATTATTTAATTAATAAATTTATAGCTAATTTTTTAATTTCCCTCCCATTAAATCATATCTTTGAATTTAAAGCAAGAATAACAGCATGGAATAGCTACCCAGCCCCGAATGGATCACCAAAAGTTAAGCACTTTCCATCGTGGCCATGCCCTCAGAGGCATATCTTTAGATGTATACGAGCATCCCAACCCCGAGGTTTCCGAGTTATCTTTTCTCCCTTTCATTTTTATCCTCGCCTACCGTTCTGCTTTTTCTTCCTCACTCACTGTGCTGTCTGTCTTGCGCCTGATGCAGCTTGGCTAAATACGGCCCTTGAGCCATAAAACCCGAAAACAACCAACCAATCGATCGTGGGTAGTATTTGGGAGTCACCACTTGATTAACTGTCCCTATTCGAGGGTAAACTTTGACTTTTGAATCAGTCGATGAATTTAAGTTATCCTGCCGCTTTAATCACAATTTTTTTGAAAAATGTTTAATCTGCAAATTATTTGATGTTACTCTTCTGATGAGGAGAAAAACTTCCACGCTGTGGTTGCTCCATAAGTTATACGTCCCGTTAAGCCAATATCCCGACAACGTTTAGATACATTTTGAAGGCCATTTTGTCTACATTCTCCATTGTTAATTCAGCTGCGGCCTATCAGCGCGTTGTAAATAAGTCGAAGGGGAGGAAAGTCGAAACGAAGGGGAAACGTGAAGTGAATAAGTGTTATTCAACACGGTACTGTCATCGAGTGAATTTCAGAGCTCGTAAGAAGAAAATCATATCAGTAGATAAAATACTTATCATCTCGTATAAAAGCGCCTTTTGTTTTTGAAGGTTGTAAAACTTGGTGTCAGGATTCAAGTGGTAGAAGTAGGTACCTAATTTCAAAATGGAAGTGGGCAGTGTTTTTGTCACGGGAGCGAACAGGGGAATTGGATTGGAATTAGTGAGACAGTTAGTCCAGTTGCCCAAGTCCCCGAAATTCGTTTTCGCCACTTACAGGAATAGGGATACCTCACAGGTAAGTGCTTTCTTGATCCCCAATTCTCATTGTTACTCTGATTTAAAGTCATTCAATAGAATGTAATGCAAACGAGTCTCTCTCTAATCTAGATCGTTGATGTGAAATAGTGTACGTTGTTCGTTGAATAGGTATTTTTTGCTAGTGTCATAGTGAATCCTTACTCTTTCATTTTGTTGAAGGATGTAATTGTATAGAGGCACTTCGTTTTTAAAATTTTTTCATGTTTAAATAGGAAAATTTTAATTATAAATGAGCAAATTTCGAAGTACACGGAAGTTGCATTTAGCTTGTTTGATTTTTATGGGGTAGGAACTTTGGCTAAGCACAGGCATTATATATAATATCCGATAAGGGTTTCAGAAGAGTTATGGAATTACAGTAAATAGTAATTCCTGGTTAAGGATAAAACTTTTCGGTGTGTGGTTCCTTGAAGGAAATTGAAGAATGGACTGATAATTGGCTTTGAAATGTAATGATGACTTAAGTTAAACCTGAAAAACTTCCGTTGTTTTCTAAAAATATTTTTATTTTTATATCCAAACTGTTTTTCAAAGCGATTGTACACAAAATTAGTCGTTTAACCTATCCAAGAGCACGATTTTGTAATCTGATAAAATATTTATGCTATATTAGTTTTGTTCAGAGCAATGAGTGGTAATTGGTTTTGGTTCAGTGAATCTAATTAAAAGACGGTTCAGCAAATTTTGAAGTATACGGAAGTTAAGCTTACTTTGTTTAATTTTTATGATGCAATACCTTTGTCCACCAATAAGTTTTCCAGAAGAGTTATGGAATTAACGAAATAAATAGTAGATTTGTAATAATATGATGTTTATCAGAAACTCCAAGTGGTAGATTTAAAACCTGGTGATCAACATGAGGAAGAACTCAGTAGACTTAAGAATTGCTGATCTCAAATGATATTTAAAACATAAATCAGGGAGGGGGGTTAAAAGACTATTAGCTTTTAAATGATAAAATAATTGTAAGCATTTTGATAGTTATATATTTTTAAAAGCAGATTACATTGACAACACATCTCCCATCATCATTAAAATAAGATTTACTGTCTAAGATGAGAATTTTCTTGATGAGTTTCTGTTCCAAGCCAAGTAATAGTTAAAATACGTATGTTGATCAACAACATACAAATTATGTATTAATAATAAAAAATGTTAAATAATAAGAAAGATTAAAATACTGTAATTGAGTTTTAACAATGACACTTAAAAAATTTAAATATTATTTGGATAGATATTTTCGCAAAATATTCTATCAGTTCTAAGTAGAATTATTAATTAGAAAATACAGTGGTTATATATTACAATGTGCTCGCTCACAAATGAAAAGATGTTTGTTGATAAAATATGCATTATCACGAATGTAATTTGGCATTTATCTTGTAGAGCAATTAACTATGAGAGGGATTTTCAGTGTAAATAAACAAACCGATGGAAACAAAGATTTTTCTTTCTGTTGTGCAAATGCTTTCGCATGAGACAGATAGGGTTTCCGTAAAATGTAATTTATCACCATTTTCACCACATTTGGCATTTATTCTGACACTGACCCAATCAACTATCATATATAAATTCGGAATTCATTCTTTGGAATTTTTATTATCGACTTGCTGAAATAGCGTTCGAAAAACAAGCCAAAAGACGTCACGCCCGGAATACATAGAGGAGGTAAGTAGGTAGTTAATTAATGTGACGAGAGCAATGACCTATTCACGGCCGGAATACATTATAGGTTGGTAATTGGTAATTAATCAACGTCGCACTGGAGCAACAGAACGGGCTATTGGCGACGGTCCGGGGTCAATCCAGAAATGAAAGATCCAAGGACAACGCCTCGTAATTTCGACCATGGTCAGATGACGAGACAACACCTCGCTCCAAACTTCCACACCACGCCAACGTGAGGACATTTGAGGTGACAGATTTAACGGTACCAGCCCCTTGTACACAACGATCTTTGTCTGGACCAAGTTTCGAACTCGCAACCCTCCGGTTGCTAAATCGTTGCTCTTCCTACTGGGCTACCTTCCTACATAGAAATGCCACGGAAGATGGTTTGATCCCGGACCGTCACCCATAGCCCGTTGTGTTGCTCCAATACGACGTTAATTAAATACCTACCTGCCACGGAAGATGCTCTCTCGAAAGATACTTTCCCGAAAAAACACTACCGCCACCTACTTTTAGCTTGACTGAAAAAGTCATAGACGTGAGATATAAATAGATTGACTGAGGAAAATAAATTGGATAAAAAAATGTAACCAACATGGTCGACTAGCAATCACGTGACTGCTTTGTGAAAAATTGTCTCGGTTGGCTTATTTGGCAACTTATCACCTCGTTTGGCGATATAACATCCTATTACAGGGAGGTGTGAAAATACGAATTTCTAGAGTGGCGACATGAGTAGCGATATCGCCAAACACTACTATTATGTCGCGCGTACCAATCAAATGATAATCAATGAATGGGTGTTCTTCCATTGGTCTTCTCCCGTTCCGTGGACCAATCAGATGAATGTTCGGCTCCACCCAGCATACGAAAGTAGTCTATGGGTCACGATACACATGATCCTGGCCACATAAAAGAGTTACCATTGCTCACTCTATTTTATATATCCCCTGTCGAGAAAGCCTCTCTTTTTTAATGGAAGATGCGATGGGGAGTGATACTGAGTGGCACAAACTTGTTCTTTATTTTTACCCATTATAGCAACCTTGGAGCTTCACTCACAATTTTTAATTTTTACAGGCTCTTAAGGCAATTAGAGACTCGTCGAAACAATGTCAAGTATTCATGATCAAAATGGGTAAGTAAATGATGTCAGGTTCTTGCTCTCTAGAGTGGTTTTGAGCTGTAACATTCCATAATCAAGCACTACCGGATGCAAAGTTTTTACTGCATTGCCAAAGTTATTTTGATTCCATAGATATAAGTTATATTTTTAAATAGCAATCGTAAATTGCGTTCAATCAACCTACCAAGCTTCACTTTTAATGGACAGAACAATGATGACTTCAACACCAAGGGAGCATCAACCTGCTAATGAAATAGACAGATCATACGGGCAGAGTCATTGTTTTAAGGTTTCTGAAGGATAAATCACGTGGGTTTACGAATCGACATAGCCGATTGGCTATCGAAGCGCAGATTAGAGTTTAATCTTTCTGGATAATCACTTCACTATCAACAAATCAATAATTTGTTTGTCTCATATTAGGATTCTTGCTTTTCCAATAACCAGGTGACAGATCTTCAAACCGAGCGACCAGCAGAAATAGCATTAACTGCTCGCACATGCTCCGTCTATTTCATTAGAAGGTCATTGCAAATGAGCGATTCCTTAGTCATTAGCTTACTGGCCAACAGATCTGTTGTTTACAAAACGGTATCCTTCAGCAGGATATACCAGCTTTTTAAAAGTTAATCATTCCGTCAGGACGCAGGCTGGAAAAATGAAATAGAAATAGAAAACAATACAATATACAGCGAAATGATGTTGATAGAAAGTACAATGCATAAGTGACTGCAGCATTATTTAAAACGAGGATTTAAGCACAACCACAACGTAATTCAAAGCGAGACAGCGAAGGCAAGTACCAAATAACCAGACCACAGTTGTGAATGTAAGTAGACTGAGTATTGCTATTTAGAGGAGCTTAAAAAGTGATCAAGATGTTCCTAGTAGTCACTTGGCTTGCTCTATGAAAAATTGCCTTGGTGAGCCGATTTGGCGATATAACATCTTATGGCAGGGTAGCTGTGTGAATGAGCATTTCTATAGAATGGTGACGAAAGTGACGAAGTATACTATTATTAGATGATCATTCAATGTACCAAGCAGATGAATCAATGGATGGGCGTCTTCTCCCATACCGTAGCCAATCAGATGATGAATGCTAGGTTCCACCCAACAGGCGAACGTAGTCTAAGGGGGTCCGTTACTACTAGTTTTGGTCACATGATCCTGGGTACAAGCAGGTAACCATTGCTCACTCTACTTTTATATTTCCTCTATGGAACAGATAACTTGTGAACCTCGAACCCAACGACTGTATACAGTCCATTAGCTCAATCACGGCGCAACTTTCGTAAATTAAATCTTCCAAGAAAGTGAAATTACTTAAGTTCTAAATAAGTATATCTCTAATATGTTTCAGCTTTTTTCAGACTTCAGTTTTAACCTCTTAACTGGCGCATCCCGATCTAAATTGGAAAGTTTGATAGTCGTTCTATTGGTCAAGTAGTAACTATGTGAACTCTTTGATGTTAACACTTTTTCAAACTGCTGTCTAAGTACAAACCTAAATTCTTTGCTGACATTGAAGATTTCGTAGACAAGAATAGAATTAGTGATATCAAACTAAACTATTCAAAGAATTCGAAAGAAAAATCCAAATAATGCTTCTTTTGTTTACGATATTAAAAGTGAGATTTCAGCTTACATTAATAAGTCTTATTTTAACCATCTTCGTGCTTTAACTTCGCGTCGAAAACCCCCTGAAGTAGCCAGCTTCTTGCGCAAAAACCTGTTCTGGGCAAGGTTCAATTTATTTTCCCTACTTGGATCTTCATTCCCCTTGCAGTAATTGGCAGTTTTGTCTCCAAGAGATATCTCGTCCTTAGCAAAATTGACCCGAACTTGAACGAGATATATCTTCCAAACATTTGAACCTCTCATTAACCCTCTCGCTGCGTAATTTTTTTTATCAAAATAGGTTCAAAAATTGCGTACTTTTTTTATTACAGATTTCAAATCTACATATATTTTAGAGTTAAAATATACAAAATTTTTTTGTAAAAGAGTTTTTTTTCAATATACACTGCTGGCCACCGTAAATGCAACACCCTGAAGGAAGCATGCAAATAATATGAAATTTACAACATGCATTAGCGGAGGTGAGATATGCAAATGATTAGAATTTCAGCGCAGACTCACATCACGCGCGCCTGTGGCGCCACTTCAAAGCGCTATTTAAGGCTTGGAGATTTCGACGATTTCAAGTACGGCAATTGTGTTTTTCTTGTGGTTTTTTTCAAAAAAACGATCAATTATGCCTCGTAGAAAACAGCGATCATCTTTTGATCAAGTATCCGAGTTCGACAGAGGAAGGATAGTGGCCTACCGAGATTGTGGATTATCTTTCAGGGAAATTGTTGGGTTTTATCGATTGAAGACAGAGTTTTATACATTAAAAATAAATTTTTATTACGTAGCCAAGTCTTATGGTTTAAAAACAACAAGAAGTCTGATCAGATCATGATCCCCAATACTCTTCACATTATCTCCTCTCTTTTATACATTCAAAGATTTACACAATTTTCCATATTGATGTGCCCCACACGGCACTATAATTGGAGGTTTGAGACCGATTCCAACATGCGGCCCCATCGGTTGTAAAACCTCAGCAGATGTAATACAATTCAATATAAATCTAACAAAATATTTTTCTAATAATATTTTTAAATTTATTTAACAATAAAGGCTTTGTTAAAAAGTCAGCCAAATTATTTTCCGATGAAATATAATTTACGTTAAATAGTTCATCTTTTATTAATTTACGAATAAATTTGTACTTGATATCAATATGTTTAGTTTTCTGATTTTCCTGACTATTTTTTGAAAAATAGATAGCAGATTGATTATCACAATATACTTGGGGTCTTATGTAATCACACAAACTTAATTCATTTATAATTCTACTAAACCAAATAACTTCTTTAGTGCAATCGGTTAGTGCAATAAATTCAGATTCCATTGAGCTAAGAGCTATGCACTTTTGTTTAGAAGATTTCCATGATATTGGGATGTTACCTAAATAAATTAAATAGCCACTGCTTGAATGTCTGTTTGTGAGACCACATCCCCAATTTGCATCAGAAAAAGCAATCAAATTTGAACTTTCTACATTGGAAAGATTAATTTTAAAATCCTTTGTAAGAAAAACATAGTTCATAATATCAACAACGTAAGACCAGTGTTTGTAAGTATAACCATTACAAAACTGAGACATTATATTAACGGCAAATGCAATATCTGGTCTGGATCTATCTGACAAAAACGATAAACATCCTATTAAGGAACGATAGGGAAATTTCCTCATTAAATCATTTTCAATTATTTCTTCCTCTTTAACCTTATCAGGTAAGTTAAAACGAACTTTAAAAGGTAAATTCACAAAACGTTTAGGAAGATCTTTGAATTTTGACATTAATTTTTCAATGTAGGTAATTTGATGTAAATAAATTGAATTTTCAATTTCTTGAAAGTTTACGCCTAACAAATATTTAGTTTTACCTAGGACTGTAAGATCCAATTTTTTGTCCAATAATTCGATTACTTCATTTATCAAATGTTCCCTTTTTGAAAACAAAACCATATCATCTACATAAACAATTAAAATTACATCTTTAAATTTGTAGACACAATTACACCAATTTAACTGAGAAAATCCTAATTTAGTTAAAATACCGTCTAATTCCAAATTCCATTCTCTACCACTTTGATGCAGACCATATATAGCCTTTTCCAATAGACATACTTTGTTTTCGGATCCTTTCAGCACAAATCCTTTTGGCTGTTTCATGTATATAGTATCCTTAAGGTGTCCATATAAATATGCACTTTTCACGTCAACTTGACAGTGATACCAACCCAACATAGAAATCAATAGTACAAACAATAATTTAACAATAGAAAAATTCACAACTGGTGAAAAAATATCTTTAAAATCAATGCCGGGTTTTTGCTTAAAACCTTGAGCAACAAGACGAGCTTTATACCTTTTAGGTATATTGTTTTCGTCCATTTTTATGCTGTACACCCACTTACTTCCAATTATGGTTGTATTTGGGGGTGTGTCCACTAATTTCCATACTTGCCTATCCTTCATTATCTGAATTTCTTCATTCATGGCAGTATTCCATTTAATTTTATCCTTACTTGCTTGCGTTTCTTCATAACTTTTGGGGATTTCGACATTGTAACACTGATCATACATGTCGTACATCTGTTGGTCTAAAAAATTAGATTCATCACTAGAAGTAGATGGCACATTAGAAATATCCACATTAGGATGTTCAGTTTCTGGCTTAAAATTGAAATTTACAGGATCAAACCTAATCTTATTTTTAGTACAATACTTTTTAATATCATTTAAAGATCTCATTCTCAAATTTTCAGGAGAATAATAGTATACATCTATCCTATTGCTTTTATTTCTAGGTTTTTCGATTCTACGCCAATTTGAAATGTTAAGACATTTTAAGTTCTCAGTTTTATCTAAATCTTTAGAATCTAAAACTTGAGTTTCACTTTCCGATTTTACTTTTATATTTTCATTTGATTGATAAATAGGAATATCAGAATTAAGATCAAAAGAAACGTACTCAAAGTTTTTACCAAATAGTACATCAACAGCTTTCTTACTTTCGTCGATATGAACATGGACTGTTTCAACTATTCTCTTCTCGTTTGGTACATATATTCTGTAACCTTTAGTTTTCAAACCATATCCTGTCAAAATACCAAGTTTTGCTCTGGGTTGTAATTTATTTCTCTGTATTTTAGGAATATGAACATATGCCAAAGAGCCAAAAATTCTAAAATGTTTTACTGATGGTTTGAAACCAGTCCATATTTCGTTAGGAGATATACCCTCAGTTAATTTGTGTTCGCATCTATTTTTAGTGTGAATAAATGCTAAAAGTGCTTCTGACCAAAATTGTGGTTGTAAACCACTGTCTTGAAGCATAGCTCTGACACAATCCATGGCTGTTCTATTGAACCTTTCTGCAACGCCATTTTGTTCAGGGGTATAAGTTGAAGTTCTTTCGATTTTTATTCCTAGATCATTTAAAAACTTTTTAAATTCTTTGTGACAAAATTCTAAACCATTGTCAGTTCGGACACATTTTAACTTAACATTTAGCTGTCTTTCAGCTTTAACCAAGTATTTTTTAAAGTAATCAAAAACTTCATTCTTATTTCGAATAATATAAACAGTTACTTTACGTGAAAAATCATCAATAATAGATAAAAAGTATTTGTTTCCACCTAGAGAGTTAACTGGAGCAGGACCCCACAAATCCATATGGATCCTTTCGAAAACATTTTTAGTTTTCCTTTCGTACATATAGTTTCTTTTTAAGGATATTCTAGTGGATTTAGCAATAGCACAAATCTTACAATTTTTATCTATATTCTTACAATTAAGTTTTTCAATTCCTTTTACACAATTAATTTTACTCATATTTTCAATTAAGGGCATGTTAACATGACAAAACCTACGGTGGGCTTTTTCTAGATCTAAACCAGTTACATATGTATAATTTTTAATCTTGGGATAACCTTTCAAGATATACAATTTTCCAATTCTGGGAACAGTAAACAAATATTTATTATAACTATTATAAATAATCATTTTGTTATTTCCCCATTTAATTTGGTTTCCCACAAGGTCAATACGAGCACCACTAATTAAATTTCTTCTCATATTAGGTAAGTATAAAACATCTTTCAAAGTTAAATCAAAATTTCGGTTTCTATCTAAAACTGTAAATTGAATATCACCCATACCTAATACTTCCGAGGTGCTGTCCTTGTCTCCGACTAGGATCTTCTGTGGTGGTAGTTTTCTGAATGTCGTAAACATATCGCGTTCTTTACAGAAGTGGGCAGTTGCAGCAGAATCAATAAGAAATTCCCTCGGTCTTTCATTTGGAAAATTTGAAACTGCATAGGCACGTTGAAGATCAGTTTTTGGATTGTCCTCCATATAAAATAATTCACCACCAGGTTTCTGCCGATTGCATTTTTTGAAGCACTTCGATTCGTAATGTCCCGACTTTTTGCAGTAGTTGCAGAATGGTCGCGGCCCCATACGACAAACTGTCGACTTTCTTGGGCTTGAAGGAATTAATTCAGGGTCCAGTACGCATCTGCTGTGATCAGGAGTAGACGCCCGTGTCTCCTTGTATCTAGATGACTTGTTTCTTGTAGCATAAGCATCGGCCACGATACTTAATTTTGTGCCTTCGTCTTTCCGCTTCAGCTCGATTCGGCTGGATTCTGTTATTAAATGTTTAGACAAATTGTCTAGCGTGAACTCGTTGTCATCCATCCTGTATAGCAGTTGTACCAGATTATCGTATTCGTGAGGCAAATGTCTTATTAGTTGAAAGCAAACTAAGAGGTCTGGGATTTCGAATCCACCTTCTTTTATCTGTAACAGCTTCTCATGCACTCGTTTGCAGAAGAGTCCAATGGATTCGTCCTCCGGCTGGTAGCGGATTGAAAAGAACTCGTCCACAAGGCCTGCCAATCGTGCTCTAGATGCTGGTTCAAAGTTGGTCTTTAATATATCCCAGGCTTCCTTACCGTCTTCAGTAGATGAAATTAAGACTTGATATTTTCTGTCTATGCCCTGGTAGATAGTTGTATATGTCCTCTGCTTCCTATAACGATAGTCTCTTTTTTCTTGTTCTGGAGCATCTTCCAATAATAGAGGTTCCGTTTTAGTGATAAATTCCCAGCAGTTCCGGTCGATTAGCAATACCTTCATGTCCGTCTTCCACGGGCATAGTTGAAATCCGATAACTTCGGGAAGGAAAACATGGACATTTCTTGAATACCCATCATACTGGAAACCGGTAGTGGCAGAATTCAGGTTCAGCTTAAGGTCTGTGGCCCATAACCAATTGTTGGGTTTTATCGATTGAAGACAGAGTTTTATACATTAAAAATAAATTTTTATTACGTAGCCAAGTCTTATGGTTTAAAAACAACAAGAAGTCTGATCAGATCATGATCCCCAATATTCTTCACATTATCTCCTCTCTTTTATACATTCAAAGATTTACACAATTTTCCATATTGATGTGCCCCACACGGCACTATAATTGGAGGTTTAAGACCGATTCCAACAGAAATCGGTAGTCGTGTTGGACGAAACCAAACAACTGTAATGCGGATATGTAATCGTTGGATGCAGGAGGGTACGACGGACCGACGTGTTCGATCGCATCCATCTCAGTGCACCACTTCACGTGATGACAGGCATATTGTGCGTATGGCAGTGACGGATCGCTCAGCCACATCACGAACCATAGCACAGCACATTCAGTCTGTACCGCATCATCCAGTGTCTGCGCGTACCATTCGACGCCGTTTACAGCAGAGTGGTCTGTCCGCAAGACGTCCATTGCTTCGTCTACCCTTGACGCAGAACCACAGACGTTTCCGCCGCCAATGGTGCGATGGAAGAAGGATGTGGACGGCAGAATGGAATGAAATTGTCTTTACTGACGAGTCACGCTTCTGTCTGCAACACCACGATGGTCGGATTCGAGTCTGGAGACACCGTGGAGAGAGGATGCTGAACAGCTGCGTTATGCACCGCCACACTGGTCCTGCACCGGGTATTATGGTATGGGGCGGTATTGGATATCACTCTCGCACTCCTCTAGTACGCATTGCCAGTACTTTAAACAGCCAGCGCTACATCTCCGAGGTGTTGGAGCCAGTTGTCCTTCCTTACCTTCAGGGCTTGCCCACAGCCATATTTCAACAGGATAATGCGCGACCACACGTGGCACGCATTGTCCAAGGGTTCTTCGTCAATCGCCAGATTGAATTGCTTCCCTGGACAGCTCGCTCTCCGGATCTTTCGCCGATAGAAAACATGTGGTCCATGGTTGCTCAACGATTGACCCAGAATACATCCCCAGCTGCCACACCAGATCAACTTTGGCAACGTGTGGAAGCTGCTTGGTCTGCTGTACCCCAAGAACACATCCAAAGTCTCTTGGAATCAATGCCGAGGCGTGTGGCAGCGGTGATCTCCAACAATGGCGGCTACTCTGGCTACTGATTTTGGCAGGAACTACACTTCACAGAAGTCTATAAATTTAATGATTTGATACTTAGTCAACATGGTATCTACAAAATAAATTTTGTTGTGATATCTCTTGTCTTTCTTGGTGTTGCAATTTGGGTGGCCAGCAGTGTAGAATTAGATCTTAAAAAAAGGTTGTCGGAATATTGAAATTGAAGAATAATCATATAAAAACAAAATTTTGAAAATTAATCTTGGTTAAATTATGATTTATTTTATGAAATACAAAGGTAAAACGTATATACTAATGAAAATATGCAAAATATTTACAAAGCATTTATTAGAAATGAAGAATTATTAGGAATCATTATCCGCAGAGGAATCCGAGAAATTCTCATCAGTTTCGCTATAACTATCTTCAGTATAATTGATATCAGAGTCAGAACTGCTACCAGTGTCGGAAATATTGTCAGGAATGTAGGTTCTATCACTCGCGAAAAGCTTCCTGCCAGACATCTTTGAGCTTTGAAAAGAGCGCGCAAAATGCTACAAAAAATGCTTGTACATTTCGCAGAAATGTGGACATCTAAAGCAATCTGCTAACCTAGATTTGAATAAACAATTAAACATCACAGAAAAGGCAAAATGAAACCATGAACTTGGAAAGAGCGGATTGCACAGTTAAATAGACGGCAAAAATGCATCCCCGCGGAAATCGCGGGCTGCGCAAATTTTGCTATTTCTACGTTCCCCGCGGAAATCGCGGGATGCGCAGCGAGAGGGTTAACCAGTGGCCCGTTGCTCCAGTGCGGAGGATTGATGTCAAATTGACTCTCCTCCGCATTGGACATACCAGATTTATTCATCGCCATTTATTAATTGGGTAAAATGCTCCTTCGTGCCTACTTGCTTTACCTTTTACCGTTCATCACATTTTAGTAGTTTGGCAAGATTTTAATAATCGTCGCAGATATTTTAATAACTCTATTTTAACTATGCAGGATTTGATAGGTGAAGCCCACACCCGAACATTTTCCCTTTTTTAAATGCAACTGTTTTTTAAATGCTATTTAATATATATTTATATATATTTTATTCATTATGAATTTTAAATCTTATTCAGTGATAAATTCCTTGTGCTTGATTCTCTTAAACACTATTTTTTAATATTTGTATATTCATTAATTCCCCGAAGTTACGCGATAGGTGGGTCCGACGAAAATCGCGTAAGTCGAATTCGCGTAGGTCGGGGCATATAAAAACATATAAATTTTGTTCAATTTGGGACCAAGAACTAACAAAAACACTAGTTTAAAAGAAAAATATTTAATAGAATTCAGTTCTTTATACATATTAATACAAAATATTGAAAAAATAAATGAGTTAGGTAAAAAAGTTATTTCGATGTCCATGGCTTCATAAAATCTAACAAATTCGTTTGACGACATAATGCCTTCTTTTTTTCACGCAGAATTTCTTCGTAGCTAGCTAATGATTTTTTTATTCCTTGCTTTGTAGTTATAACGCGTTCTTTTCGTTGGAGTCTGTTTTCTAAAATTTGTGAGCTATTTTCAATTGAGCTAAGACCTTCTGTCAAGCTTGCAATTGGCCTTTTCTGGTGGAACTGGGTCTGATACTGCAGTGAAGTTTTGCTCACGCATCTCTATGAGTTCACCAATTGTCATCTCCTGACTATGTGAATCCAACAGCTCGTAGACACCATCACCATTGACTTCCAAATCTAATTGACTGGCAAGATTAACAATTTCTTTTATCACATGAGCGGCATGATCAGTTTCTTGTGTTGTTTCTGTCTCGTTTTTGAAAACAAAATGAACAGTTTCTTGCAGGCACCATTCAATTGTTTTTGGAAATTTCATCCCAAGATTTTCCTATGATTCTTACGGCATCTCAAATATTTAATTGTTTCCAAAAATCTTTAACAGATATCTCACTGTTTTGCCCCATAGCTTCATTCAGATGTGCAAACAAACGCCTTGAATGTTTTGATGACTCCCTGTCCATAGGTTGAAGCAAGCTGGTTGTGTTTGGAGGCAAAAGCACAACTTTCACATTGCAGGAGAATCAGATTTATTTCGTTTGGAAGACAGTTTTTTTTTAGGGTTTAGAAAACGTATAACAAAGCAATCTTAACTTTCGTCGATCGTAGAATCGTAATCGTGCACGTAGAGTTCGAGCGAAACGCGTGCAATGCGTATCACAGCAAGCGAAACACTGAAAATAGCTGGCGGCAGTAATGCCAAACGAAAAAAATCAAGAACGGCGTAACTCCGAGTTCGTGTAAGTCGGGGTATTACTGTATATACTGATTTTACGATTTTATCTTGCAAATGGGGCAGCTTGTCCTTTTTTGGACCTTGCGTCATAAAACCCAACTTATCCATCCATTCTCTTCGAAACACTTGGAAGGTTAAAAGAACAAGTTGATAACACTGTATATGTATGCCCTATTGCAAATCAGTTCGGTTTTCAGCTCGGAACACTCTCAAGGACAATACCTCTACTGATAATGTAATCACGTCACAGGAAAATTTATTTTTCAAATCCTACTTCGTTCTGTGCTTATATGCCCGGGATTTTTTGTTACAGCTTAAACCAGGCATTTTCGCAAAGATTATTTGTGTTCGTTTTCTGATCTGAATTTTGCTTTTGACGAGATATCTCGTCGAGGGAAAATTACCCATTACTCTAAGGGAATGGAGATCTAATTAGGTAAAACAAATTGTCCCCTGCCCTGAACGGGTGACAGTTTGGAACGGGTTTTTGCACCACAGACTGTCCACTACAGGGCAGTTTTCGACGCGCAGATAAACGACCAGGAGGGTTAATAAACGTTGATTTTCGCAACGATAGTTTTATTAATTTTAGAGTTTTCTGTCCACAAGCCCGACGTGACGAAATGGTAGTCGAGAAATTGCTTACGATTTAGTCTTCGAGGAAGTGCACAGCTTGTCTTCTAAAGCCCAAATTCGAGTGCATCAATGCCCAAATTATCCATTACTTGACGTTGTTGTATGTTTGGCGCAGGTAGGCTAAACATGATACTTGTGCCATAAAACCCAACCATCTAACTTATGAAAGTAAACTTTTAATTGGAATAAAATATCCGATATGATGAGCATTAATCCAAGAAATAATCCCTTACGAAAGAAATTTTTAGCGTTCCGTACAACTATAGAATTCTAGAGGTTTCTATAGAGAAAAAAGTTTCGTTTCTGTAGAAAAAGAATTATACAGAATTCTATAGAGAAAACGAGCTCTGATTCCATAGAAATGTATTTCTAGACAATTCTATAGAGAAGTTCTATAGAAAAGTATGTCGTGAAACGAAAGAAATGAGCTTCTAGAGAAATTTCTACAGACATTATATAGATTGAAAAATGGGCCATAATTCTATAGACCACATTCTATAGAAATTTTTGGTAAGGATCTATTTTTGCACTGGAAAGAAAAGTTTTTCACCTAATAGTAATCAGTCTTTCAGGTACAAATAACAACAGGAAAAACTACGCAGATATGTGACTTTAACTTTCCTTTACAGACGTAAGCATAACTACAGAGAAAGGATTCTAAATGCTGTTTCTATCTTCCGTAGATGTCAAGCACCAAAACGAGGTGGAAGCTGCTCGAAAGATCGTGGAAAACATGGTCGGAGAAAAAGGGCTCAACCTGCTCATCAACAACGCTGCTGGTTTGAAGATGGAGCGTTTTTCAGACCTCACTGATGACAACATGTTCTTTCACTTCACAACCAACACTCTGGGACCCATTACTGTTTTGAAGGTATAAAAACGTCAACATTTTAAAAGGATTTCACGCAATTCATGGGATAAAATTTGTAAAGTTGATTGGCGGACACTGGTATGGAAAATTTGGCACTTTGTTATCGATGGAGTTAAATTACCGAATCATGAGAGAAAACTTGACATCATAAACTTTCAGTATTATACTTCAATTTATAGATAGGTAGGTAGTCAATTAACATCGCACTGGAGCACCACAACGGGCTATTGAAGACGGTCTGGGATCAATTCGAAAGGAAAGATCCAGGACAACGCCTCGTCATTTTCGAACCTCGGTCACATGATGAACATCTGAGCTGGCACCCCACTCTCCAAACTACCACAGGGCTGCGGTTGCCCGGTTGGAAGAGTAACGGACTTGCAACCGAAGGGTTGCGAGTTCGAATCCAGCCAAAACACCGTCGGGTACAAAGGGGGCTGGTGCCCGTTAAATCTGTCGTGGCCTCAAATGTCCTCACGTTGGCGTGGTGTGGAAGTTTGGAGAGTGGAGTGCCAGCTCAGGTGTTGTCTCGTCATCTGACCGTGGTTCAAAATTACATGGTGTTGTCCTCGGACATTTCTCCTCGGGATTGTTCCCGGACCGTTGTCAATAACCCGTTATGTTGCTCTAGTACGACGTTAATTAATTACCATTACTACCGAACTTCCATGCCAACGCCAACGCGAGGGCATTTGAAGCCACGACATATTTAACGTGCAATAGCCCCAGCGTACACGACTGTCTTTGGTTGGACTGAGTTTCGAACTCGCAACCCTCCATTTGATAATCCGTTACTCTTCCAACTGGTCTACCGCAGCCCGTCAATTAATAGGCAAAAGACGGGAATTGTTTTGGTTTGCTCCCAAAGTCAGGAATCGGTCTATCGTTCGGATGTCTGGTTAAAATAGTTTCACCACTTTAAAATGGTTAAAACTAGTTTCATAAATCTTCTAGTTACAATAACTGTACAAGTGGTTTCGACGAGATATCTCGTCCATCAACATCTGGCCAGTATTGAACTAATGAATGACGAGATACGTCGTCGAGACAACCACCAGGAGGAGGGTGTGTGAATTCTATACAGGGTGTCCCAAAAAGGTTGTTCCGCAATTTATCTTTTTACCATTTGGAGATAGGTAGGCAATGTAAATTGCAAAAGTGCACCAAATAAGGTAAGTAATTAAGATATGTGAATAAAATTATCACGTGATAACAATTTAAGCGGATACAGTTTTTAATTTCTATACAACCCCTCTAGAAAAAATCCGAGATAGCAAAAATGTTCCTTACCTGTATACCTATCGTTAGTAAAAACCATATTTCTGTAGGTTGAATAGTAACGGAGATACAAGAGTTTCTATTTTAAGGGGTCCGTATCTAATCTGGAACGGAAACTGACCCATGGCCAAGAATGAAGAGCTAAGTTCTGCATTGCTGCAGATGGAAAAATTTCCTTTTATTTTTATTTAAACCATTTTTCTACAATATTTTTATTAAAGATTACATTGTCTACTATTATGCATTGCGATTTTCATCTGCAGTTGCAATACTACATTACTTTGCACAATGTTGAACTTTCTGACCGAAAAAATGCTTTTCAGCATTGTGTATGCGGTCCCTCATGTGACTGCTTGAACAGCTGTGCACAAGCGGTATAAGTCAACTTTTTTGCGTCCTTATGCCTCCGTTACTGTTCAACTTACAGAAATGCAGTTTTCTGCTAACGATAGGGATGCAGGTAAGGAACATTTCTGCTATCTCGGATTTTTATCTAGAGGGGTTGTATACAAATTAAAAACTGTATCCGCTTAAATTGTTATCACGTGATAATTTTATTCACATATCTTAATTACTTACCTTATTTGGTGCACTTTTGCAATTTACATTGCCTACTTATCTCCAAATGGTAAAAAGATAAATTACGGAACAACCTTTTTGGGACACCCTGTAGAGTGTGGACATAAATGGTGAAATCTCCAAACTCTACGATATCGCGTGGACCAATCAGATGATGAATCAATGGATGGGAATTATCGGCCGTCCCCTGGACCAATCAGATGATGAATATTCTTTTCCTACCGAAAGACGAAAGTAGTAGTTTTGGTCACATGATCCTAGGCACATAAAAAGGTTACCATAACTCACTCTACTTGTATATTTCCTCGGGCAGCGCAATGGACATATCGAATTAGTGACGGTGGTCCGTCGTTAACTAGAACTTTCCCAACCGGTTGATAACCTAAATGGCATGGCAATTCTACAGTGAACTAATTCAACAAAAAGCAAATTTAAAAAGTGATGAAATTTTTATTGTCTTTGTAGGAAATGCTTCCGCTGCTCCAGAAAGCTGCAACGTGCCAGAACTCAGGTCTGGGCGTATCCAGGGCAACCGTCCTCAATATTTCCTCCATGGGGGGTTCGATTTCTGGAATGGACGAGACGCAACCCCGTGAATTTCTCGGTGCAGTGGGATATCGTGTGAGCAAGGTAAGGTTAAGTATTCGTCAAAGCAGTGCATTCCAAAATCTCTGGTGCGCCTCCTTAGAGGGTGGGCTTGTAGCAATAACTAAATATATTATTTTCGAAAGCGACATTTTTTAGACACATTTTACATCACGCAAACAAAATCCAAATAGATGCGAAGTTTGTACGTTACTTGTATAAGACAAATTACATTCTAAATTCCTCGCAAGCTACTCTATGTAATAGTGACGGGGGCGGTGTCTCACAGGGGTTACTCCTGGTAAATTTATTTTAGTGAAGGCCATTCCACTACGACCAGCGTATGTTGTATTTTTCATCGTTTCTCAGTCAGCAATATAAGCTCTTGCCACTCCTAGTCAAAATGAATATGATCTTGTGTATCGATGTTGAGAAAAACTAAGTCAACTTCGGTGGGTTGAGAAAAAGTTTCCTTATGGTGGATTCTGAGTCACTGGTACATATGGGAATGAACAGGCGGACCAATATGCTCAGGCAGAAGCACAGTTGCCCCCCAGAGTAAATCCCCTTTACTTCTACCAAACTCTCTTCAAGAGGCTTATATGATCATCTATAAAGAGCAATAGAGTCTCAATCCACAAAGAGATGTCTACACTAAAGAACTGGAATGTTTTATTGAGGAATAAAGCTTGTATTCCTGGTTCCTTGACCAGAGCTGTGTGAGTTACTTGCTTTCGACTTCGTAATGGAGCTGACTACCTACAAAAAGGCATTTACGACGTATTGATGTAGCGAGAACAGCTATCTGTCCCCTTTGAGTGGTTAGTTTCTGGCTCTTGATGGTGAAAAGGTAATACTCGCTCAAGCTGCGCCAAACACAATATAGGAACAGTCATGGAAATGGACATACACATGGAATAAAAGTTTTACTAACATAAAAGAGAAAAATACACCCTGGAAAATGGAACTTAATCTACAATTCGTCTCCTACAATTCGTAAGTTGATAGGACAGTGGGCGAACCCACTGAGCCACGGTGACCCCATGAAAAAAATATATCTAAGGTTATCTATATGTTTAGGGCAGTGAACGAAACAACTAAGCCATGGTGACCTCTTTAATGAAAAGAATGGTTCTTTTTTTCTTGAAGACTCTACTGTGTTGTTCATGGGTAGTATATCAAATGTGAAATCAAACCGTCACAACGTCCATTTTCTTTTAGATCCATCTTGAAAAATGAATTGTCGTTTCTTATTCATTCCAGTATTAACTTTTTCTGTTCTGCAGACAGCGCTGAATATGGCCATGCGTGTTATCACTCAGGAGGTGAAAGACGACGGAATCCTGGTTGTGCTCATGTGTCCTGGTTGGGTGAAGACGGACATGGGTACTGAAGCTGGCCTCATAGAAGTATCGGAGAGCGTTTCCGCCATTTTGAAAACTTGTTCTTTGTTGAACGAGACGCATCAAGGATCCTACATAGACAGAAACGGAAAAGCGATACCCTTTTAAAAGGGGTGCTATCTTTACAAATTGTATTTCGAAAAAAATAATACAATTTCTTTTATTTTTTGAGAAATCCAGTAAAACAAGCTGTAGCTATGTTTTTATATCAATTGTATTAACCACAGAACCACAAATAAAGAGTTATTTGAAGATTGAGTAGGAATGTTTTCTGTTGCATTGATATTTAATTGCACATCTTACTTTTACACGGACAGACGAAACCTTTCCGCCAACTTTACACTTGAAAAACAGCCTAAACAATTCGAAATTTGACTGTATAATAGTAAAAAATTTCAAAAAGGAAAACATTTCCATCAACTCAAGTAAGTGTGGAATTTTGTGTCAACTATCCTCGAACCAATTGAAAAATCTCAAGATAAAAAAAATTGAGCAGTTGCATTGGGTAGGTAGTTAAATTAACGTGTCGCACTGGAGCAAAAGAAAAGACTTGGCGACGGTCCTGGATCAGTTACGAACGGAAAGATCCGAGGACAATACCGTGTTATTTTGAATCTCGGTCAAATGACGAGGTCAACACCTGAGTTCAATTGTATTGAGATTTGCCATTGATAAAACTTCGATCCGAAAATGTTCCAGTCTATTCAGGACCGCGGTAGCCCGGTTGGAAGAGTAATGGCTTAGCAACCGGATAGTTGCGAGTTTGAATCCAACCAAAGAGCGTCGTGTACAAAGAGAGCTTGTGCGCTTTAAATCTGTCGTGGCCTCAAATGTCCTCACCTTGGCGTGGTATGGAAGTTTGGAGAGTGGGGTGCCAGCTCAGGTGTGACCTCGTCATCTGACCGTGGTTCAAAATAACGTGGTGTTGTCCTCGGACGTTTCTCTTTGGGTCTGATACCGGACCTTTGCCAATAAATATTGTGTTTCTGATGAGCGGCGTTATTTAAATACCTACCTATCTATAACTCTTGGTATTAGTATTTAAATTAAATAAAATATATTTGTCATAAATCAGTGAATGTTTAGGAGTGGTGATAAAGAACTGAATTTTACTTAGAGCCTTAGAGTAACACTTAAATCATTCGAAAATTTCTAAAATGTGCATAAATATTTCAAACCTTGTCTTGTGGCCACAGTTAATTAGAACACTTCCATGGCACAAAAAGGAATTTTTCATAGATAGTTTTTAAACAGATCATAAGCGCCTGCAGTCGTGACAAGGGTGGTGTAAGGCAATCGGAGAGTAATCTATTGGTGCTAAGTGTAGTGCTGGTTCCACAAATAGAGAGGCAGAAAATTCCATAGGTAGGTAGGTATTTTAATTAACGTCTCTCACTGGAACAACACAATTGGCTATTGGCGATGATCAAGGATCAACCCCCGAAGAGAAAGATCCTAGGACAACATCACGTAGTTTTGAACCAAGAAAATTCCATAAAAATGGTTTAATGCTGCAAGTAGTGACATCTGTGGTAACCTCCTTCGCCAGCCAGTACAAACCAAAATATCTTTTGTCAGCCAAAGTGCGAACTGAAACTTTAGTACCGCGCATCTGCGCATGCGCGAATTCTTCTAGACCCCCAAATTTTGAGCGGAGTTAAAGCGCCATCTTATTCCTGTCGCTGTGGTGTTGTCTCGTTCAAATGTACCTGTCGTCATAAATGTTAAAGTTTTGTGATATTGGTGGTGTTTTATTTTGTACCGACAAGGACCACGCATCATTACGCGTGGAGGTTGTTGAGTGTAGGGTGCTTGGGACAGCTCTGAGCTCCTTATTCAAAGGGGCTCGTAAAAATGAATAGTTTAAAATGAACTCGCTAGGGGATGAGGATTAAGAGAAAGATTATTATTTTACCAAATCTGTTGAGAAAGTTCATCGGCAGAAAGTCGGTGCTTATGAAATAACCCGTGCGTCCTGCACCGTGACATGAAAGGAAGAAACAAACATTTCGAGTGAGCAGGTATGTTTGAAGTCAAGGTTAGCGATAGCCAGAGTTCGAAGGTGAACGGTGGGTGGCAAGATACATTGACCACATGACTGGAAGCAAGACAAAGACTAGCGGGTGAAAAGAAAAAAGGGGAACATTAAAGGACCTATCTATGGTGAGAATTGCATATATATTATTTTTAATGTAGTTTTTACTTACTTGTGTATATATCTATATACAAATATGATAAGATTCAAAAATGTATCAGAAATATATTATAATACAAGAAATAACTGTACACAAAATGAAGGGATAAAATATTTATTGCTTCTTTTAATTTTCACACACACGCACACGCACACACACACACACATATATATATATATATATATATATATATATATATATACTTCTTGTACTTGACGCAGCTTGGCCAGATATGGCCGCTTATGCCATAAAACCCATCCTAACCAACTAACCATATACTAAGCCCTCTTGTAGGTAAGAGATGACCACAGACCTACAAGCCAAACCATGACTCATTTCCTATCCATGTACCGCGGTAGCTGATGGGTAACTGACGTTACATTCAGAATACGTACAGGAAACACTTATCGCCGCAGAAACACACCACCTACATTTACTTTGACAAGAAATTCCTACATTGTGTGGGGTTTTTTAATCTTTTGGATAACATATTTTTGTTCTCTGCAAATGGATATACTTATGTAGAAAGAAGAGCCGCTGTAGCTCGGTTGGAAGAGTAAAGGATTAGCTATCGTAGGATTGCGAGGTCGAAATTCGGTTCAACCAGCTCAGGTGTTGATCTCGTCATCTGACCGTGGTTCAAAATTTCGAGGCGTTCTCCTCGGATCTTTCCATTCGAGATTGATCCCGGACCGTCGCCAATAGCCCATTGTGGTTCTCCATTGCGACGTTAATGAACTACCTACCTGCTTTATACGTTTTTTGGTATTTTTTATGACACCAAATACGAGCATTAATCTCCGTTTCTGCGAATATTATACTCAAAATGCTTCCAAATAAAATCCTCGAATTCGTTTAATGTTACTTTTTAAACATAATAAGTTTTTGTAACGAGAAACCCATTTTTCAAATTTATTTTACGAAAGGACTATCAATCACGCTTTTTCTGTCTTTATCCCCTGTGAAAAATGCCCCATCACCGCTTCCATTCATTCCCAATTCATACTTCTTGAGCAATCTAATGCGGGAAGTTAGGGAAATATGCGGGGATCAACTCATCGCAGTAACACAGAGGAGAGGCTACGTTTCTAATCCCAGGGATTTCTTCAACCTAACCAAGGGAAGACCTTTTGTGAGATGGGTATTAAAGGATATCCTTTTGAAAAGGGAGGTTCGGGTGGATAGGATGAGTATTCTTATTATAAAGCAAATGATAATCTTTTATTTAGTGACTCAGTTCACTTTTAAAGATGGTATCACTTTTAACCTGAGGGATTCACACGTATATAATTCCACCTTGCAACCTGCAGTTATGACTTCTAACTAGTTTTAATTTTTTGGACAAATAGTCTTCCCAAACGACCAAAAGATTCTATTCTAAGGAAATTACCAATAGAATCTCTCCAAATGATTTTATTCTAAGGAAAGAACAAATAGAATCTTTCCGAATGATTATATTTTCAGGAAATCAATAGAGGCTTTCCAAAGGATTCTATTCTAAAGAAATAACTAATTGAATACTTCCAAAAGATTCTATTCTAAAGAACGGTCCAATAGAATCTTTCCGAACGATTTTTTTAGGAAAGGACAAATAGAATCTTTCCAAAGGATACTATTATAAGAAAAGGACCAATAGAATCTTTTCAAAGAATTCTATTCTAAGTAAAGGACCAATGGAATGTTTCCAAAGAATTCTATTCTAAACAAATGAAATGTGTTACAAAGGATTTTATTCTAAAGAAATAACCAATAGAATCTTTTCAAAGAATTCTATTCTAAAGAAATAAACAATAGAATATTTCAAAAGGATTACAAAGAAATAACCAGAAGTATATATTTCCAAATGATTCTATTCCCAAAAAAATAATCAATAGAATCCTTCCAAAGGATTATATTCTCTTTATGTGTTCTTTATGGCTCATCTCTTTTATGTGTATACGGGCTTCACGAACCCGAGGTACTCTAGTGATCATTTCTTTTCCCATGGAGTTTACTGTCTTAAGTAAACACGGGGGTTGCGCTCCCATGATACCCAAGCGATCTTTTTCTGCTTTCATCTCATTATTCTATTCCCAAATCCTTTTTTCCCCTTTCACGACATTTTTTATAGCCCTTTGTGTTGCTCCAGTGCGATGTTAATTAAAAAAATACAAATACATTTTTACTTGAAGTTGTATTTTTTGTGTTTGGCGCAGCTTGGCCAAAAATGGCCCTTGCGCCATAAAATAATCAACCAACCAAGTAACTTTGACAAAAGAAATAGAAAGGGCCAGAAGAAATCCTACAGAGGAGACAAAATTTGGCACGCTAATTATACATTTACAAAAAAAGAAGTGATTAAAACTTCAGAACATTTGGACGATTTATTCGTACAGAAAGATCGAAGCAAAAGGAGAAAGTCACTACTTATTTGGGCCCCTCTGATGCTGACACAAGTTGTCACCCGGCTTGGCATGGATTCATAAAATTCACGAATAGTGGCTTACTGGATTCTATCCAAATGATGCTCAATACGTCCACATTATGGGATGGACGTAGTCGACGTTCCATCTCGTCCCCAAACTCGATGGGGGACAGATCTTGTGATCAAGTGTGTGTCGCAAGCACGAATGCAATCATTAGTGATGCGTGCCATGAGTGAGTGATGGGCACTATCTTGCTGGAAAATAAGAACTTGATGCTGCGATAGGTAGGGTAACGCAACGGGGCGAAGAATGTCCTTGACGTACCACTGTGCAGTGATGGTGCCTCAGAGGACTACCAATTGCGTTCCGGATTTCATACGAGATGGAGGCCCTAGACAATAATTCTCTTTTGTCGTGCAGTGTGGTGCCGTTCTCCGTACGTTGGAAAAACAGTCTCCAGCAGGACGTGCAGTACGTTTGGACCATACAAGTAGAGTGAGCAATGGTAATCCATTTTTGTGCCTAGGATCATGTGACTAAAACCAGTAGTAACGTGACTCTTAGATTGCTTTCGTCTGCAGGGTTGAACCCCCACAACCTGGAATGTTGGTCCATCAAATGGGAGATGTCCATCCATTGATTGATTATCTGATTGTCTATTTATTGATCATCTCATTGGTCCATTTATTGATAATTGACAATAGACTTTGGCAATTTGACCAGTTTTGTCGTCAATCCATAGAAATGCACATTAACAAATCTACCCTGTCAGAAAATATTATGCCTCCAAACGAAGCGATGCCAAATCGGCCAAGTCAATTTTCCGATAGGGGAATCACGTGAGTACTAGTCGGACATGTTGGTCATTTTGAATCTCCTCTCAAAAGCAATGCTCAGCTTATGATATCTTCTTATATTTCACCTCTTTAAAACACAATGGGCTACTTGAGACGGTCCAAGATCAAAACCAAAGGGAAAGAGCCGAGGACAATGCCTCGGTAATTTTGAATCACGATCAGATGACGAGGTCAATTCCTGAGCTGGCACTCATTCTCTAAACTTCCACTCCACGCCAACGTGGGGACATAAGAGGCCACGACAGATTTAAAGCTTCTAGACTCCATATACACAATGGTGTATATAAGATGTTGTTTTATCGCCAAACAAGGGGATAAGGTGCCAAATCGGCCCACCAAGTCAATTTTCCAAAGAGCAATCATGTGAGTACTAGTCGACATGTTGGTCATGCTTTTTGAAGTTCCTCTCGATAGCAATGCTCAGTTTACTTATATTTCTCGTCTATGAAGGAACTCAGTAAAAAATGGTCATCATTGAAGATAATCTGTCCGCACTGGACGGTGCAGTTGATGTTCACGATGCGCACTGGTCAAAAACTGATAATCTTCAATATTTTCTGTCCTCTTAGAGTTGACAGGTTCATTACTGGATTCAGGTGTTATTAAATCATCACCTGAGAGGAAAGAATTTAAGCACATTTAAGATGATGCAAAAAAAAACGTAAAACGTAAATATAATCTCTTTAGTTTTTAAGCCGTTTTGCTTCTGCACTTTTCATGAACTGGAAAGTTTTAGAAATTTATTTTTGAATCTTGTTACACTTAGAGCCCTAGATATTTGGGGCTTTCGTTACTTTAATGTGTCAGTTTATCAAAACAAAATATATTTGTTTAAAAAATTACTGTAAATTGGTGATCACGAATTTCCCAATTTCGAACGAATTTTTGGAAATAAATAAATTACGCAATAAATTTCTGTAAATATTGACACGTTAACAGAAATTGCTTGTTTTCTTGTCTTCAGAACAGAAATTAATGTCATTTCAAAACTACTCAAATAACCACCTCGTCACTAAAAAGCTAGAAGTCGCGCGTTTCGGGGATTTTCTATGAAGCAAAATGAAGTGGTAGAAGTGATTCTGCGGTGAAAACAAATATAAATTAACAAAATGATCTGTTCAGAAAATGGTTCGTTTCAGTTAGGATGAAGCGCTTGGTATCGAGTATGATCCTCGAGTGTACCGATGTGAGTAGTACTGCTTGCGCGTTGGAGTTACTGTTAAAAATCTTAAAATAGGAACATTCCAGTGTGCAGCCTGCTCCGCCGATTTCGAAATTCTTCCCTGAGGAAGAGTAATTGACATAAATTTTGCATATTAAAAATAAGTACAGAATATTTGCAAGAAATATAAATAAATATAAACAATATATATTGTGCTGCTATCTACCGAGATCTGAAGTAAATAAACTATTCTTCAAAAAATTAACTACAATTCAAAAATTGCATTTCTCAATGAGGAACTGTAATTGATAGGAGTTTTACAGACAAAAAAAATTAGCTTAGAATGTTTACGGGAAAGATTAACAAACATCGTGCTGCCATCTACCGAAATCTGATGAAAGCAAACTATGATTCAGAAGCAGAAATTTTAATGAGTAAGATTATTTATTTGTTGTTTCGCTACAGAAAAGGATCCAATTTTCAAAAAGGCTAGAAAAACAGAAATGCAGTTAGATAAGAGATAAAATAAGACACTTCGCCGAAGCAGATTACATATTGAATTGAAATTATTAAAATATATTAACCTCCAAGAAAGAATTATGCAGTCTAAAAATCTATCTAGCAAAATAATTACATACATAATTTTTTAGGAGTTTAGCAAAAAGCAATTTACGGTTTTTGGTGATAACTTGGGGATGATAAAATTAAAACAAGAAACTAAAAAAGAGAATTAATTTTGTTACGTAAAAGATTGTAATTTTTTTTTGTAAAAGTCATGCCTCTCTCGCTCACCAGGTTTCAAAGTAGTGAGCTCGAAATGATTTCGAAGAATGCACACCCGAAGTTTCATAATTCTTAAAATAAATATTCTTTTAATATCTATGATATGGCATTCATAATAAGAATTCCAAATTACAGATTTATATTAAAGTCCTGATCAATTATACATCATCCTTATAAATTAATATTTTTTAATTTAAGGTCATATTTTTGTGCTGAAGTGTTTTACCTTGTTTCTAAGATAACTTACGGGGCAGCGGTAGCCCAGTTGGAAGAACACCAGATTAGCACCGGTGGGTTGTGAGTTCGAAACTCGATCCAACAAAATACTGTCGTGTACACGGGGTCTAATGCACGTTAAATCTGTCGTGGCCTCAAATGTCCTGACATTGGCATGGTGGGGAAGTTTGGAGAGTCAGGTGCTAGCTCAGCTCTTGACCTCGTCCTCTGACCGTGGATCAAAATTACGAGGTGTTGTCCTCAGATCTCTCGCATAGAGGTTGATACCGAAGCGTCGCGAATAGCCCGTTGTGTTGCTCCAGTGCGAAGTTAATTCAACTACCTACCGTTGCCCGGCGTGGCATGGATTCATAAAATTCACAGATGGTTGGATTATGGGATTTCTTGCCAAATGACGCTCAATTGGAGGCCTAATTCGTCCACATCATGAGATGGACGCAGTCGACATTTCATCACATCACAACCAAATGTGCTCAGATCTGGTGAAATATTCCATCATATACCAAATGTGCTCAGATCTGGTGAAATATTCCATCATATACCAAATGTGCTCAGATCTGGTGAAATATTCCATCATATACCAAATGTGCTCAGATCTGGTGAAATATTCCATCACATACCAAATGTGCTCAAATCTGGTGAAATATTCCATCACATACCAAATGTGCTCAGATCTGGTGAAATATTCCATCATATACCAAATGTGCTCAGATCTGGTGATCTGGCTGGAGATTTGGGGTGCCGGCTCAGGTATTTGACAGTTGACGACGAGATGTTGCTCCAGGATCTCTCTCTTCGGATTTAATCCCGGACCGTTGACAATAGCAAGTGGTATTGCTCCAGTTCTACGTTAATTAACTACCTACCTGAACATTACAGAAGTGTCCCAAAGTAAGAAAGAAAATTTTTATCCCGATTGAAAATCCATACCTTATTAGATTGAATGGCACTGAGAATCTGTAAGACAGAAAACAACACAGAAAGAAAATGCGACCGAGCTTGGAAATACGTTGACACCAAATGCTATGAGCGGGTCTATAAGTTTTAAAGAATTTAAAATGGTGACTTCCTCTGAAACTTTTTTGGTCGATTTTGATTCCGTAAAGGAATTAAATTGGTTTTTATTGAAATAAAGCCGAATTGTCCTTGCTCAGAACTGTTAAAGTCGCTTGTTTTCGACTTTTTACCGAACGTGACCGCTCACAAAGGCACTCACACTGTATTTGTAGAAACGAAATCAGCGATCTGTCCTCTTTTTAAACTGGAAGAAATGGCTCGAGACCATCCAAAAATTTCTTGAAATAACAATTGAGGGAAAATGGCGTATACGATGTTTCGAAAGGATATTTTATTACTACAGACCTTCAGTGGGCTGCTTATCGACTGATAGTTGCATGTGTAGGATAAAAATTAAATTGAGGATAAAGTTTAAGGTAGGTAGGTAGGTAATTAATTAAATTGACGCTGGAGCAAAATAACGGGCTATTGACGACTCTCCGGGATCAGTCCCAAAGGGAAATAACCGAGGACGACATCTTGTAATTTTAAACCACGGTCAGATGACGAGGTCAACACCTGAGCTGGCACCCCACTCTCTCAACTTTCCCAACACGCCAACGTGAGGACATTTGTGGCCACGACAGATTTAATGTTCACCAGCCCCCACCCTTACGGTCTTTGCTTGGATCGAGTTTCGAACTCGAAACGAGAATTGCATTACTCGATGGAGTGTTTCATATTTTATGCTTGTGTTTTATTATTTTCATTCATGGGGATCTAAATTTTAAGAATAAGGTAGGGTAATTAAAACCATTGCTTAAGGAGGATTCCTTTATCTTCGCTAATATTTCTACTTTTGGGATTTTTTACTGGCGTGTCTAAGCAATCAAATAATTCGGATTTGTCCAACTGTCTATTATAATTTTAAGAGTTCACAAAAAATTGTTTAATCTTTTTGATGACATGCTAACTCTCCTCGACCATGAAGCCACGCGAAGTTATATGGTTTCTCGACTCCAAGTGATAGTGAACAAAATTATTTTATGGCTTTTTATTTCGTACTCATGTAGTTATTGATTGATGAACTAGAAAAATGTGTTAAATATCTGAGGAATGGTGATGTGTCAAATCCAAAATCGTCCATTTAGCTGAAAAAATGACTGAATCTTTTTCTATAAAAATACAGAAACGTAATATGTCATTTTTTGTTTATTAAACAATTATAGGATGCTTGCTCTGCATGCTATAAAAATTTAATTTCAATCTAATAGTTTCATAGATATCATGCCAACTACTCGCGACAAAGCTGTTCCGAGAAAAAGCGTTTAAAGTTTAGTACAGTTAACGGAAACATATTCAGTACTTATAGTATTTTCCATCTAATAACCTATATCAGTGACATACAGTTCTGTAGATAAGTGTTTGGGATGTCACCTGGGTTTGGTAGTTCCGGTTCTGGCTTCCGGAAGAATCCCAACTCAAAATGCTGGCTAGCAACATTTAATTATTTGATGTTATTTCTGCGTGTTATCAACTGTGCCATAAGCATCTCAGGAACAAGGAAACTTAATTTTATTCAAACATAACAATTAAAAACTGGTAAATAAATACAGAGCAAATAGTTCGACATGCGTACGGAGAAAAGATGCGCGGCACACTGCTATTCAGAATTCTTAATGCGAACACTTATAACCATAAGAACATTCTTAGTGTTGCTACAATAAGAACACAAATTCTAGAGATGTTTTTAAGTGTTGCCACAAGTGTATATAGCTGTAGATAAGTCTGATGATTTTTTGATCACCATATTTTCATAATAAATCGTTGAAAACTGCTTTTTCAGAATTTATTATCTTTATAAGTGACGTAGCTCCAAGCTCTACCTCCCCATCTTAGTTAATGTTATAATAAGTGTTAGCATTTCTTGTAATTAAAATTTTACTATCATGCTTAATTTTTATGTAACTCATTTGGTTTAATTCATTGCACTCTCTTTCAATGTTGGTCTGGTTATTTATTCTGATGATTTTAAATGTATTTTCTAAATTTATTGTTTTGTGTTTGGCGCAGCTTGTCCGTTTTTGGACTGCGTATATTGTCATTGACGATATATTAAAGAGAAAGGGGAAAAAACGAAATCTGATGGCTCCTTGAATAGATAGAGTGTCTGGTCCGTGTAGCAACACGGTCCAATATAATAAGCACACACACAAGCAATATGGAAACCACGATTGTATGTTATTTAGGGACCAGAATCTAAAAACTGTACGAATCAGAAAAAGGTAAAACCGATGTCGCAGGAAAACCATCTTTCCAGATTGGGGACGAAAAAATTTCCCGTACGAAAAGGGAGAAAGCGCAAAATCGTGCTTTGACTGTGTTGAACGTTCGGCTAAGAATGGGTTTTATTATTAAACGAACATAATAATGATATCGGTAGAGTGAAATACGAACCGGATCTTACGGCGTGAGATAGTGAACTTGAAATGCCGTCCCAAATACAGCGCACAAAAACTTTCCTTTGATGTACCGGCACGGATAGGATAGCGTTGGCACGTGTCCGAAGAAGTTGCACAACATTGGGCGATTCGCCGTCAGAACAACCCTCGCAATCCTGCGCTGTTCGCCTTTGTTTGGTTCTGCGCAGTTCTCCGCGGCCGGTGTGGACTTTAGTAACAAAATTACGTAAAAAAAATTGATTTTTTCTCTAAAATAAGGGAAATCCCTTTAAGATAGAAGACTATAAAAACTATTGTTGTATAATGTAATCACCCATAGAAGTCTTTGAATCTTTCTTTGTGCTGCTAGAGCTGAGTCACTCTTTACAGGTAGCATGTGTGAATGTTCTACAGCTTTCTTGGACATCCGTCCATTTTAATGAATCTTATTGGTTGTGCTGCAATCCTATCCTATCTGTATATATATGTGTTGTGTTTTCAATAAACTAGCCTTTTCCCTTTTGTGATCCACATGGCCTGTCATTCCTTTCCTCTGGAGGAATCGTATTTAACAACTATAAAGTTCACTTCAAGGTTAGTTTCGCTCAATAGCTTGCAGAAGACAATAAAAAAACACCAATTCATAAAAAAATCTGCTTTCTATCACAGAACATACATTTTAAGTCTCAGAAGATTCGTCTTCGTTCAACAGTATTACAGCCCAATTTCGTATGCGCATATAAATAGCTGCGGAACTGAAAAAGAAAGTTCTTTTTCGAGGAGAGCTATCGGAAATACTGTATGTTTAACGAAGGGCAGAATATTTATTTCTCGAGAAATAAGAATCGACAGTGTGGTTGAAACGCGGAAATTCACACTGGGTCTAAGGTTTTCGCTAAATTCAAAGGAATACGTTGGACATCTGTTTGCGTTTCCGATGTTTACAACTTTCAGTGATGGTAATGGTAGTTAATTACTGTCGAGCTGGAGCAACGCAACAAGCTAGTGACGACGGTCCGGGATCAATCCCTAAGGGAAAAATCCGAGGACAATTCTTCTTGATTTTGGACCACCGTCTGATGACAAGATCACATTTGAGCTGGCACTTCCCTCTTGAAACTTTCACACCAATCCAACGTGAGGACATTTGAGGCCACGACAGATTTAACGTGCATCAGAAACCTTTGTACACGATGGTCTTTGGTGGGATTCGAATTCGCAACCCTCCGGTTGCTTATCCTTTACTCTTCCAACGCAGCTACCACAGCCCCTTCGAGATTAAATGATAGCTTCCTGTTACCCATCAAAATCTGGTTAATTTTCCTAATGACGAGGTATCTCTTGATCAAAAATACCAATCGAATTCCGTATGACGAAGATATTGCCGTTTTTGATGATGACGAGATCAAGATCCAGGTTTGTTTTACTCAAAAAACGAGGTATCTATTCCATCAAGATCTAGTCAGTTTTGCTAATGACGAGGTATCTCTTGATCAAAAATACCAATCGAATTCCGTATGACGAAGATATTGCCGTTTTTGATGATGACGAGATCAAGATCCAGGTTTGTTTTACTCAAAAAACGAGGTATCTATTCCATCAAGATCTAGTCAGTTTTGCTAATGACGAGGTATCTCGATCAAAAATACCAATCGAATTCCGTATGACGAAGATATTTCCGTTTTTGATGATGACGAGATCAAGATCCAGGTCTGTTTTACTCAAATAACGAGGTATCTAGTCCATCAAGATCTAGTCAGTGTTGCTAATGACGAGATATCTCGTCGAGATAACCACCAGGAGGGTTAAAAAGCGTAACAATTTTTTATTTCCTTTGAATTCCTTCAGGAAAGGGCATTAGATTTACATATCTAACATTTGTTAGCCAGACCGCTATAGTAAACAAAACTTGTGCTCTGTGGACCTGAGGGGTACCTGTGATCACAATTTGTTATTACGAAATACCACATTAACGAACGATCCAATCTAGACATGCAGTATTGTTGATATTATAGTGACACCGATATTTGGGTTAGTGATGGGATAGTATTTTCTTCAATATCTACCTTTGGGGTAGATCTCCATCTAAATTAATGGTAGATGGATAATTTCTTGTAAATGTAGACGGTGGATTTTTTCATAGAAGCTGTCGTTTTTATTAAGCAAAGAGATAACTAAGTCTTAGCAGTCTTATATATTTCTTCAGACACACTAATAATTAAGCTATGAGAGCATTATATTTTTATTTATATGAGTGTTTCCTGAATGTTCATTCTTATCAGTTTATTTATGTATAAGAAAGTGGCCGGGGCAGCCTGGTTGGAAGAGTAGCATAATACAACCGGTTGGTTGGTTGTTCGGAGTTTTATGGCGCAAGGGCCATATTTGGCCATGCTGCGTCAAACAAAACATACATACAATATCAAATAATAGACAAACACACACATTGAAAGTTTTACTGTCACAGAAGAGGGAAATACACCCACGGAAGAATGCACCTGACAGGAATCGAAACTGCGCCGCTTACAACTCGAAGGTTGGTATTAGCAACCGGAGGGTTGCGCGTTCGAAACTCGATCCAACTAAAGGCCGCCGTGTAAGCGGCGGCTGGCGCACCTTAAATCTGTCACGGCCTCAAATGTCATCACGTTGTCGTGCTGTGGGAGTTCGGAGAGTGGTGTTCCAGATCAGGTGTTGACCTCGTCATCCGACCGTGGTTCAATTTTACGAAGGGTTTTTCGAGGATCTTTCCCTCCGGGATTAATCCCGGACTATCACCAATAGCCCGTTGTGTTGCTCCGATGCGACGTTAATTCAACTACCTACCTGTAAAGAACTTGCGAAACAGCATTGTCGGTATGTAGTCTACCTTTCATCATCAGTTGGAAAACATCCAGTATAAAGTGGGACAAGTGCGTTCACCGGGTAATATATAATATTATACAGGGTGATTATACGGTCATGGGACAAACTTCAGGGGGTGATAGAACACAACGAAACAAACACTTTTCTCCATAGAATGTATGGTCGCAAGTGCAGCGGTTGGCCGCTAGAGAGCGCAGTCAAACGCTTGTATAAAAGCACATAGAATGTCTATTGGGTGAATCTAAACTAATACGACAAACTTCAGGGGGTGATAGAACACCACGAAACAAACACTTTTCCCCATAGAATGTATGGTCGCTAGAGGGCGCTTTCCATTTCGGCACAAACACACGGTCCGACGCAAGTTGGAAAGAAGAGGCATGAAATATGGAAACAACGCTTTAATGTCAAATAAACATCAATAACTGCTTAACTAAACGAAATAATACAATTAGATTTACATAAATTAAAAATAAGTACAAGGAACAACGGGTAAGAAAGAAATGACATGTACAAAACATGAGAAACTTTTCACATGGAAATGAAACGACATGTACAAACATGAGTCGGTAAGTACAACGCAAATGCACAATTACAGAAGCTGTTCAAAATGTCGACCACCACACCTGATGCAGGCCTCGCATCACCGACGTAACTTTTTTTACAAGCGTTTGACTGCGCTCTCTAGCCGCCAACTGTTGCACTTTCGACCCTACATTCTATGGGGGAAAAGTGTTTGTTTCGTTGTGTTCCGACTCCCTGAAGTTTGTCCATGACCGTAGAATCACCCTGAATATTATGAATCTATCCGCCCACTGAATAATATATAATAATACTATTATCCATAGTATAAAAATTGGGTGAGCTGTTTGTTGGACCCCAGCGCAGGGTTTAAAGGAGGTAGGTATTTTAATTAACATCGCACTGGAGCAACACAATGGGGACTATTGGCGACGGTCCAAGATGAAACTCGAAGGGAAAGATCTCGAGGACAAGATCACGTAACTTTGAATCACGGTCAGATTACGGGAACAACATCTGAGCTGGCCTCCCACTCTCCAAATTTCCACACCACGCCAACGTTAGGGCATTTGAGACCACGACAGATTTAACGTGCACCAGCCCCCTTTGTACACGACGGTCTTTAGTTGGATTCGAACTAGCAACCCTTCGGTTGCTAATCCGTTATTCTTCCAACCAGGCTACCGCTGCCGTAGGGTTTCAGGTGAGTACGTCTCCTTAGCGCATAATATATATTTGGGTAGGTAGGTATGTATTTTTTAACTAACGTCATAACTAAGGCAACACTACAGACCATTGACGACGGTCAGGGATCAATCCCCAAGGGAAAGATCGAGGACAACACCACATAATTTTGAACCACGGTCAGTCGACTAGGTGACACCTGTGTAGTAAATGGAGAAGACAGAGTCAGTAGTCAATATTTGTTTATCGAAAGCTGACGAGTGGCCTTATGTAGAGTACGTTGAATGTGGTTTTGCTTCGCTTTTCAAAGAGTATATGCTGACATTGTGAAATTTACAAAGCTTTCAACTGCGATCCAAAGTTTCACACCCAAAACTGAATTTGATATCACTTCTAAATTGTATTAGACTGGACGTTAGCTTTCGTTTGAGACCAATTTCGATGTCTTAGAGTTTCGTGTTCCCGAATTATATCGATTTGAAATTTTCTTGGAATATCACCAAAATGGACTCCACCCTCCGTTTATAGCGGCTAATTTTACCGTGTGGTAAATACAAACTAATTTTACCGTGTGGTAAATGATGCTATACAACCCAATTCTTTGTATATGATTCTATAAGACCCAAGTTTGGGTGTATATATGAAGTTATTTTTTGCCTTTTTTCCATTTTCTATTTCACTATGTAGTTTTAAGCAAATATTGTCAATTATAAATAAGGTAATGGTTATTAATTACGTCTCACTGGAGCACACGCAACAACGGGCTATTGGTGACGGTCCGGGATCAATTCCCAAAGGAAAGATCCCAAAGCAACACTTCATCATTTTCAACCACGGCCAGATGACGAGGTCAATACCTGAGCTGGCATCCAACTCCCAAAAATTTCACAGCACGCCAACGTGAGGAAATTTGAAACCGCGACAGATTTAAAGTCCACCAGCTCCCACGCACACGACGGTCTTTTGACTGGATGGAGTTTCGAACTCGAAACCCTCTGGTAGGTAATCCGCTACTCTTCCAATCGTTTTACTACCTATCCACCCCCAAAATGAGGAGAAAGACGTAACTTTGCGTCCAAAACTGCAGCTTGTAAATCCAAAATAATTTGATGAAACTTAATTTTTTACTTTGATTTAGAAACAGATAACTTTATTTTTGTATTACCAGTTTAAAAACCAGGAAAAAAAGTTCCGGTTGCTAATCCGTTACGCTTCCAACCGGGTCACTGCGGACCTACAAATAATGATATACATGATATGAAAATAAAAAGGTAAAGGCAGACTATAAATTCCTGAATTCCTTCTAATTCTTATATGTTTTACATTTCTTGTTAAGAAACTTGCTCAGTTCCTTTTAAGCGATTAATTTCATTTAAACTTTTAAACTAACACTTCTTGAATCGAAAAAGTGAAACGAAACCTTGCCTACACATAACTGTAAACTGAATTGAAGTAATGGCATGTCCTTAATTTAGAGTGTATCCTTACATCCGAAAATATTTATTTTAAATTGAATTTGCTAAATTACTCGTCCTGTTTCACAAAGAAACGCAACTGTAAGTAACGATTTTCGAAGGAAGATGGTAACTTCATCTTATAAAAGAGTAAATCTAAATTAAATTTTATCTTCTGAAAAATCTAGAAAAGAACACAACGCCGCTAGGCTGACGAGTTTCTTAAAATTCATCTAAAGTTTATGAATTTTTGATACTACAGCACAATGTGTACTTTATACCGCACTGCCGAATCAAATCCGGGGCGCCGGTAGCCCGGTTGGAAGAGTAACGGATTACCAATCGGAGGATTGCGAATTCGAAACTTGTTTCAGCCAAACACTCGTGTACGCGAGAGCTGATACACGTTAAATCTGTCGTGGCCTCAAATGTCTCCTCACCTTGGCCCGGTGTGGAAGTTTTGAGAGTGGGGTGCCAGCTCAGGTGTTGACCTCGTCATCTGACCGTGATTCAAAATGATGTTGTGTTGTCCTCTATTCTTTCCCTTATCCCAGACAGACCCCAATAGCCCGTTGTGTTCCACCAAAATTGTTTCGGCCGCGGTGGCCCGGTTGGAAGAGTAACGGACTTGCAACCGAAGGGTTGCGAGTTCGAATCCAGCCAAAACACCGTCGTGTACAAAGGGGGCTGGTGCACGTTAAATCTGTCGTGGCCTCAAATGTCCTCACGTTGGCGTGGTGTGGAAGTTTGGAGAGTGGGGTGCCAGCTCAGGTGTTGCCTCGTCATCTGACCGTGGTTCAAAATTACGTGGTGTTGTCCTCGGATCTTTCCCTTTGGGATTGATCCCGAACCGTCACCAATAGCCCATTGTGTTGCTCCAGTGTGACGTTAATTGAAATACCCCCCCCCTAACGTACGCGACGATCATTGGTTGGATCGAGTTTGAAACTTTCCTTGTCTGAAAATGGCGATTCTCATTTTTGGTGAAGTTTCGAAGAGTGACATGAAAATTATGCACTATAAACTCCAGTATATAAATGAATTAAATTTTTTTTAAATATTCGCTCAGCTGATTTTAGATTTGTCTCAATAGCTATTGTTTTCGTTTCATTGATCTGTTTATATTTCTGTGATTGGTGAAGTCAGTGATATAGAAGTGTTTATCAAACAATGAGTAGGGTGGAGAATTAACCCTCCTGGTGGTTGTCTCGACGAGGTATCTCGTCATTACCAGATCTTGAGGAACGAGATATCTCGCCATTGAATAAAGCTGAACCTAAATATCTTCATCGGTCAAACAGAGAAACGATCTCGTCATCATAAAAACGGCATTATCTGGATGACGAAATACCTCGTCCTTTAGCAAAATTAGTCAGATCTTGATGGACGAGATATCTCGTCGATACCACTCGGAGAGCTAAGGAAAATTTATCGGTATTTTTTATCGAGTTGAGAATACCGATCAATTTAAAATTGTTAAACAAAACCTTTTAAAGGCTAATTAAATAAAATTTAATTAGTCTTTAAATAAGACGCTTTAAGACGTGTTATTACTTTTGTCTAGACTAATTTTTTAGAATAAGTTCTTATAAATTGTAAATTATAGTTGTGCTTAGGCACATTATGTAGCGTAATTAATATTTAACGATGAAATCGTGTGTGGGATTATAAGAGTTTGGCACGAAAGGGAACACAGATGAGTATATGGCTTAACTATGCTGCATATCTTTACTTATAACTATGTTTGAGTGGTAAGATAATTAAAACCGGGTTGTATATACAATCATCATTTATTGTGTAACAAATCACGCCATCATATGGTATCTTGTCTGGTGTCTTTCGAATCTCAGACGCCTCAGATTCAGAAGCGAGCGCTAAGCTTTTTGGGACTTAGAGCAAATGAGGCCGATACCGGCTTTTGTCCCAAACAAAATTTAGTATTCAAAATGGTAAAGTATACAATGAATGTCATCAGTGAGTATAAAATATACTAATTAATGTCGAATTTTTATATAATTCCTGTTCTCAATATTAATTTTTGGAAACAAATTTTATTGAGCACGCATAAAACTAGTAAAAAGGATCATTCAGTATTATTGGCCCCACCAGTGACATTGACTCTAACTTCAACAGACTCACTAGACTCAATGCAAATCGTACTGGCTAAAATTACAAGTTCATAAGAACACTCAAAATTATAATGTCCTGGAGGAGCCAAGATGACTTCTTCTCGGGTAGGTAGGTTTTTATTAACGTAGCACTGGACCAACACAATGGACTATTGGCGACGATCCGGGATCAAACCCGATGGGAAAGACCGAGGACAACACCATGTAATTTGAAATCACGGTCAGATGACGAGGTCACACCTGAGCTGGCACCCACTCTCCAAACTTCCACACGACGCCAACGTGAGGGCATTTGAGACCACGACAGATTTAACGAGCACCAGCCCTCTTTGTACACGACTGTCTTTAGTTGGATTCGAACTCTCAACCCTCGGGTTGCTAATCCGATATTCTTCCAACAGCTCTACCGCACCCTAAGAATAAGAAAAACCGTGATGAGATAAAAAATGAAAAGTAAGAGCTGAACTATAAATCTAAATTTCCTTTACTATCAATTCTTACAATGGGTTACAATTCCTTGCTAAGAAACTTGCTCAGTTCCATTTTTTCGGGATTAATTTCACTTAAACTTTTAAACTAGCACTTGAATCGAAAAAGTGAAACAAAAACTTTGCCTTCTCAAAACAACTGTAAACTGAATTGAAGTAATGGCATGTCCTTAATTTAGAGTGTATTCTTACATCCGAAAATATTTATTTTAAATTGGATTAACTAAATTACTCGTTCTGGTTTCTCAAAGAAACGCAACTAGAAATAACGATTTTCATAGGAAGATGGCAACTTCTATTTTAAAAGAGTGAGTCTAAATTAAATTTTATTCTCTGAAATCTCTAGAAAAGAGCACAACTTAGGCTGACGGGTATCTGAAAATTCATCTTAAGTTTCATGAATTTTTGATACAACAGCACAATGTGTACTTTCTATCAGACTTATACGCATCTCACTGACGAATCAAATCCGGGGCCGCGGTAGCACAGTTGGAAGCGTAACGGATTAGCAACCGGAGGATTGCGAATTCGAAACCAGCCAAAGACCGTTGTGTACCCGTGGGCTGATGCACGTTAAACCTGTCTTGGCCTCAATTGTTCTCACATGGGCCTGGTGTGAAAGTTTCTAGAGTGGGGTGCCATACAGGGCACCCCACTCTAGGATTGACTGGTAGGATTGACTTTTAAACGTTATACCTGAAGATGGAGTGTATGACAACATTTACTTCATACACTGGAATTTACTTCAACGACAAATTGCCCAAAATTATAAAACATTTTTCAGGAAACTACAAAATGTTAAAATAAATATTTTTGAAATTCCGCACCTTTGAACATTGGGGCTCGATGCCGTTGACCTTGTCATCCATCTCCCGCAAGCTAAGTCAGCTTGGAGGACTTGGATTGCTCCCTAAATGTAGATCGTCGGGCTTATCTCGGTCTAAATTTAGATTTTCCTTGCGAAATATTTCTATGGAATTGTAGAAAAATTTCTATGGAATTCTATGAAAATTTCTATGGAATTCCAGAAAAATTTCTATGCAATTCTATAAAAATTTTTATGCAATTCTATAAAAATTTCTATGGAATTCCAGAAAAATTTCTATGGAATTCCAGAAATATTTTTATGCAATTCCATAAAAATTTCTATGCAATCCATAAAAATTTTCTATGCAATTCCATAAAAATTTCTATGGAATTCCAGAAACATTTCTATGCAATTCCAGAAAAATTTCTATGCAATTCCAGAAACATTTCTATGCAATTCTATAAAAATTTCTATGCAATTCCAGAAAAATTTGTATGGAATTCCAGAAAAATTTGTATGGAATTCCAGAAACATTTCGATGGAATTCCAGAAACATTTCGATGGAATTCCAGAAACATTTCGATGGAATTCCATAAAAATTTCTATGGAATTCCAGAAACATTTCTATGCAATTCCAGAAACATTTCTATGCAATTCCATAAAAATTTCTATGCAATTCTATAAAAATTTCTATGCAATTCCAGAAACATTTCGATGGAATTCCAGAAAAATTTCTTTAGAATTCTATAAAAATTTATATGGATTCTATAAAAATCCTATCTATTAGACACATTTTTAGTGCATGTCCTGATTTTAATGCTATTATACTCAGTCCCTTTGGTGCTATTAACATTAGTTTTAATGATTTATTAAATGATCCCCTCATCCAAATCTGTTTTTATTTATATCAGACATATACGTTTTTAAGATTTCATCTAAAAATTGATTTGAAGTGTTTTAAATTTTTTAAATTTTGATTATTAATATTAAATTTATGGATAAATCACGATAAAAATTTATTTGAAAATACTGATAGTTTGGCGCAGCTTGACGAAACCTGGCCTTATGCCATAAAAATTCAATCAACCTCTTAAAATTTCTGTAAATTGTGGTTTCTACAGGATCGTAGAGTTATGGCCGGTTTTTCTGTCAGCTCTGTAAATTAACCTCAACAGAAAGTATGATCATGCGCCATAAAACCCCAACACACAATCCAATCTACAAAGTATAGAAATATCTATAGAAATGCACGCGGAAAGCTCTAGAATTCTATAGCTCATTTCTGTTGTTTCAGGACTTTACTTTTCTATAGAACTTCTGTATAGAATTCGGGCAGCGGGAGCCCAGTTGGAGCATCAGATTAGGGTTGCGAATTCGAGACTCGGTGCAGCCAAAGACCGTCTTGTACAAAAGGGGTTAAGCACATTAAATCTCGTGGCCTCAAATGTCGTCACGTTGGTGTGGAAGTTTGGAGAGTGGGTTGCCAGCTTAGATGTTAACCTCATCATCTGATCGTGGTTCAAAATGGTGTTGTTCCTCGAATTTTTCCCTACGAGTTTGATCCCGCTACCGTCGCCAATAGCCCGTCGTGTTGCTGTAATGCGACGTTTATTAAAAATACTTACCTATATAATTCCATAGAAATACATTTTTATAGAATCAGAGCTTGTTTGCCCTCTATAGAAATCTCTAGAATTTTTTTCTACAGAAAAAAAATTTCGTTTCTGGATAGCAATCTATTGAATTGTAGAGTTCTATGGAACTTTACTTCCATTTCCAAGCAGTAGTGGCGAGAAGGTAATGGAATTTTTGTGATGCTAAATTCCCAAGTTTCTCCCTAATAAGAACTGGTAGTTCAATTAACGTCGCATTCTAACGACACACGGGTTATCGACAAAGGTCCGGGATCGATCCCGAAAGGAAAGATCGAGGACAACACCACGTAATTTTGAACTGCGATCAGAAGATATAAGGTGCACCAGCCTCCAGTTACACGACGATCTTTAGGTTGGATCGAGTTTCGAACTCGCAACACTTCGATTGCAAGTTCGTTACTCTTCCAACCAGGGTATTGCTCCCCCTCAAGATGAGAAGGAAGACGTAATTTTACGTCCAAAACTGCATCTTGTAAATAGGAAATGATTTGATGAAATTTAATTTTGCTCAGATAACCTATCGGATTACTAAGTTTTTTGTTGAATAAAACTGGAACCAGTTTAAAAATTATGACAAAGGCATGGCACTTTATATTTACAATGTTTATCTAAAGGGTTAAATGATAAAAATAATTTCCAGTAGTCATATTAGTATATATTTCTCTCGAAAAATAGTTATTTGATATTTACTCTTAATGTCAATGAAAATCTTTAGAAAATGATGTTAATTCCTTCCAAAGTTTTGCAATAAAGCAATTCGTATATTTTCAATTACAACTTTCGCAGCTAAAATCTACAATGCTATTGTAGTATCAAAAGCTACGATTGTATCAACAACTCGTTGAATAAAAATTAATGAACAGAAAGTAATTAGAATACAATGGAATTAAAGAAATAGTATTTACCTGTGATAATTACGACTAAGCACAGTGAAATTTTTACAAAACTTGGAGATTCGTGAAAGGAATAAGTTCAACACGAAATTATAAAGTTAGTGCCAGAACGTATTAGACAATTGGATAATTTGGATTTCTCCCAAGCTGTTCGTTAGAATTTTATTTCGAATTCTTCTTTCTAAATTGAGTTAAAAAGAAAATGGCGGATACAAGTCTCAGAGAGAAATGAGATGACAACACAGGGGATGAAAGTTTGACTGATGATGAAATAATAAACGAGCTCAGACGTTGCCTCAATTATGGGACGGAAAAGCTTGAAGACGAAAAAAAATGGCGAATTTTTTTCGCTCGTTCTTAATAAGGAATGAGAAACAAGGAGAGCAGCTGACGACGCGAAATCCAAATTATTCATAAAATGGAGCTCAAATCGTCCTTGGCAGTTAGTTTTGGAATTAATTTTCGCTGCATTTTCAATTTCATGGCACATTTGTCTTAATTAAGCTGGGCATAAAGAAGATAAATGTAGTGGTTTAGTAAAACATTTAATAGTGAATGAGATTGTGTAGATCACTTTGTATTGTTTTAAGAAAGGCCTTATTTTAAAACTAAAATGTAATTCCAGGTGCTCCGATTTTCAAGTAGAGAAGTACTCCTGGCACTTCTGACTATAGGACATACCAATCTGAGACACTCATACTCCATCAACTTGCAATCCAAATCCTGTGAGTAATTCATGTTATTGTATTTTTCTGTATTGCACGTTTAACACTGGTGTACAAAACTTAAGGAACATCATTAATTTTAAAGGTTGCAACCGTGAAATTAACCGAAAGAGCCTGTGGCGATTTGCATAATTGAGGTTGTTATTTTGGGGTTTTATGGCGCAAGGGACATATTTGGCCAACCTGTGCCAAACACAAGAGAGACAACTTCAAGTAAAAAATGTCGTGAAGGGAAAAAAGAGGGATTGCGGAATGGAATAATGGATTGACTGTTGTTTTAGGGGTTTTATGGCGCATCGACCATATTTGACCAAGCGCAAATGTGGACTAGTAGTCACATGACTGGTCTGTAAAGAAATTTGGTTTGCCGATTTTGTATCTTATCGCTTCGTTTGGGGAAGAAACATCTCTTGACAGGATAGGTGTGTGAATGTGCATTTCTATAGAGTGGCCACAAAAGTGGTTAAATCGCCAAAGTTGAATGGACGTCTTCTCCCGTCCCGTGGATCAATCAAATGATGAATGTTAGAATGTTAGGTTCCAACCCAGCTGACGAAAACAGTCTAAGGGTCATGTTACTACTAGATTTGGTCACATGACCCTTTGCACATTAAAAGGTTATACCATTGCTCACTCTACTTTTATATTTTTTCTATAGCCGAACTTTGAAGAAGCATACCCATCCATAGCTTATTCCTCATCCCGAATGAAATAGTGGGAAATACGGAACTTTTCTCCGCATATTAGCATGTATTTCCGCGAGTTCTTCCCTCATAGATTCCACGCATAAGAGAAGTCCCGAGCGCAGAGCTCGAACGACGAAGTTTAATTTGACCTGAGAGCAAGATTACGACCGCCGTTTCCTTAACGAGGCTTTCAAACTAGTTCCATTAACAACATAAAAAAAGACATACCAGGAGTTGCACGGTTTTCCATTTTGCAAGCCCCTTATTTGCAGAGTCAGTATCAAGGAGCATATTTTTCCGAGGAATCTATTTCCAGTAAAGTGGAGCCTGGGAAAAAGCAATTTTATAAGTTCTGGTGACGAAAGATGTTAGGACGAAGTGCTTCGGGAAAAGTCGTAAAAACATTGCTGAAGCATCGAGCATCGTAAATAGTCGGTCCTTTAAGTTTAGTTTTACGCCCTTCTTTTTTAAATATCAAGCTCGCGTCTTTAAAATTAACTTGGTGTCATTTTTCTTTCACCCATCATCAGTCATGTCAAACTTTGAGACTGCGGGTGGCCAAGGTGGAACATTTTTTTCGTTGTGTGCAAAAAGGAAAATATGTAGGAATTAATGCTTGTCCGTGTTTTTGGGAAACTATTTTTCTTCGGTAAAATTACTGCTTTTTCCGATTCTTTAGTGACGAAACAATGCAATCAAATAACTCTTAAAACTTTGCATGTCCGTATATTATTATTTCAGGTGTTTAAAAAATTAAATTCTTTTCATTAAGAATCACTTGCTAACACTCCGACCATTGCGCTGTGAGATGCTTTGTTGTCGCTGGTTGGCATAATTTCTCAACTTCAAGATGTCTTAAACCTCCAAGGGGTTTCTGCGAGATATCTTGTCCGTCAAGCTCTGACCAATTTTGCAAAAAGTTGACAACCCCCACGTACACAATGGTCTTTGGCTAGACCGAGTTTTAAACTCGCAACCCTCCGGTTGCTGATCCGCTACTCTGCCAACCGGGCTACCGCGGCCTTCACACATTAATCGGACATAAGCCAAGAGCATCGGACATGAACAAGCTTACTCTGTTTCTTTACAGAAAAGATGTCAGCGGAATTACAGAATGGCAAATAAAAAATAATCTCCAAACCATTTAGAAAAAGTAAGCTAAAAAATAATAAATTACTTCGAAGGTAGTCCATTTTATTGTAGAACTCTTTCTGTGTGTTAGCAGTAAAATTATGAGTCTAATATTCGAGCTTACCTATAGTAAGTGCTTTTTAGAAACATATTTTATATTTGTCAAAGTTCATTACTTTTCATATCACCTCATCCGGGATGAAAACAGCACTTTTTTTTGCTGGGTACTAATATTTCTTCTGTTTGTCTTGTAAAAAAATCGCTGATCTTCCTTCTGGCAACGCATTAAAGTGGAAACGTCAGCCATTCTTAAATTGACAAAGATCTGGCCTTCTTTTTCAAGAACATGTGGAACGTTTCAATCTGTATATTTCTTCCTTAGGAAAATGACAATTTTGATTCATGGCTGTCCTTTCGTCTCTTTCAGATTGATAATTTATATAATCACTGATACTACAAATGGTGTATATTTCTTTGAAACATATGGTGTCAGTAAAATACGAAGGTTGTAACATGCATTCATGCTTTTATTAGTGTAAATCGAGATAGAAATTTAGGCACTCTCTCTTGTAAAAGTGTTAAAAAAATCGTTGTGGTTCATCAAGTTTGAATTTTGTTTTACTTTATATGCAGAGAATTCGGGTAAATTTACATAGCTGTGTATTCAAAAAAGTTAATTAAAATTTAATTCTTGTCCGTACAGCAAAAACTACGTCCTCCACACATGTTCTACATACTTCTGGTCTTCTATTTTTCCAGTCATATTAAATATATCCCCTTTCGATTCTTTTAGGCAAGCCACACGTTGATCCAACATCAGTCCTGTGACATTAAACTATTATACGCATGCATACAGACAGACATGTTTTGTGACCAGAAACTACGCTTGCGCAATATACTGTATATAGTATGTGGCACAGAAATCGACGTTATTTGCTTATTGTGAATGGCACTAACGGATATAAATATGTTACGAGATTGTGCCCATATAATCGGGCAGAAAAAGTTCCTGGAATGGAATATTCAAACCTAAAGAGTAATTAGACTTGAAACAATGTCTACTACAAATAAATTTATTTGCATAAGGGTTTACGCCTTCACATTTATTTACATATTATTTCCAAAACTCAAATAGCAACTCCCACATTTAACGTTATTAAAAGATTGACATATCTAATTACACTAAATATAAAGTTTCGTAAAACCTAATCACAAATGTCGGAGACAAGCGAAAAACGATTCGAGATCCGTCTCAATACGTAGAATTATTAAATAAAGGTCACGAATATAGAATGTTTTAGCATATTTATCTATTGTCGAGATTCTCTAGTTTCTTTATCTTTTAAATCTTATTTTCAATAATACAAATGCCTCTTTTCACGAAATATTGAACGATATTTCAAAAAATTCCCTGACAATATTATCCTAACTGCTGCACCGTTTGGTTCCAATGGAAATGGGTTCAAAAATTTACGATCTCCACTTATGGTCATCAATATTTTTTAATTTTTGATAGCAGACGGCGTTTTATAAGAGAAGGAAGGAAGACTATGTTAGCTGAGTTATGCAAGGAAGGTATCAGTGTTTGGATTTGAGCGTGAAAGTATGTAGTCTAGACGTTGTGCAATGTGATACTCAGCGAAAAGTAAACAACATTTCCCCTCTTTTTTATATAAATAGTAATGAATATATGGTGCGATATTTATCTTATTGACCAGGGTGTCCATATACTATGATACAGAAAAATATATTATCGAAAGGAAAACAATTTTTACATTTCGATAGTAGTACCGATTGGCTTTTACTGTGTCTTGATTCAGATTTTAATTTTTGCTGATTTTAGTGCTTGGGATAAATAAAATATGTCGATAACGTCTATGAACAAATCTACACATATATCATTTGATGACAGAACTTTTTATAGGCGTAACATAGCATGGCTGATGGAATGATTGCGTGTTAAAAAACGAAGCATTATACTATAATATTGTTTTTGTTTCTAAATTTTAGGGCCTTTGTACCTATTTTTGACTCAATCCCCTCCTCAATAAGCTATTTTTAATGATAAATCAAATTTATATCAAATTAAACCTAATAATTATTTCATTTTCATTATCTTAACGCTATCAGAAGGAGATTCCTGTATTATTTGATGAGCTGAATACAGATTCAGAAACAGATGATATCTACATTGGAGCTTCTGAAATCACAGTAATATCGGACGAGGAACCAGCAGAAGAAAACGAAGGTGGCCATATGGATAATTTGTCTGGGCACCAGTTATGTGCCCAAGTTGAAGTTTTACGAAAAGTAAGAGGTTCAGGGAAGATAAAAATATTCTTTGAAACCTTTCTTCATGGGCATAATACTGATCTTGTCAAAAAACATTTTTGGGAAAATACACGGATCTTCGAAAGGATCTAGTATACAATGCGATGTCGCATTGTATACTAGATCCTTTAGCTTTATTCAAATTATGAGATATCCACTGTGATGACAACACTAACGTAGATCCATAACGATAAAATGTTCAAGTTACTTCCTATCCACTAATGGATGTGCTATATAAAAAGATTCTTCCAAAACTGTAAGGTAGAGCAGTGTTTGGATTACAATGAGTGCATAATGCCCTATATATATTACAAACCGCTAAATATATGTTGTTAGCATTTATATAGCCGTAGGAAAGAAATTGTAGTACTCTCGATTTTGCTCTCGTATCAGATTAATTGTACCATAAGGCACCACCCATTTTTTGCAACATTACAATGTACAAAGAATAAAACTAAATTAAATGCAATCTGACTGTTACACAACTGGTGTCTAAAGAATAAAACAAAATTAATTAAATTCAAGCTGACTGCTGCAACAACTGGAATCAAAAGAATAAAGCAAAATTAATTAAATTCAAGCTGACTACTGCCACAACTGGAATCTAAAGAATAAAACGAAATTAATTGAAATGCAAATTAATTTTAATTCTCAGCAAGCTAAGATATCAATGCGCGTGCGCAAAGGATAGTTATTTGGCATGCATGCACAAAGTTCTCGAATCAAAATGGAATTCTGTAAAATATCGATGGAGTCCCATTATATAGGACAGCTGAAAGATTCAACGGGGAATTATTTAGATTTTTCGAGCACACAGGCAGTTACCCCTGAAAAAAATATTCAAGACTTAAGGAGATCAGCCTCACTTCACTTCAAACAGAGCAGAAAGACTCGAGCACTGATATAGGAATTGGAGCGAAGAATTGATGGAAAGTTAGGCTTGCGATAGCCATAGGACTCTCTTAAAGGGATGCTCAAAAGGCACTCTAGAATCTTTAGAATGCTTTTAGTGGAAAAAGAATTGATCGAACCTTAGATTTTATTGTTTGGATGCTTTGGATTAGTTTTCTTTAGAGTCATTTAACGTCCTAAAGTATGGGTTCATTTAAACGTTACATAAATAGAATTCTTAAGTAGTATTAGTCTTTAAGTGGAACTAACTTCCCGCATTTGGAGGGTGCTTTTCATGCAAAGGCACCATTTTGTTTTGAAATAAGCTTAAGTAAAGCAATTTTGATTAACCCTCTGACGTGTCTAGATTCGCGAGTAGTTAGTGTTTCTTTTACCCCACTACACCCCCTCTTTTAATGGCTAAAAAACCGCATTTTTCTCAGTTAATTAAAGTCGCACTGGAGCAACACAACGCATTTTTCTAATGAATCCATGGATTATTTCAATTTTTAGAAAAATTCTATTGGTCCTTTCCTTGGAATCTAATTCTTTGGAACGATTCTTTTGGCCCATTTAGTGGAATGGGAATCCATTGGAAAGATTTTTTTTCCATTGGAAAGATCTCTTTAGCATATAATCTTTTGGAAATGCTCTACTACCCACTTAGAATACAATCTTTTGCAAAATTCACGGCCCTGAGGACAGGTTAACCCAGCGCAGATTCCAGGTACTGTTCTTCGGACAGATTAACCCAATCCGCAGTCCAGATACGGCCCTCAACAGGTTAACCTAGCCCGTAGACCAAATACTGCAGTCGAAATGTTGTTATCAGGAAACTAGAGGATATACAGCTCTCCAAATAGGTTAACCAGCCCTCAGACTTTATACGAAGGATCATATAGACGGTCAAACCTATACACCCCTCCGAATAGGTTTAACCACTCCGCAGCCAGATACGGTTCTCCGGACAGGTTACCCCATCCCAGATATGGCCCTCCGAAAAAGTTAACCCAGCCTGTAGACCAAATACGGCAGTCGAAATGTTGTTACCAGGAAACGAGACAAGATGCAGCTATCATAATAGGTTAACCAGACCTCGGATTTTATACGAAGGGGCTTATAGACAGTAAGCCTATACACCCCTCCGAATAGGTTTAACCACTACGCAGCCAAATATGGCTCTCCGAAAAGATTTACCAGACGAACAGACCAAATATTGATACCACATGTTCCCAAGACAATATATTCATTAATACAAAATAGATGTTAAAAAAGTAGCCCTATTCTATTACCTAATAGATGTTCTCTGTTACCAAAATATATTTGTGCCATTTACCCTTTTCCAAACATTCTGTGCACTTAACGTTTTTGTTACAATAAATTACTCATATTCATATTACCCCATACCCCATACTCATACCCTACAATTATCTCTAGCTCTTACAACACAGTAGGCCGAGATTCCTGTATTTTTAATAATTTTTAATGGTCGAATATGGACTAATTGCATCCATTTTAAATTTATTTTTATTTTAACACAATCACCGCCTTAAGTATCTCAACATATTCTACTTTTTCTACAGAAATGTACGGATTTTCTCCGAGCATCCGATTTCAAAAATAAATCTCACATATAAAAGTTATCTTGATTGATTATAATGAGATAACTTTGGTATTTCTTTTGTTTCTCCGTTGTTTCTCGATTTATGTTAGATTAATCTTTTTACTGTCATTGTTCGTTGTTTTCCTTTGTGTGTTATGCTAATTTTTCTCTTGTGTTTAAATTAGACTGTGTCCTATCCATTTGAAATTTTTTTAAATATCATATTTCGAGATTGAAGATATTGTTTAATAAAAAAATTTGTTTAATAAATGTATGATCGAAGAATAGGTGATTTGATTTATACCTTTCCATTTGAAACTTTACAATTAAAAACCATTTTCTAAATTTACCAAATTACCCAGAACTATTTTTCTTGCAAATCCATCTTCCAGTCGCTATCTAAGATAAACATTAAATAATAAAATTATCGTGTTAGTATTAAAAAAGTCTCTTGTTTTACTCTCTTGATCCAATCAAGTAAATATTATTATATCATCATTTATCACAAGATTTAAATCACAAAGATGAATTTAACAATTTAAACAGCTTAATCCTTTGTGAAATTTCACCCAATATTGTTAGATAACGAAACAATAAAAATTCGCAAAAAGAGTCTATGTATTAGTGCTTCGAAGAAATGCAAATTTATTAAAAATTAAAACTATCGTAAACATTCTTAGAAATTCAAAGTGCTTATTGTATTCCTCCTTTTGCAATAATAGACGTGAGATTTAGATTACTTGTGTACTTACTTTGAAAATAACTTTTTATGTGAATACGGCTTTAAAATCGGAACAGTACTGGGCGTCAGGCATGAAAAGTCGAACGATACAAAAGCGTTACAATTATTTTGTCTTATGATTTCAGAATTAGAGGAAACATCCAGAAAATAAATATAGCGTCGTGTAGACAGAGCATAATGTCCTTCGGACCGAGTGCGCAGGCGTAATGAGCGAGGGGAGGGAGTGCGCAATCTGTCGAAATTCTACTGTGCTGTGCGAGATTTGGGTCTATGTTACTTTGGATTGCTTGGAGTTATCACTATAAGTAGTGGTCATTCAAAAGCTACAGAACGTCGCTACAATTATAGGCCTTATCAATAAAATTATCCTTTAATATTAATATCAAACTGCACTTTAATCGTTAAAACTGTAAATTAATTGTTGAATATTCACAACAGTCGTTCAAACTTCCTATGTCTTCTTCATTCATTTCACAATCCAACATCAGGCCTGAGTATTCATTTCCAAACTACAGTTTGTGTCCTCAACACAACCTACAAATTTTTCTTTAACTTTCCAAATAACAGAACCACTTCAAAATCAATGATAGTAGATTTCTCACTGTATTGCATGTTAGGACAGTAGGTCAACTAAATTTGAATGACATTAGGAGCTGTTTTCCCTGTTATAAGAGATACGATAACGATGTCTGCTCAAATATCTTAACATTAGGTAAAATGTCTGTTTATTTTAAAAGAATGGATTATTTCGGTAAATTATTTTTAAAAGCCAATCTTTGTATTTGGTAAAAAAATGTCCCCTCTAGAAGAATTATAATTAGCAGACCAATGTACGCCATACAAGCTAAACTTCTTTTAATTACTGACAGCAAAGTGCCGTTATTCACATTCCATATCTTACTTAAATCTATTTATAATGATGTATCATCAATATTTACATTCCATACCTCCAAATAAAATAGTTTCCCAAAAATATATAACAGGCATTTCCTCTACATCTTACTAGTGTTAATTCATATTTTCAATAAAATGCATGGCCATAAAAGTGTACCCTCAGTCATGTTACTCAAATCAGCTTCTGAGTGATAACTTCAATTTCATCCCCTTTACTTGTTCTAGGTGACGTTAACCCTCCTGGTGGTTGTCTCGACGAGGTATCTCGTCATTAGCAAAACTGACCCGATCTTGATGGACGAGATATCTCGTCCTTAGAAAAAACTGACCAGATCTTGATCTCGAGATCACCAAATAATCGGTAATATCCTGATGATGAGATACTATACCGCCCTAAGCAAAATTTGTAAGATCTTTATTGATGAGATATCTCGTCGAAACCACTTGGAGGGTTAAGAAGTAGGGACTTTCTAAATTGTAGAAAACACGATCATTAGAAGAAAACTGATTAGATCTTCATCTCATCATAGTAATATCGGTTTTTGGAAGAGTTGGTCAGATCTTGATGGATGAGGTACCTCGTCGAAACAACTTGGAGGGTTAAGAAGTAGGGACTTTCTAATTTGTAGTAGAAAACACGATCATTAGAAGAAAACTGATTAGATCTTCATTTCATCATAGTAATATCGGCTTTTGGAAGAGTTGGTCAGATCTTGTTGGATGAGGTACCTCGTCGAAACACCTTGGAGGGTTAAGAAGTAGGGACTTTCTAAATTGTAGTAGAAAACACGATCATTAGAAGAAAACTGATTAGATCTTCATCTCATCATAGCAATATCGGCTTTTGGAAGAGTTGGTTGGATATTGATAGATGAGGTACCTCGTCGAAACAACTTGGAGGTTTAAGAGGTAGGGACTTTCTAAATTGTAGTAGAAAACACGATCATTAGAAGAAAACTGATTAGATCTTCATTTCATCATAGTAATATCGGCTTTTGGAAGAGTTGGTCAGATCTTGTTGGATGAGGTACCTCGTCGAAACACCTTGGAGGTTTAAGAGGTAGGGACTTTCTAAATTGTAGTAGAAAACACGATCATTAAAAGAAAACTGATTAGATCTTCATCTCATCATAGTAATATCGGTTTTTGGAAGAGTTGGTCACATCTTGATGAACGAGGTACCTCGTCGAAACAACTTGGAGGGTGAAACGTATGAGTAATCATTATTCAGACTATTGAAGAATTTTGTAAGAATGGAGAGCAGTTTCGGGTAGTTTTAGCCATATTATACAGCTCCATAATTTAAATCAAGCATATTTAAACTAAGGAACTTTAATTGGCGAATAAATCGCGCAACGGTCGATTTTATTTTGTTTGTAATACTCGTCGTTGCCATTCGACATTAAACAAATAAATCGATTTCTGTACCACGTTCGTTAGAGAAATATGCGTATTTGTGTGTATATAAAAATCATCACCCACAATAAGGATGCTTCAGAATAAAAATCCTAAGGAAGCGAACGACTGCCATCTTCTGACAGAAACCTGTTATTGATAGAATAAATTATCTTCTAAAAAGAAGTTGTCTGTCTTACATTTCTTATTTTTAATTTACAAAAACTTGACGTCTGAATGCTTAATATTTCAGATAATCAAATAGCGTTTCTTTTTTTTCTTAGTTAAGAGAACGTTGAATAGTTAAATTCAATTACTCAAATTTGTTTCACGATTAAAGTTAACGATGGAGCTATATTTTAGAATAAAGTCCAAAGGGGTACTGACGGTTTGCCCTTCATGCAAGAAGCGTTCAATTTGAATTCATAGTATATCGACGTAATATGAAATTTCTATAGTAGAAATTCCATGTTATTTCATCATAAAATAATAAAACTATACAATACAACTTTATTTCATGATTCCAGATATGCTAGATCCGATTTCACGGTGTATCTATATTCTATACACATGAAATGTGATGTTGATAAAATAAGAATTAGATAAAACAGAAACAAGACTAAATTGCACAATTTTGTCAAACGTCCTCTGTAATAGTTTTTCATGGTCACGTTAGCCCAGTTGGAAGAATAGCGGGTTAGCAACCGGAGGGTTCCGAGTTCAATATTCGAACCAACCTTAGACCGCAACCCTCTGGTTGATAATCCGAGACTCTACCAACTGGGCTACCGCCGCCCTACGAACGATTCGGAAGAATTCGAGCTCCGTTTCTATCATATGTTCTTAATCTTAATAAAACTATTAAAGAAAATAATTCAAAAAAGTAATAGTTTATATAAATTTTATAGGTAGGTAGTTAATTAACGTCGCACTGGAGTAATACAACGGGCTATTGGCGACGGTTCGGGATCAATCCCGAAGGGAAGATCCAATAAATTTTATGGATATTTTTCAAAATGAAATTGCTGTTTGTAATTAATATAAATTTTCCATTCTGTGTAATTAATGTACAATTTAGGCATTTAATTGTTTTACTAATGATATTTTACAACAGAAAAACATAATTTATGAGATTTAGCAAAACATTGCTTCATTGCTAGTTAGTTAATTCATTAATTTAGAGTATTGGGTGAAGAATGAAATACAGTTCTATAATTAAACGAAAAATTAATTCTGAGATTCTCAGACTGAAATATTTTGGTGTAGAAGCGATTTGAAATCACTTGTAACTAACCTTGATGTAAAGTCAAATTATTTTTCATATTAGTATATTCTGTCCATTCTGTTAGACGAAATATTTTTAATTTGCTGTATTTAAGGTGAAATATTTTTGTTTTATGTCTGCGCTACAGCTTCGGTCAAAAAGCTTGTATAGTGCATAATTTAACTTACCACATTTTTAATTAATTATTTTTAGATTCAACCAATTTCATAAGAGATTTATAAAAACTGAATTATAAAATGTAGTATATGTATTATAAAATGTAGAAATGAGTTTTGAAATGACAAATAAAGTCATTACAAAATGAGGATTATGCCTTTTCCACCCAGTCATTTCATTAGAAAGATGCCCGAGCAATTTTTTGGAATAAATTTTGACTCAATAAAATTATAGTATAAAAATAACTTAACATCCCACCGTGGCTTATGGTAATCAAGTAATTTGAGTTAACTGAAAAAATTCATCAAGCAGAAATGGATTTCTGAGCTCAGTTAATTAAAATTCTTTAAAATCGGTACGTAGCTAGGTAGCTAATTAACGAAGCACTGGAGCAACACAACCGGCTATTGGCCATGGGTCGGGATCAATCCCGAAGCATTATTAAAATAGGAAAAGTATTTATTCAAATAATCTCAGAACTTCATAAATAGCTAAACGCATGTTTTAATTAAAAAGAAGGGCATGTACTTTCTTTTAATAAAATTTAACTCATATTCTAAAGATGTGGATTTAAGGATTAATATGTGCTGTGCATATGGAGATCAACTTTCAAGTGGGAGTCAAACAACAGATTAAAATACGTAACTTTTAAAAGCATTTTTCATAGTTTAAATACTCGTCTTTGTATGTGAAGAACCTGAAAGCATTTAAGAAATCCTTAAAAAGAGAAGAATTAGATATGAATAGAATATTCAATATTCTATTCTCCAGGATCCTAAATTACGACTCTTCTGATGGAGATCGACCTCTATGGCAAAAAATCCCAACTTTCTTCAATCAAACCATTGGAAGATTGCTTAAAAAATTCATTTTTCATTTCAAAGAAAGTTTTAAAAATCTATTTCTGACAGATACGAGCCTTAACAGTTAACTTAAGTCTTAGTCTGGTAAACATACCTCGACTTTCATATCAAAGAGAAAAAAGTCATATCAAAGAGAAATACATTCAAATCAAAGAGAAAAAGCGGATAGGCGCAGTCCCCACTGTACCGTAAGGTTTGGTTCGTGAATACTTGGTGGACCAGCGGCCTGTTCCTTCTTGCGTCTTTGGTAAGTCCTAGATCTCTCCGCATTTGTTTAGACTTCTTTGCATTGTTCGTCTTGAACTGCTCTTTCAACCTGTTTACGTTTCCTATGCCGCAATTGAACTTTAGTGTGATATTTTGGCTTCATAGTGAAATCTTCGACACATCGTCACTTTCCACTGCACACAATTTTCACACAAATGGTTTAAACTGTCGACTAGTCAAACGGAATTGTAGAACTTGTCGTTCTCTTCAATTTAAGTACGTACTCTCCATGACCCGTCGATTAGAACTGAAGTTAAAGCGGTTAAATAGGTCGGCGTATACCTGAAATATGATTCATTTCCCCTACCACGCGGTACAAAGGTCAGAGGGTTAATGGATTAGTGGCCGACCTGGTTGATGCGGCCCAACTTCCTCTATACGATGGTAGGTCATTTATCCCCATAGGCTGATTCCCCCTGTTGTGGGGGTTTGAGATATCAACACTTTTCGCGAAGCGCAAGTTTCTGCCGATGACCCCATGCATGAGCCTTATACCCCAGACGGATTTTAAAGACGTATTCACGTAAAAAAACAGATCGTAGTTTTTCTTTTGTCAGGTGAAATTATACACAAACGGGTTAAAATCTGAGAATTTATCTAACAGAGCTCCACATAAAAATTCCTTACCATCAGTTTTACTTGTGGTAATTAAGTTATGAGTTTATTTTACAGCCCTTACCAACATTTATCAATTTTTTTGGAAAGAGTATACTTTCATTTTGATTATGTATTGTCATAGAAACTCATTAATAAAATTAGAATAAATAATCTACAGTCCCTGGAAAAAGAGCCACCCCTTTACTTCGAACACTATTCGTAGTAGAGCAAATCGAAAGAAATCATTCAACAGGGAATAACGTCCTCTACAAATTCAATTGCAAAAAAAATTGCATTTGGTCTTCATATCAAATTTCGCACAAACAACAAATTTCCCACAAACTACAAAATTTCCCATGGAAAGGCCGTCGTGTACAAAGGGGGCTGGTGCACGTCAAATCTGTCGTGGCCTCAAATGTCCTCACGTTGGCGTGGTGTGGAAGTTTGGAGAGTGGGGTGCCAGCTCAGGTGTTGCCTCGTCATCTGACCGTGGTTCAAAATTACGTGGTGTTGTCCTCGGATCTTTCCCTCTGGGATTGATCCCGGACCGTCACCAATAGCCCATTGTGTTGCTCCAGTGTGATGTTAATTGAAAATACCAATACCAATACCCATGGAAAGGCCATGTTTTGATGCTTAATAAGATTCGGCATCGTTAAGGCAGTCTAAATAGTATGAAATTTCATAACTCTACTATCTTTATATCCGAAGATATGCAATGTTTCTGTCAATTTCAGGTATCATATCCACATTGAAAATGGCTATTCGTAGATCGAGATTAATTGTAGTTATAGTTACCGGAATTTCATATTTGAACACTATTTCAAACTTATTTGTCAGCGCGTGCAAATTATCCGGGAATTATTATATTTATTATGCAAGTGAAAACGATTGGAGAATTGCATGTGCAAACTATCCGAGAATTATTATCCTAGGTTTGTCACACGTTTTTTAAACTTTTGGTTGCTCCCTAAAATCGCAATAACGAGGAAAATTTAATGTAACTCAAAAACTAACCATTGGAATGAACTGAAATTTTGCATGATCATGTTAGAAGTCCTTCAGAATCGATTCCCATCAAAATATAGTAAGGTTCAAATTCATGATTTTTTCAAATATTAATTTAATAATTATTATTGCATACTAAACACTATTTTTAAAATAAAATATTAGGTGGATTTTGTTTGGGTTGTTAAACAGTAACATGGTACAAAATACCAGCGCTATAGAAATGTTATTTAGGAAGACATCCATAAAGGTCTAAGAAACTGATTAACATTAGGAGCTCCAATCTTTCTGTACTCATAACTTCGAAACGGTAAGACCTAATGACACATCAAATTTGGTATCTAAAGTAAAATTTTGATATAGATTTTAAATTGTGTAAAAATAGGGGTTTCCATTGGAAATTATGAAGTTAGTGCTCAATTTAATATAAAGACGGCCCCTTATGCAAGTTTTATGAACTTGAATTTATAGAAGACGTTAGCTGCTGTCGAATGCCTACTTTGAATTTTCTCTACTGTAAAAATTGCTTGAATGAAGAGTGGTGGTTCGTTTTTTTTCCGCGACTACATTTATTCATTTGTGTTTCTCAAGTGTGTTTCCAACCTTCATGTAAAAAAACAACGACTTAGTGGTTTTCACCAGTCTAAAGATAATCCCATTATGGTCGAGAGGAATTAAAAAACTCAAATTTGTAAATTCTGACTTGTGTGTTTTGTAAGTCGACGATTTATTTCCCAACAAATGGGCAATAAACATGTCGCATCCTGGTAACAACAATCAAAACAGTACCTCACTTCAACAATACGAAGCATGACAAAACATACACGATCCTTTCAGAGGGATCATTACACGAAATCCTTCCCTTCATATCATGAATAAATTCCAAGATCCTACGACGCAACCCTACTGCTTAGAAATGCAGAGATGCTTTGAAATGTGAAGTTTCGACACGTTACAACAATTCAACATCCAGGAATTTGTCGCCTCTTATTGCCACAAGACACCATTTCGTTCATTCCGTGTGAGCTTTGTTAACCACAATCCGATGGGATTTTATTTTAGAAATAAGGGACTGGAGACATTAGTTAGTAGAAGAGAATCGCCACACAGAAAATAGTCCATTGCTTGTCTCAGGTGCGCGCTTTGGGACATAAATAATAAGAAATGAGACAAGCGGAATGGGGTGCTACAGGAACTGATAAAGATATTGCTGTAATTCATCGAAGATGCTGGTGTCTGTGGACATTTTTTCTGGAAAGGAGAGAAATAATTTGTAGTAAATTACAATTTTTCTCTGGCGGTGTGACATCTTCGCTGTCTGGGAGAGATATCGAGACAAAAACTGGTAAATCTTTTTGGTAGGTGACAGTGTTTTTAGGAACTGGATAGGCCTTGGAAGACCAGTACGAAATTGCACAGATTGTACTGGACTAATAAGATGCTGACGATAAGGAGGTTTCATTCCGAGTTCTGAAATATGGTAAGGAGTTTACTTTACATCTCCTTACCGAGACCAATCTAAATATCATTAAAAAAACCTAAAACCTCATATTTGAGCATGTTGATTCTGCGTTTCATTTGTAAGCCGAATATTCTTTTGTTTATATCAAGGACCACGGTAACCCGGTTGAATTGATTGATTGATAGTTGGGTTTTATGGCACAAGGCCCAAAAAAGGACAAGCTGCTCCAAGCGCCAGATAACAGTACCCCGGTTGGAAGCGTGCAGATTAGCAACTGGGGGCTTGCGAATTCAGAACTCGATTCTACCATAGACTCCCTTGTATGTGTGCACGTTAAGTCTGCCATGGCCTCAAATGTCCTCACGTTGTCGTGGTGTGGAAGTTCGGAGAGTGGGTTGCCAGCTAAGGTGTTGACCTCGTCATCTTACCCTGGTTCAAAATTGCGAGGGCGTCACCAGTAGCCCGTTGTGTTGCTCCAGTTAATTCAACTGCTTACCTGTCCTGTTTATATCAGGATGCAATATCTTTTTACCGATCAATTCAAAATAAACCGTCGGTTTCAAAGTGAAACACACTACGCTAAAAAAAAATTGAGTTTTTAAGTTATTCTTGACCAAAATGGAAGGGTATTTAGCCTGGTGAAGTCCATTAAGTCGATGTTGAGGGTTATATTTCTACTTTGAAAGACACTTGAGAAACAAACAAATATATTAATAACTGTTCATTTTTTTGTTCTACTCTTATTAATAAGTTGGTATAAAAATACGTAATCAGAAAATACTCTTTTTCTTAAAAATTGATAAATTGAGTATATACAAAGTGCAATAAATAATTGTTAAAATTATAAAATTAAAATTTCCATCTTTCTTGAAAATTGGAATTTTTCCACTTCGTTTTCTCAGAACCACGGTGTTTGACTTGATGTGTTTTACTTGTAAACTGACGAAGTTCGCCTTTAACAAGTGAATCTGATGCAACTCTGGAATTGACTCTGGAATCTGACTCAACCTCAACTAGAATCTGGACATCCAGAATCTAATTGAGGTAACATAACTGAAGTGTGCCTGTTTTTGCCATGCATTTCATTAGAAATAAGAATTAACACCAAGAGAAAGGTAAACGAAATGCTGTTAGATGTTCTTGGATAATTTCATTTAGAGGTATGGAATCCATTTATGTGAACATGGATGCTATTTTTATTATATGGATGCTATATTTATTATATGGATGCTATATTTATTATATGGATGCTATATTTATTATATGGATGATATATTTATTTTAAGGATTGAAAAGATTTATGAATTGTGAGTAAAGACATTTTGCAATCAACGGGTATAAGCAATTAAGAAAGTTTATTGCAGATGATATGCGCTGGTCTGCTAGTAGCATTTAATTACTGAAAATACAATAAATGAGACAATTTGAACGGTTTGAAAAACTATATGTGAGGTTCTCTCCGGCCAACGGAGGAACGTTGACCGGAAGGAACCATTGGATCCCCGAGGAACTATGGTGGGGGTGCCCTTGAACGGTCATCCGGGGCAGAAGAAAGAGGAAGAGCTGTAAGGGCTAGTTGCACACACATCGATTTTTAATCGTATGGAAAAATATCGTACGATATTTTATCATGTGCGTTGATTGCACACACCACGGTTTTTTTCTGTGTAGTAAGTGCAGTCATTTGTTAAAATCTCGTGACTATTCATCCCTTGTCCTCCATATCTTCAAAATCCTTATTTAGTTCACAGCAGACGTCTTTCCATGCATTTCTGGTAGCATTTATATCATTGTACATTTCTAATGTTTTGTCCCATAGCACTGGTCTTATTTGTACCAATGAAATAAGGATTTCATTATCAATATTTTCTGCCCCAATTAAAACAAAAATAACACTTCCGTATAACAAACTGAAAATTCTATTTGAATACACAAGTAATTGTTGACAAATAAAATGGAACACATAGGAAGTCAACTGAATACAGGTTATCGTACGAATATAATCGTGGAGTGTGCAAGCGTGCAATGGGTCACGTACGCCACTGAATTCACGGAAACGGCACGGCGACCGTCTTGTTGTAGGGGCAGTGGGCGGTAGCAACACGGTGATCGTACCGTGCCGTGTGTAGATCGAACCTTGCGCAAGCTCACATACTCTTCGTTCCACTAGAAGAATTAGATCGCACGATATTTGTCCGTACGATTGAAATCGATGTGTGTGCAACTAGCCTAAGGGGAACTCGACTAGGCTTCCTAGCCAACTAGGAAGACGAACTCGACTAGCGGAGACAGAGGACAGACGAGGGTGGGTCCTTTCGCTGTCATAGTGCAAGATATTGCTGTAAATATATTTATTAGTGTTATGTAAATAAATCCTGATAATCAAGTACCCACGAGGAAGTGTCACTCTCTGGTAACGTATAAGTAGATGATAAAGAACCACAAACACACATAAAAGCGTTTTTACACACTATAGTTGAGTTTAGATCTTTGCAAAATATTTCTCCTTTTATCGTTTAATTTACAAATTTCAGAAAGTAATAAACGGTTTAGCTTCAATTTTCGTCTTTGGCAAGAAGGGAAGCTTTATCTTCCAACGCAGTGTAGATCAATTTCCAATTTGTATCCGTTGATTCACTTCCAATCCCACTTGATCTCTAAAGTCTGAGTTTTGAATAAAATATAAACATTAAATATTAGTCAATGAAGTTTCTGAAGTTGTTTTTAGAGTTTGAATAAAACACAGCAGCAATGTTGATTGGTTAGGATCACGTGATATTATTATAACGAAAATTATAAGAAAAAATAATTTTAAAGGAAGAACGTGCGAAATGATGTCTATTAAAAAAGGTTTTTATCAACGAGTGGTTTTCGAATTGTGGAGTTCACGATAATGTACCCTCTGAGGGGTTTACACGCATATATATCCATTATATATCGGGGGCCATGGAAGCCCAGTTAGTAGAGTCACGGATTTGCAAACGAAGGGTTGTCGAAAGTCGATCCAACCAAAGACCATCGTGTGCATGTTGACTAGTGCGCGTCAAATATGCCATGATTTCAAATGTCCTCACTTTGGCGTGATGTGGAAGTTTGAAGAGTGGGGTGCCGGCTAAGGTGTTGACCTCGTCAGCTGAGAAGGGTTCAAAATGACGAGGTGTTGTCCTCAGATCTTTCTTTTCGAAATTGATCGCGGATCGTTGCCAGTATCCCGTTATGTTGCTCCAGTTCGACGTAAATTCAACTACCTACCGTTCCGCAACTTGCAGTCTTCTATGCACGACCAGTTTTGACCTTCTTGACCAATAGAATCTTTCGTATGATTCTTTAAACCAATAAATGCGGTTATTTAATCATAATGCGTGTTATGGGGAAGCAATACGTGGGGTTGTCCACGGATCGATCCTGGACCGTCCCAATAACCGTTGTGTTGCTCCAGTGCGACGTTTATTAACTACCTTTCATCCTATCTCCGTGACAGTTGTTGGCACCATTTTTGGCGTAATTGGCGGAGCTTTTCATGTATTTAGCAATCGCCAAGAACATTGCCAATTCATCAGTTAGTATCTGACTACTTGATGCTATAGGATATCGCCAGTCGTTTCTTCCAAGAAACCACCTTTCGATAGTATAATGATTCTCTGTGTACTTTAGATAGCTAAGCAAGTTGAATCAAATGTCAATAAATATCGTTACAGTCAACTAAAGTTTTGTGTGTAGCACGACACAATATTCATAAATTATCTGAGAAGAATCATTTTAAAAACAGAAAAAATATTCTCGACTAATCTAAAGGTCAAATTGACTAAGTAGCTTAAACAAAAAATGGAAGTTTTTCAATCCGAAGTTTTCCCGTCTAATTAGCCCTCGTGTTGTTAAAAAAAGATCGCGTAGGTGACGAACTAATCTGCTTATCTCAATGGCTTTTTCAGCTCTCTCTCTTTAAGGAAGCAGTTTTATTAGTTTACTCTCAATCACGTGATTTATGGATTATTTCTAAGCACGTGTTTGCCCTGCGAAAATCTCAGATTTCAATATTCTTTTTTTCTGCTGGTTATAAAAGTATAAAACTTAAAATTGTTGAATTTTAATGAGTGACTAGGAAATATAGGTATAATATTTCTATAAGATTTAATTGTTGCTCTCTGTTTGTACTTATTAATTCCTTACGGCTTTGCTGTTATAGTAGTGAGATTTGATTTCAGATGCACATTAATATATTACTTCTTGTTGAGAAAAACTAGAAAAGAACTTAGAAATACTTATTGCTGTGGGACAGGAAAGGCGAACCTATGGCACGCAGAGTTGGCACATACGAAAATTTGGTTGTCATGTCAATAATTTACAATGATCTCATTTAATACGCTTATAAATTATTAAAAATTTTATTTTAATTGTTACAATGTACAAATTTTAATTGTTTAGCACGAAAGAAACTAATCAACAAATAGAAATCTACATTAAAAACACTAGCTACGGCTATCGTATCAATTTTCTCCTTACATATACTAGTGAGTCATTATTTTTCGAAATGAATTGTATAAGATAATACTATAAGAAACAGAATGGCTGATAAATATAGTCCGGCGTGTGCATTAGTAAAACTGACGAAATATGAACCAGATATAAAGAATTTGGCATCTTGTGTCCAACAGCAAAAATTTCGTTCATTTATGTGCATGTCATGTTATGAGTTCATCTTTATGATATTAATGTTAATTTTTAAATTTGTCTCAATAGAATTCTACAATAATAAATTTTTCATTGTTATCCCTCATTACAAACTGCACGGCAAGTCAAAAATACCATGAATATTATTTGTAAATTTTTGGAACGAAAATATAAAAAAGAACAAGGAATCTAGGAGCAAGGATCGGCGGCGGAAAACTATAGCTGATGTTGTGAACATCTAACCATTGGCTGAAAGGCATAATGTCAAGACTCAACACCCTTTGCAGCGTAGCTTCCGTCTGAGCAGCTGGAAATTGTCGAAATCTACATAAGTGTACGTGTACGATAACACGGGAAAAGTGGAGCTTTCTCAAAAGACCTCAATATATATAAAATTCGGATTTATATTTTTCAACATTATTTTCATTCAAATGGATTACAAAAATTGTATATATAAACACAAAAATTCAATCTATGTAGTACGTATAATTATTGTACATAATGTTTTCACATTATGTACAATAAATATAATATGCACTCCATTGAATCTTTTCGACCCTACCAATGTAGTTATCTTTCTTTATTTGCTATTTTTATTTATTTATTTTATGTGGTCGTAAGTGCGGATGGTTGTAAGTCACATAGATCTTAAGCCGAGGAGAAGATTTATATGTATTATGGACGAATTGCCCGTCCTTTGGTTTTGATGGATTGGAGGCGAGAGTTTCCATCATTTTAAACAATTTTAATTGAGATTTAACAATTTAAAGATGAAACTATGTACAATGAAAATAAAAGCAATTAGATAATTGCCAATTCACGCAAGCTACATCTTCGCCATCTTCATCTTTATTTTCACTCTGCTCTATATCTTCCTTTCTCGGTATTATTTTATATACATTAGAACCTCGATATTCCGAGGTAATGTGGAACTCGGATAAGCAGAAACTTCAATAATACGGACGTAATTACACGAACACTCAGTTTATCCGTGATCCCAAAATCAAGGATCTACTGTATTTTAAAAAATTTAGGAAAATGGAATGATGGATGAAAATGTGAGGAATTTCAGTGAAATCCCATTTCCCCTGTCAAGGAAAAAGTGCTCCCGTGTTGAGATTTATCACAATCCTCGCCCTAGTTATTACACTATGAAAAATTTCTCATAGAGCGCTGTCTCACTTTATACAATTTTTTGAGGTACTTCATCATACAGCCGTCATCTGACCGTGGTTCAGAAATACGAGGCGTTGTCCTTGGATCTTTCAATTCGGGATGGGTCCAAGGCTGTCGCCAATAGCCCGTTCCTTTGCGCCAGTGCGACGTTATTTAACTACCTACCTAGCTCATCACTACAGGGTGATTCGGAACTCACGGGACAAACTTCAAGGGGTGTGTTAGAGCACACAAAAAGAATCATTTTTTGTGTAGCAATGTATGGGAACAAGTGACGCGTTTCGGCGCAAACACAAGAATTGCGCAGGAATGAAGCAAAAAGTTTATTTTCATCATTATTTTACTATTACTTATTTACAATGATTTTTCACAATTACGCAAAGGTGCTATCACCAACAGTAATGCAATATTGGCAGCGTGGCAAGCTTGTGAAAACCGCCTTTCAACTGCCAAGTTCCAGCAAAGGAACGATGCTCACGCGAGCCAAACCAAACAGTGCTCTCTAGAGGCGGTAAAGTGCACCAATCCACCATCGACGCTGCCAAGCTTGCATTCATGTTGGTGGTATCACCTTTGAGCAGTTACTATAAAATATCATTGCAAATAAGTAATTGTAAAATAATGATGTAAATAAATTTCTTGTTTCATTTCCTGACCAATTCTTGTGTCTGCGCATAAACGCGTCTCTTGAGCCCATACATTGCCATACAAAAAATGATTCTTTAACTGTGCTCTAACAGTAAAAGAATCATTCATCATTCCTTGAAATCATCATTCCTTGAAATTTGTCCCATGAGTTCCGAATCACCTTGTATAGTGCGGCTCGCGCGAAATGTCTGTCGACCTTGTGTCAGTTGATTTTTGAAAGGGTATGAAAGTGCATTTCGATAAGACTGCCATACGCAAAAGCATGAATGGGTATCTCTTTTTATGTTTTCCACACGTCAACTCGTTATCTGTGCTATAGTGCATCTCTTACGAGAAGGCATTCGACCTTGGGTGAGTCGATTTTTAAACAAGAATAAATGCTAGTTTGGAGAAGACTGCGTAATGCAAATGTATGAATGGGGATCACCGTGGATGGTTTTATACCCACCAACTTGTTACGCCTACTACGGCTACTCCATCTGGTAAGGAAATATCCGAGGTTACCTTTTCATTTTGAACCACGGTCAGATGACGAAGTCAACACCTCAGCTGGCACCTCACTCTCCAAACATCCATACTATTCCAACGTGAGGACATTTGAGGCCGTGACAAATTTAAGGCGCACCAACCCCCACGTACACGGTCTTTGGTTGAATCGAGTTTCGAATTCGCAATCCTACGGTTTCTAACGAGCTACTCTTCCAACTGGCCTTCCGCGATACCTACATTCCATATAGCCAATCAGGAGCCACGGTAGCCCGGTTGGACCATTAACGGACTAGCAACCGGAGGGTTGCGTGTTCAAATCCAACCAAAGACCGTCGTGTGCAAAGGGGGCTGGTTCACGCTGAATCTGTCGTGGCCTCAGCGTTAGCGTGGTATGGAAGTTTGGAGAGTTCCAGCTCAGGTGTGACCTCGCCATCTAATCGAGGTTATCTGGTGTTTTTCTCTAATCTTCCCAATCAGGGGTTGATCCCGGACCGTCGCTGATAGACCGTTGTGTTGCTCTAGTGCGACGTTAATTAAATACCTACCTACCTCTTATAGCCAATCCAGTGATCAAGTGCTAATTGAAATCACTACACATTCAGGGTGATTGGAAACTCCCTGAACAACCTTTAACCCTGCAAGTAGCTTCGCCGAGATATCTCGTCTATGATGATCTAGTCAAGTTAGCTAATGACGAGATATACCGTCATTATAAAACTGGACAGATCTTGATCTCGTCTTCATAAAAAAATCGGCAATATCGTGATGACGAGATATCTGGTCATTAGCGAAATTGGTCGGATCTTGATGATGAGATATCACGACGAAACCACTTGGAGGTTTAGGTAGGTATTTTAATTAACGTCGCACCGGAGGAACACAAAGGGCTATTGGTGACAGTCCGCGATCAAACACGAAATGAAACATTCGAGGACAGCACCTCGTTATTCTGAACCACGGTCAGATGACGAGATCACACCTGAGCTAGCTCCGTACTCTCCAAACGTCCACACCACACCAACGTCAAGAAATTTGAGGCCACGACAGATTTAAAGAAATCTGTCGTAAAGAAACCAGCCCCCTTTTATACGGCGGTCTTTGGTTGGACTCGAACTCTCACCCCTCCGGTTGCTAATCTGTTACTCTTCCAACCGGGCTACCGCGGCTCCGTTAACAGGAGCAATAGCATTTCTAGTACGTAACTAAACCCATAATTTAGTTACAGAAACATAAGCGCCTGCAGTAGATCGAGACGTCAGGCAAAACACGTGACACTGATTAATCGATCGCTGTCAGTTAATAATCTGCCTAACAATAACGATATTGAAATCGACATCGCCAAGTTCCTATTATAGATTATACAGTAGGAGATTATATAGAACAGCTGACGCGAGAGAAACGATAGTTTGGGGGTTATTGATTTTTCGACAGGTGTTACTTAGGGCTCAGCGTAAGCAAAGAAAGGACATTTTATTAATGTGTATTGTATTAATGTGTAATCTCTTGTAGACCAGAGAATATCTGTCTTTAACCCTACAAGTGGTTTTGACGAGATATCATGTCCATCAAAATCTGACCAATTTTGCTGATGATGAGATATATCGTCATTAGAAAAATTGAGATATCTTGATAAAACGAGATATCTCGTCATCCAAATTGCCGATTGAATTTGTATAATGAAGATATTGACTTTTTTCGAGGATGACGACATCAAGATCTGGCCAGTTTTTCTAATGACAAGATACCTCGGGCAGGCAACCAAACGGAGGATTAACACTCCAAGTTGTTTGGACGAGATATCTCCAAGTTATCCATCAAGATCTGGCCAGTTTTGCTAATGACAAGATACCTCGGGCAGGCAACCAAAAGGAGGATTAACACTCCATGGCGTTTGGACACGATATCTCCAAGTTGTCCATCAAGATCTGGCCAGTTTTGCTAATGACAACATACCTCGGGCAGGCAACCAAAAGGAGGATTAACACTCCAAGTTGTTTGGACGAGATATCTCCAAGTTGTCCATCAAGATCTGGCCAGTTTTACTAATGACACCTCGGGCAGGCAACCAAACGGAGGATTAACACTCCATGGTGTTTGGACACTATATCTCCAAGTTGTCCATCAAGATCTGGCCAGTTTTGCTAATGACAACATACCTCGGGCAGGCAACAAAAAGGAAGATTAACACTCCAAGTTGTTTGGACGAGATATCTCCAAGTTGTCCATCAAGATCTGGCCAGTTTTGCTAATGACAAGATACCTCGGGCAGGCAACCAAACGGAGGATTAACACTCCATGGTGTTTGGACACGATATCTCCAAGTTGTCCATCAAGATCTGGCCAGTTTTGCTAATGACAACATACCTCAGGCAGGCAACCAAACGGAGGATTAACACTCCAAGTTGTTTGGACGAGATATCTCCAAGTTGTCCATCAAGATCTGGCCAGTTTTGCTAATGACAAGATTTATTGGCATCAGGATATTGCCAATTTATTTCATAAGATCGTCATTCATTCATTATATTCATTCGTCATCCAGATATTGCCGATTCTTGCAAAGTTAATTTCGATCATAAATGCGTAATATATTGACGAGATTTATCGTCATCAAGATATTGTCATTTTTTATGACAAAATCAAGATGTCATCAGTTTTCTTCTAATGATGACATCTTGTGCATCAAGATTTCCTAATGGCTTTCTTCACGTTGGCTTGGAGTGGAGGCTTGGAGAGAGAGGTCCAAACTCATCTCCTCGTCACTTAAAGTGATTCAAAATTACGTGTTATTGTCCTCGGATTTTTCCCTTCGGGTTTCATCCCGGACAGTCGCCAATAGCCCATTGTGTTGTTCCTATGTGACGTTAATTAAATACTTACTGCTAATGGTTTTGCTAATGACGAGATACCTCGTCAAGACAACCACTAAGAGGGTTAAAACGTAATATGTTGCCATGCATTTAATTGTAAATGTAGGTGGCGCAGGCTCCATCCCTGTCAGGTGCTATCCTTCCTGGGTGTATTTCTCTTTTCTGCGTCAGTAAAACTTTCATTATATGTGTATGTTTAATACTTCGTGTTGTATGTGTTTGCCACAATATGGCCCCTTGCGCCATAAAAGCAAGAAACTAACCAACCAACCAAATTGTGGAGCCGGTCTCTAGTATAACAAAATAGAGCCCTAGAACTACAGACACAAATGGTGAAAACTTAAAAATAAGAGTAATTCATTACCTCACTATAAGTTCACTTGGAGTCATTTTTTCAATATTGAATAATTTTTGCTGAAATGCTATAGGGCAGTGATTCTCAACTTTTTTATACTTGAGTACCTCCTGAGAATTTTGTAGGACGTGGCGTACCACCGGTTATCTTATAATTTTTGAGGGGATCAGATATATTCTATACACATTTGAATAACTTTACAAAATGTATTTAAGTATAAATAAAACAAAATACAGAAAATAAATCCATAAAACTAGAAAAAGCCGTTTATATGTAATTGTTATTAGCCCAAATGGCAATTTCCCAACACTAAAATGTCTTTATCAGGAGGCTTAATGAGAAACTTGCTGTTGCTTATGCTTATTTCTTATTCGAGCTTGTTAGGTTCAATAGTGCTTATCTTTAATCTTAAGTCGTTTTCCACGCACTGTCTATACTTGTTTTTCACATACACTCGCTCTGAAAACCCACGTTCACATAAATAAGTTGTTACAAATGGAGTTCAAAATTCTAGTGCTTGACTAAAAAGAGCAGGATACTCATTTCTTGTAGACATCCAGAAAAAACAAGACTTTTCTCCTTGAAAAAGTTTCATTGAACTGTCACTGATTAATTCAGTGAAACATTCATTAAGTTTTAACCCAGTACGTTTAGTTTGTATTATTATTGAACCCTTCTGAATACCACCCCAAATGTTCTCGCGTACCACCACTGATACTCGTACCACCAGTTGGGAACCACTGCTATAGAGTAATGAATACTGTCAATCACTTTGGCGTCAACAGCATTGTTAGCATGATAATCGCGAATACCACTCTACTATCATATTTTACTAGGATTACGCAAAGGGGTGGGTAAGGGCACATGTTGGAAACAGGTAGCGAAATTGTCGACCAAGAGGCCAAATCGGCAACTGAAAATGGCACGAAATTCCATATATTCCTTGGTTTCCCAAATTTAAAAAAATAAAATTATTTCCGATTCAGAGAGGTAGGTAGTGGTGGGGGCGTCGTGGCTCAGTGGGTATGCCCACTGCTCTAGTAACCTTCGAGTTGTAGGCGTAGCAGATTCGATTCCTGTCAGGTGAATTCCTCCCTAGTTGTATTTCTCTCTCTTCTGTGTCAGCAAAAACTTTCATTGTGTTTGTGTCTATTACTTGATATTGTACGTGAACGGGTGGCTAAGTCGGACTGCTACAGAGATGCTACAGAGATGACTGAAACACCCTAGTTGTATTTCAGGTGAATTCCTCCCTTGTTGTATTTCTCTTCTGTGTCAGTAAAAACTTTCATTGTGTTTGTGTCTATTACTTGATATTGTACGTGACCGGGTGGCTAAGTCGGACTGCTACAGAGATGACTCCCTAGTTGTATTTCAGGTGAATTCCTCCCTTGTTGTATTTCTCTCTCTTCTGTGTCAGTAAAAACTTTCATTGTGTTTGTGTCTATTACTTGATATTGTATGTGAACGGGTGGTTAAGTCGGACTGCTACAGAGATGGCTCTCAGGATCATTATCAGACGCGCTCTATCCATGACTGCGATAAGACGGAAGAAGATCGGTAGGTAGGTATTTTAATTAACGTCGAACTGGACACCACAACGGGCTATTGCCGACGGTCCGGGATCATTCCCCAAAGGGAAAGATCCGAGCACAACACCACGTAATATTGAACCACGATGACGAGGTCACACCTGATCTGGCACCGCACTCTCCAAACTTCCAAACCACGCCAACGTGAGGACATTTGAGGCCACGACAGATTTAACGTGCACCAGCCCTTTGTACACAACTGTCTTTCACAACGGTCTAGCTACCCTCCGGTTGTTAGACCGTTACTCTTCCAACCGGGCTACCGCAGCCCCCGATGCAGCAGTGATGGAGAAGGACGATTCTGGCCTCAGAGTAAAGACAAAAATCGACATTCCATATATTTCTAAGTAAATAACAAACAGATTTCAATTCTATTTTTGATAGGTCATGCCCAAATTATACCACATCTAAACAGGTTCAAATTAAAAAAATGATCCCCTCTGTGTGGGAATGTAAGCGATGCATTTATAAAAAAAAAAACGAACATCGTCAAAATTTCGATGCATCAAATTATCTGTTAACTCGAATTGTTTTGTCTTCTCTTGCAGTTTGTTTATGTTTATACTTAAAAAGTATTTTCATGACTGAATTTACAAAATGTAATAGCTGATTTGATAAACTTTAAATTTTTAATTAATTAGTTATCACTGCATAAATTTATCATTGGCTTCATTAGGAACCACTTATTATTTACTTCACAACTAAGAATATTATTTTGAGGACAATATTTAATACATACTTGGATGTTACGATATTTTCTCCTGCAACACACATAATGACTAATTAACCACATCGGTTTGTCGAAAGAATCCTAGAAAAGATTCTTTTGGTCAAGCAAATCGAAATGGTTAGAAGTCATGTATGGAAGATCGCTGGCTGCAGAAAGGATATATGAGTTTAAACCGTTCAGAGAGTTAAAACGGTTCGCGAGTGAATGAAGAACCATTTTCCGAAATAGTATTGGAGAAGTTTCTCCAATCCGAGCTCTTGTAATGGTTTGTTTATTTAAGCTGCATAATTAATTTTATTTGGAACATTCTGGAAGGATCACTCAAAAATATATACCAAACGAGTAACACAACAGCAAACAATTTTTTCTGTATTCAAAATATAAAGTACTAGCGGAATTACCAGGCGTTACTCGGGTTGAATGGGTTAATTAACTTCCGCTTTCGTTAGTAAATTGTAATTCCTATTCATCATTTGTAGCAATTATCACGCTCTAATAAAGGTACGCAAATCGTTAAATACTCAATGTCATAAATGTAAAAAAATGTCATATTCATTTTTGTTGAATTAAAATTTTTAGTTAGACAGAAAAGTCTCTAGAGTGTGCCAATGTTACCCAGAATGCATAGAATAGTTTAGAGCAGAGGTTCCCAATCTTTTCTGGACTACCGCCCCTTTACAAGAAAAAAAATTTCGACGCACCCTCTCCCATAATAGTTATACCAAATATTAAAATATTGTTGCACATTATATATCTATCTATTAAGAATCAAAGTAGAAATTAAAAAGACCATCAAAAGTAGAAAATTGTTTATTAAAAATTTAAAAATTAACAAAAAATTGTAATAAAAAAAATTAATGAGATGGTTGAGGCTAGTGGAGTTTTATCAATTTTTTTAATGTCGGGTTCCAATTTTGTCAACATCAGTCGCAAATCGTCACGCTCAGTAATCTGCAGTCTGTTCTTGTTCTTAGAAAGTAAATTTGCTACTGCACTGAACCCACGCTCAGCCAAATGCGATGAAGGAAATGCAATTAAAGATTTCTGTACTATTTCCCACAATTCAGGGTAGAGTGCTGGTATTGAATTTTGAAGCCAGAACTCTTGGTATCCATTTCTGAATTTTACTTTTAGTTCTTCATTAGTTGTGAGTTCTACGAGTTCCTCTTCTAAATTTAATGATTCTGCTGTATCTGCATTTGCCAAAGGATCTAAAACCCAACTCGGAATATTCATGCCTAAAATATCCTGGAATAGGTCTTTTTTCATGCTGATTTTAAGGAGCAAGTGTTGGCAATAAGTAAATCTTCCTGTTTTTCAGACTACTGATAACTTGGGAAAGTGGCTGTATTCACCTCTACCTAAATTTCGTTTGAACAGAAGTTTCCCCACAAAAGCAGCTGTGACGTTTTTTGTTTTAATTAAATTCAACTCATCGCCTTGCAATTGTAAATTTACTTCATTAAATATTTTAAACAGGTCTGTCAAATAAGCGATGTCATTTTTGGATGTAATCAGGTTTGCGCTCAGTTTTTCGTCTCTGTTTTCAAGGAAATCTAGTACTGAGTCAAATAGATTGTATAAAAACGATTCAGACAAGTACCTTTTGAGAGCTAACAAACTTCTGTTTGCAGCAGCAAGCGATAATAATCTTCATAATTTTCACTACAAAGTTGACTAAATTGTCTGCCACTCAATGAATTGCTTCTAATCTTATTGACTGCTCTAATAACGTAATCAAGCGACGTATGCAGGCGTTCATTCAGATTTTTGCAACCAAATGCTGACGATGAATAACACAATGTATAGCGAGTACATTTGGTACTGCTTGTTTCAAATGCGCTATGAAACCGTTATGACGCCCCGTCATTGCTGGAGCACCATCAGTAGCAGCTGATAAAATATCACGAAAAGTAATTTCTTTCTCTTTAAAAACTTGTTCACGGTATTAAATATCGATTCTCCCTTTGTATCGGTTTCCAATTTTTTAGCAAATAATAACTCTTGACAAATTTTTTCTTCTTTTGTGAATCGTACGTATAAGAGTAGTGCTTCATTATTTGGTAGAGTTGATTCATCGAGTTGAATGGAAAATTTGCAAGTCTTCGAGTACTCGCATAATATTTCAACGTCTTTAGCCATTTCATTTATTCTTTGCGCTGAATTATTACTCAGAGGTATTTTCCTGATGATATGTGATGGTGTCTTATGATGAAGTTTTTATTACTTCTTTGACTGCCGGCAAGATTAATTCCTCGCCAATTGTGTGTGGTTTTTCCGCTTTTGCGATTAACAATAAAATATTATATGAAGCTAGTAGTCCATCATCTTATTTAGAAGATGACGCAACAAGGTTTAATATAGTTGGCTGTTTTAAATATTTCTTTCCCAGTCCTTGAAAATTGGATAATTCTTTGTCCTTTCTATCAGCATGCATTTTATTCAAATGATCTTGTAGCCTAGAAAGCTTCATGGCTTCATTTTAAAAAACTTTTTGGCAAATTAAACACATAGGTAATGAGTGGTTTAGTAGATTCAGACATATGTTGAAAGAGAAAATTTGCCAAGGTTTCAATAAATTAACTTTCAACAGATTTATAGATATAATATAATGGCTAATGACTTCTATCACTTATCACTCACAAATAAGGATTATTGGTGAAGCACACAAAAATAATGAGACATTCCTAGCCATCCATGTCTTTTATAGATTTGATGTCGTGCACGCATCAACTCATTCGCTTGTTTGCGAAGCCGGTGCACTTGCTCTGTAAACAAGTCATAACAAGCTCCTATATTTTTGTCGAAACATGCTTGATTGCGTGAATCGTGTCTTTGCTTACCAACTTGCAAAAACTTGTCACCGACAATACTAAAACCGAATTAGGTATACGCATATCTAATGCTAATTTAATTTTTAATGTTTATTTACGCGATAACAATAAGATGAAAATTTTAGAGGTAGATAAAATATTTTTTCATGAAAACAGTATTTTCAAAGTATTTTATCCATGGCCGCCTCCCTTTACTACCTTAACGCCCCCCATTTGCCTCTGGGCCTGCTACCGCCCCCATGGAAGACTCCAGCGCCCACTGGGGGAGGTACCGCCCCCGTTGGGAACCTCTGGGCTAGAGTATGCATATATGTCATTTAAAAACAAAAGCGTTTCTTAAAATTATCATACAATGATTAAAAATGTTTTCAAAACTAATTAAACTACATACCTTAATTACAGTTATTGAACGAAAAACATCAAATTGAAATTCCAGAAATACATCTTAAAACAGATTTAAGAAGCTTCGAACGGAAAGTAATGAATGTATCTGCTTTTTTACTACGAAATAGATTCTTGGAATATAACGGACACAAATTTAAAAAAGCAAACAGTTAATAACAAATTGCCATATTAGCTTCCATTCCTATTTTAAAAGGTCTTGTTCTGTACATATTTTATTTATGTTTTATTTTCTTTATCGTCTGTCTCAATATTCAGAATTTTTTATATTTCGTAAAGAAAAAATAAGGCTTAAGGGGATAAGAATTTAACTTCCGTAAAAATAGTTTTTGGAAAAATAATTGATTTTTACAGCACTGGTAAAAAAATCCAATCAATATACCTTCCAGCTACTCCAAAACTACAAAATTAGGGTTCATTTAAGTATAGTTACTAAGTCGTTTTTTGCATGAAACTTGCCTAAATATGTAAGCAAAGAAGTTTCAAATAATGTATTGACTAAAGTAAAATATGGTGTCTCATGTAGAATATTGCATTAAAATATGCTAAATAAATTTTATGTGATACTTGTACAAACACACAAAAACAAAATCGAACATAGAACGGAAAGATGGACAGACTAACGCAAATAAGTTGTCACAAAATGAATGTAAGTACTCAGAGCAAATTTCATCAAAATATATTCAACCGTTTGGACGTAGTACGGACACGCAAATAGAGACAGACAGATGGACTGACAGACACTAAATGCGCAAGAGACTGAGTTTGCATCAGAAGAACCCAGAACGGATAGAAACTTGAAATGGGTCGACAATATTCAATGCACAAACAAACACTCCATTTTTATTTATATAGATTTGTCGTTCCATTAAAGTTGCAGTTGAAGAATAAATTAAAATATATTTAGCAGATTATTAGAATTCTTACATTAGCTTGCACGTTGACATATTTATTAATAATATGTCAACGTGCTTAATTAAATATATAATTGAAATAAAACGCTAGTAGCTGTTTTTGTATGCGCAGAGAAAAAATAATTAATCATAACACGTGCAATCCCATCCAATTGATTTAAATTCAGCTTTAATTTCAAAAACTTTTTTGCTCAACAAACCTTGCAGTTCTGCTGAATCTGGCACCACGACGGTCTATCAGAATGCACGGAACATGCCTCATTTTTCGCAGGGGGATTTGAACTTTTGAGTAAAACAAACAAAAGAAGCTTTAATCTCCGAAATCGGGGAGATTCAAAATGGCAAACTTCGACTGGAAGTTTTCAATTGGAGGAGAGAACCAACAAAAATGTCTCTTTTTGGCACCGATGGAATGCAAAAGGCGTTCAATTTCAGAAAGTTTGGAAACTTTCCCAGTGGAATAATTGATTTCGCTAGGAATTTTTGTTGAGGTTCATTCGGAATTACTCCTGCCATTTAACTTCGGATTTCAAAATGTCTTGTACTTTGTGTCGTGTTTGGGAAGTTAAGTTTCTGAACTGAACTCGAATTGATTATGCTGCTTATTTCTGGCAACTTACAAGTACGTTCCTGTTAATTAAACCGAAAGAATTTCCGGAATATTCACAAGTATAAGATTATAAATAAGTTGAATTTGCATATGTGGTATCTAATCTACAACTGTTTTAGATTTAGTGTTGCAGAGCCAATAGTAAAATTATTTTGTTGAAGGATTCAATTTTTTTTCTATAATTAACGTTAGTTATTTAAGATATTCTTATTTGAAGCATGAATTATTTTTCCACTTTAATTTCACGTTGTGACAATATCATATAGAGAATAAATATTGGGCCTTCTTTTCTCCAGTGACATCTTCCCACTCTTCAAGGAAGTCTTCTGTTGCTGAGTTTCGTTTCCTCACTTGGCATGACTGTATATGTACAAGTATCTTGGAGCCCTATGTTCTCCTTTTCAGGGGTGCACTTGGCTCAGTTTTCATTTTTATGGATGACAACGCTCGTCCACATTGGACTCATCTGGTCGACGAATATCTGGAAAGTGAGCATATTCACCGGATGGATTGGCCAGCCAGATCTCCAGTCCAACATATCTGTGACGCTTTTGGGAGAGCAATAATTTAGGCAGAATAATACAGGACCTGAAAACAGCGTTGCTGGAGGAGTGGGACTGTCACAGGGACTCATAAACTGCCTCACTTCCAATATGAATTCGCGTTGTGAAACTATATAACTGTAACAGAGGACCATTATTAACCCATTTTTTGTGTTGATATTGTAACCTCTGTTTTAGACCTTCCTGCGCTGATGAGTCTTACGCACGGTCATGCATGTGTACCATAACTGCTGTATGGTTATTTTTTGTATTATTTCAATCTATGTACATAACTAATTTCATTAAAATATGTCCAGTAGCTCTGGAGATAATCGACCAAAAGTGAAAATTCTCTTAATTTGGAATACGTGTAGTAGACGACCTATGACGGCTCAACACTTAAGCACGTGCATTGCACTGAATGATTTTAGTAATAGAGTATTGGGAAGCGGGATGCTAAATGACGTAAAGTCAAGCGCCTGGAATTTGTTTCATTCATTCACAATACTATATGGTTATGTTTTGATTTATAACTTTCAGGGCCTCCGTGTGTCGTAGTGGATCTGCCCTCTACACCCTAAAGGAAATATAAAAGTAGAGCGAGCAATGGTAACCTTTTTATGTGCCCAGGATCATGTGACCAAAGCTAGTAGTAACGTGTCCCTTAGACTACTTTCGTGTGCTGGGTGGAAACGAACATTCATCATGTGATTAGTACGTAGGAAGGGAGAAACTTCCCATTCTTTTATTCATTGTTTGATTGGTCCGTGTGACATAATAGACTTTGGCAAGTTCTCCATTTTTGTCGCCATTATAATCCTAGCATTTCAGGCGGTAATTTGTACTGTATAAGCAAGATTTGTTTCGTTTTTCATTTAGTAGTCAATATTTCTACACCCTTTTCATTGATGTTACCCTTCTGGTGGTTTTTCTTCGCGTCGAAAATTGCCCTGTAGTGGTCAGCCTCTGGTGCAAAAATCTGTTCCAAACTGACACCACATCACTAACACTTTTCCTACTTGGATCTCCATTTCCCCTTGGAGTAATAGGACAGTATTATCTCGACGGGGTAACACATCCATAGCAAAATTGACCAGATATTAGACGATATATCTTGTCGAAACCATAGAGGAAATATAAAAGTAGATTGAGCAATGGTAACCTTTTTATGTGCCCTGAATCATGTGACCAAAACTAGTAGTAACTTGACCCTTAGACTATTTTGTCTGTTGGGTGGAACCAACATTCATCATATGATCATAATGATGAATGTTGGTTCCACATTCATCATTATGAATGTGGAACCAACATTCATCAGCAACATTCATCATATGATTGGTCCATGGTATGAGAGAAGACGCCCATCCATTGATAGATTATTTGATTGATCCATTGAGGGCGATTTCACCACTTCTGTCGCCACTCTATAGAAATGCGCATGCATCCACATACTGCCCTTTCATAAGGCTTTATATCGCCAAACAAGGCGATAAAATGCCAAATCGGTCAGAAAAGTTAACTTTTTACATATAAGTCACACGACTAGTCGATATGCTAAATGAAACACTTTCAGAAGCGCCTGTCAAAAGCATTGCTGTCTATTTACAAGGGATGGATACAAAGTAGTGGCAACACATCGATAGATCTGAAATGCCTTTATTATTATAGTTAAAAACACTTACATTCCTTCAATATAATCACCTCTCATGTCTACCACCTTCTGCCAAATTACAGGAAGGCGCCGTACACCATCAGCACATCCACTTCTGTTGATGTCCCGCAACGATCGCCATACAGCACGGATAATCTCCTCCTTACTGTTGAAATGGATCCTTCGTAGTGGTTCTTTCATTTTGGCGAAGAGATCATAGTCACACGAACTCATATCCGGTGAGTATGGCGGATCTTCCAGTACCTCCAACGCCACCGTCGCAGGAGATCCGTGACAGCGTTCGCAGTATGATATCGTGCATTGTCATGGAGGATGATTGGATTCGAAGGCAACAAGTGGTGTCGCTTTCTCCAGAGTACTGGACGCAGATGATGTCTCAGGAATTCACAGTAGTAGGAGCATTAACTGTCTGTCCCGGAGGTCCTGCTTTGTAAACGTATATTGTTATGGCGCTTTCTCTTTCGCTCCGCACGTCAAGCCACCTCAAAATACATACTAGAGTCAAAATCACCTGTCACCGCACACCACATGCCTTCACGTGACTGTCTTTTATCAGCTCAGAGGATGCCAGCGCCATCTGGTTCGCATACGTCGAAATACAAAGTTATTGCCATTACTTTCTATCCAACCCTTGTATATTTCAAGTGCATTCTATACACTACCTATACCACTGTAAACAAAGCAGACTATCAGTGAATATTTTACTTTTGCTGTCCAATTGTTCTCATGCATATCGGAGGTACCTTTAAATATAGCTTTTCACCATTTCGACAAAGTTTGGCATTTAATCTTATTGGCGTTGATGAATCTACTATTATACATCAATTTGAGTAGGTAGGTAGTTGAATTACAGGAGTAACACAACAGGCCATTGGCGACGATCCGCGATCAATCCCGAAGAGAGATTTGAGGACACCGTAGTTTTGAACCACGGTCAGATGAAAATATAAATTTGGAATTCATGTAGTACGGTGTCTAGGGTGTGATGGAGATTTAAAGAAGCTGGAATACGCGGAGACGAGGACTAACACAACATTTAATTCAATACTAAAATAAGGCACAGAAGAGGTTACACGTAGATCATGGCACAACCTACACACTGACATAAGGTTTTGGTAGTTGTTTTGGACAGCGCTCCACCTGCGCGTGGAAGCCTGTCCGATCAGTCACTGTCACAACTTCTTCACATATACTTCTCGCATATAATTATTCCAATCTACCGTAGTGTTGTGAGTCATTTGGAGCTGTAATTCACAGAATTCAATGGACGCTAACTCTTGACACCATAAATAAATGAATCGCACGGCACTAACGAAAGGAATGCGTGATCCAGTAAACCACGCTTTTGTTTGGACACCTTTTTCTTCCCGACATGAACGAAGGCTACATAACCATTTCGACTTCGAGTCACATTTTAATTTCATTAGGTGGTTATGCGAACGCAATCTTTGTGAAAAATATTTCTTTCTTGAAACAGTAGTATTGTGTGTGTGTGTGTGCTACTTGTTCATCTCTTGGAATATCCCAAATCATGAAATCCACTGCACTAACAAAGGAATAAGCTAAAATCGAACCAAAAAACAAAAATCTGGTATGAAAACAAACAGCGCCAAGATATAAGCAAAAACGCGCCAAATTGGCTCCGAAGTTTATTGCATGGCTATAACGGAAAAGTACCTATGATTTTGTTCACATTTACCAATTTAGGGGCTTCTGTATAGCAGTACATCTGCCTTTTACGTTACCTACGCGCTTATAGAGTTCACATTGCAGCCAATGCACTGTGGGAGTTACAAGATCGATTCGTGTAACTTACCTTTGTTGTATTAATATATTAGTCAATAAAGTTTCATTATGTGAATGTTCATCACTTGACAGTAGCTCGGTTGGAAGAGCACGTTAAATCTGTCGTGGCCTCAAATGTCCTCAAGTCGGCGTGGCGTGGAAGGTTTTTAGGTTGGGGGCCAGCTAAGGTGTCAACCTCGTCATCTGATTGGTTCAAAATTACGATGTCCAAATTTACACTGACCCATAGCTCGCAGTGTCAAAATAAAGAAGGGGCACCTATTTTGTGTTTATATTTATTCGATGAGAATTAATCCTTTTAAGATTGGTAACAATTCGAATGTATCGCTGTCGTTTTTTTAATGGCTCCGAAAGTGTTGTAAGAATAAAGCTTATGAAGAAATGGGGTACGTTTCATGTCACACAACAATATTCAACAATTAATTTACAGTTTGAATGATTAAAGTGCAGTTTGAGATAATATAGAAGAATAACTTTTTGATTAAAGACTTGTGATCGTAACGTAGTTTGGTAGCTACGAATAACACAACTTACGCAGTCCTCACTCCACGCAAACCAAAGTTGCACTGGCCCAGAGCTTGCCCAGCACCGTAGAATTTAGACATATTATTGCGAATCCTCTGCCCGAGCTCAGTGCGCCTGCGCACTCGATCCGAAGACCATGTTACGTACGGACATCCTTTGTATACACGACGCTATATTTATCTTCTGGACGTTTCTAGTTCTGAAATCATAAGACAAAACAGCTGTAACGCTTTTTTGTAACGCTCGACTTTTCATGCATATCCCCCGACACTGTGCCGATTTTAAAGACGTATTCACGTAAAAAATTATTATTTTCCAAGTAACCATTTAATTTACGGTTCGCAAGTAATCTAAATGGCACCTCTATTACAAAAGGAGGAATACAAGAAGCACTTCTTTGAATTTTTAAGAATGTTTATTAAGGTTTTAATTTTTTTATAATTTACATTTCTTTGAAGCACTAATACTCTTTTATTTACGTATTTATATTGTTTCATTGTCTATCTATATTGGGTGAAATTTCACGAAGGATTAAGCTGTTTAAATTGTTAAATTCATCTTTGTCATTTAAATCTTGTAATAAATGATAATAGAATTTTATTTACTTTATTGGATCAAGAGTAAAACAAGATACTTGTTTAATACTAACATGATAATTTTATTACTTAATGTTTATCTTAGATAGGGACTGGAAGATGGATTTGTAAATACGAAATCTTATTACGACTGTCATAAGAATACAGAATAAAATGAGATTTATTTATTTTAAGAATTATAAATTTTCAGGCGTACAGATTGAATCGTGAAATCATTTTGGTTTAATTACTTCAAAGCTCCGTAGGGAGAGCTTTAATTTTTTACGTCTTATACAACGAAATTGATTCGTCCTTTTTCGTTTCTTGTATTGATTATAATGTGGATATTTTTTTCCAGTAGAGAAGTAACAGAAAAAAATAAATCAAACTCAGATTTTGCAATTAGTATAGATTAAAGTTGTAATTAATGCTACGTACGATATGGAGCGAATATCATGATTGGAAAAATTCCCTAAAAGAAGTAAAACCAAACGGAAAATTAAAAATAAGGAATATTTTTATGCTCTTAAACCTCAATGACATAAGGTATATTTTCAGAAAAGAACATAATTTTGATACCTGGATATGAATAAAAGTTAATTAGTTTGCACTAAGAATCATGCTGATGGCGAAATTACCCCGTATGACTAACAGATAATATTTTTGTAATTTATTTAAAATCTTAATCGCGTTATCACTATAAATTGTTTAAAAAATGAGCAAGTGTAAATAGAATTTTATGTAACTCAGAAGTACTACCTATAAAGCATATCAATATTTTTTTCGAAATCATGGTAAGTTACAAATCTAAAATAAAGGAATTAACTATTTTATGTAAAAAATATAGAATATATTTTTATGCTTTTAAACCTAAATAGCATTATATACACTTTCTGAAAATAATATAATTTTGATACTTGAATATCAATAAAAATCAAATAATTTGCACAAAGTGCTGATGGCAAAATTACCCCGAATAACTAACAAATCAAATTCTGTTTGTAATTTATCTACAATTTGAGAGTTTTTAGATTCTCAATAGTTACACAGACACACTTCAGAGAATAATATAATTTTGTTACTCGGATAACAATAAAGAGTAACTAATCTATGCCAAGTTACTCAGATAGCAAAATTACCCCGTATGAAAAACAGATCAAATCCTATTTGTAACATTTTCGATGACGATAATAAAAGAGAATCGTTTCTCGTTCGCGAGAATTGTGTTGTCGTTTCTATAGTTGTCGTTATGTGTGAACACTTTTGTGAAACATCCGAAGGAACTAAAGCACGAGACTGAAAAATGTGATACAGATATACGATCTGAAGGTAAAATCACGATCTTAATTTATTTTGAATAAATTTACTCGTCTGTCTTAACAGTTGCACAGAATTCGTAAATGCTCGTCAGAAGTAAAACATTACTTGAACATAAAAATTATTAAAATTTTATGTCCCACAGAACGCGATAAATTAAGAAACAAATTCTAAACGAAGGCATTGCACATTTTTCTAAAATAAAAGGGAATTTATTATCTTAATTAGTATGTGTGTACCTTCTCAAACAAAAAAGGACTGTAATTTTTTCCCAAAGTGATTCAAAATATATAATTGGGTTAATAGTTCCCACAATATAAGTAATTAATTGTTTCAAAAAATAAAAATTTAAACATCAGACAGTTGTTTTTATCTTCTCATTGCGAGGTATAAATTTTCTTTGCAATAAAAAAACTAAATTTTTCTAAATTTTAACATGCCATGGAAACCAAATAACGTATTCTGGGTTTAGTTTTTATTTGAATACATTTAAAGGCTATTTTTTCTTTAAAGGAAGAAATTGTCCATTAGCAATTCTTAAAAAGTATGATTGTAAAAAGCAATTATTCTTCGTCTTTTATTGATTCACGTTGAAATTGCTATCAGAAGACAGACTTCGGGAATAAACGTAGTCTTATATTAGTTAAACTATTTTAAATCAGTCCTTTGTATTGATTTCGTATGTTTATTTTTACTTTTAAGGCAACCTCGGTTGAGTTGATAAATGAAAATTTTGAGTTTAGGTAGGTAGTTATTTTAATTAACGTCGCACTGGAGCAACACAACGAGCTACTGGCGACGGTCCGGGATCAATCACCCAAGATCAGAGGATCCACGTAGTTTTGAACCACGGTCAGATGACGAAATAACACCTGAGTTGGCATTCCACTCTCCAAACTTCCACACCACACCGACGTGAGGAAATTTGAGGCCACGACATATTTAACGTGCACCAGCCCCTTTATACTGGAAGGTCTTTGGTTGGATTCGAACTAGCAACCATCCAGTTGCTAATACGTTAATATTCCAACCGGACTACCACGGCCCCTTTGAGTTTAAGAATATTTTTAGTTTGCTACTAATCCTGGAATGATTTGAACGATTACCTTTTTTCAACAACTCATTTAAGCGTAATTGAAGCGTGTCTTAATCGTATATCAATTTTTAGTCCGCAAGAACCGTTCAAAGCAATCCACAGCTCGTATGTCTAAAAGAACAGCGAATTTATAACAGGTAGGTAGTTATATCGCACTGGAGCAGCACAACGTGCTATTGATTACTGTCCGGGATCCATCCCGAAGGGAGAGATCCGATGACACCTCGTCATTTTGACTCACTGTCAGGTGACGAAGTCAACACCTGAGCTGGCGCCCCATTCGCCAAACTTCCAACATGAGGACATTTGAAGTCATGACAGATTTAACGTGCATGAATTCCAACGTGCACCACGGTCTTTGGTTGGATCGAGTTTCGAACTTGCAACACTACAGTTGCCACTCTACTAACCGGGCTACCGCGGCCCTCGGATTTATCACAGAAAAGTAGCGACTAGCATTAAAATCTGATCAAAATGTAGTGTTTGTAAACGACATTATAGTCTTATAAACATTTTTACTGAGTGCCAAAATGTGCGAAACATAATTACCAGAGAAAAGTAGCGACTGTAAAGCGAAAGTTATTTATCACAGAAAAGTAGCGGCTTGCATTAAAATCTGATCAGAATGTAGTGTTTGTAAACGACATTATAGTCTTATAAACATTTTTACAAAGTGCCAAAATGTGCGAAACATAATTACCACAGAAAAGTAGCGACTATAAAGCGAAAGTTATTTATCACAGAAAAGTAGCGGCTTGCATTAAAATCTGATCAGAATGTAGTGTTTGTAAACGACATTATAGACTTATAGACATTTTTACAAAGTGCCAAAATGTGCGAAACATAATTACCACAGAAAAGTAGCGACTATAAAGCGAAAGTTATTTATCACAGAAAAGTAGCGGCTTGCATTAAAATCTGATCAGAATGTAGTGTTTGTAAACGACATTACAGTCTTATAAACATTTTTACAAAGTGTCAAAATGTGCGAAACATAATTACCACAGAAAAGTAGCGACTATAAAGCGAAAGTTATTTATCACAGAAAAGTAGCGGCTTGCATTAAAATCTGATCAGAATGTAGTGTTTGTAAACGACATTATAGACTTATAGACATTTTTACAAAGTGCCAAAATGTGCGAAACATAATTACCACAGAAAAGTAGCGACTATAAAGCGAAAGTTATTTATCACAGAAAAGTAGCGGCTTGCATTAAAATCTGATCAGAATGTAGTGTTTGTAAACGACATTATAGACTTATAAACATTTTTACAAAGTGCCAAAATGTGCGAAACATAATTACCACAGAAAAGTAGCGACTATAAAGCGAAAGTTACTTATCACAGAAAAGTAGCGGCTGGCATTAAAATCTGATCAAAATGTAGTGTTTGTAAACGACATTATAGTCTTATAAACATTTTTACTGAGTGCCAAAATGTGCGAAACATAATTACCAGAGAAAAGTAGCGACTGTAAAGCGAAAGTTATTTACCACAGAAAAGTAGCGGCTTGCATTAAAATCTGATCAGAATGTAGTGTTTGTAAACGACATTATAGTCTTATAAACATTTTTACAAAGTGCCAAAATGTGCGAAACATAATTACCACAGAAAAGTAGCGACTATAAAGCGAAAGTTATTTATCACAGAAAAGTAGCGGCTTGCATTAAAATCTGATCAGAATGTAGTGTTTGTAAACGACATTATAGACTTATAAACATTTTTACAAAGTGCCAAAATGTGCGAAACATAATTACCACAGAAAAGTAGCGAATATAAAGCGAAAGTTATTTATCACAGAAAAGTAGCGGCTTGCATTAAAATCTGATCAGAATGTAGTGTTTGTAAACGACATTATAGTCTTAAACATTTTTCCCGTTGTGTTGTTCTAGTGCGGTTAATTAAAATCTCTACCTACCCAATATTATCATCGTAAATGGTAGTGTTATATGTGTTAGTTGGTTTTGAGGTTTTACGGCACAAGTGCAATATTTGGCCATACTGCGCCAGTCACAAGACAAGCAATATCAATAGACATACACACAATGAAAGTTTTACTGATACAGAAATACACCCAGGGAGGAATGCACCTGACAGGAATAGAACCTGCGCCGCCTACAACTCGAAGGCTGCTAACGCAGTGGGCATACCCACTGAGCCACAGTGTCCCTGGTGTTACATGGGATCATACAGCAAAATATCAGACGTAAAACTTCCAAGACAGTATACGAGATCTTCCCAGAAACAATTCAGTCATGTCATATGAAACAATATATATTTTACCTAGGACTTTTGGCACCTACTTTCTCTTACGCATCTTCGAACCTCACATATTTCTCCCAACATCTCTTCGGAGAGTGGGGTGCCAGCTCAGGTGTTGCATCGTCATCTGACCGTGGTTCAAAATTACTTGGTGTTGTCCCCTTTCCCTTCGGGATTGATCCCGGACCTTCGCCAATTCGTTGTGTTGCTCCAGTTCGATGTTAATTAAATTCCTGCCTACCACTAGAAGAGCACGGAATGGAGAAATTTCTCCAATACTATTTCGTAAAATGGTTCTTCATTCACATGCTAACCGTTTAAGGTGTATGTATACACTAGGAAATCACCAAAATTGACCAGAATGTCGATCTATTTTTTATTAATTCAAAATATTGTCCAACCCCTTAGCTTTCTAACGATACCAAGATATTGTAAATATTCGAAATAGTATTCAAATTACAAGAAAATTGGCTAGGTACTTTCACCATAGACTAACACGTTTCCAAAATTTTAAACTCCATTTCTGAAGAACTCTGTTTTTGTAATAGGATGCTTCTTTCGAACAGTGATAACTCAACCATGAATTGATGTATTATAATTACTATTGTGTCATTATAATCTATGCAATACAGTGGATGTTCTCAACCTCAGTCGAAGTTCTTGGTTAAGAAATGAATTTTTACTTGATTTTTAAATGTTGAAATTCCTGAAAAAATCTTGATTTTTTAGACTTCCTTCGTGAAAAAATTGTAAAAAAAACGCATTCCCTCTAGCAACTTGATGGAGCGTCAAAACATGAAGAATAATATTAGGAATAATTTCCATCAGGAATTGTCTTTCTGAACACATTAGAATTAGAGATATCACTGTTCGAAAAACATTAAAATTAGCTAATTATATCTAAATTAGGTGATTAATGAGTAGCTTAATCAGAATTTTCACACTAAAATGCGTTTAAGCGCAAACAATGACCTATTGTGAAAAAACTATTTTTGAAGTCAAAATTTTAAAAAATGTTCTAGTGTACACATACATACTTACGGCACAAGGGCCAAATATGACCCTTGTGCCGTAAGATCCAATAAACCAAACAACCAACATCTATGTCTGCTTGGGATTACCAAGCAATCTTTTTCTGCTTTCATCACACTATTCTGTTCTCCAATTCCCCAGTTTTTCCTCTTTCACGACATTTTTTATTTGAGTCTTGTGTTTGGAGCAGCTTGGCTAAATATTGTGCCATAAAACCTTAAAGCAAAAAATCAACCAACCTTTGTCGGCCAAGTTCCTTTGATGTCAAGTAAACCATTGTATTTATGTTAACAATGACTGGATACCATTTACTAGCACGATTGAGAAAGTATTTTGTTTAAAATGTACTTAAGATTTATGTATACAGGGTGAGTCTAAATTGTTTTTACAAAATAAGAGGGGTGATAGTACCCATCCAGACGAGAAATAATTACCATAGAACATAGGGGCGCATTCCACTTTGAGAGGCAGAAAAGAGAGAAAAGAGTTCATCCAGAGAGACATGTGGTTGATGCACGATGGAGCCCCCAGCACACTTTTCCAGCACGGTCCGGTACTTCTTGAATGCCACATATCCCGCACGATGGATCGGAAGTGGCGGACCTGTGGCTTGGCCTCCTCGCTCAACGGACCTCAACCCACTGGACTTTTTCTTCTGGGGGCACATGAAATCTTTAGTGTACCAGACGCCTGTGGACTCTGCTGAAGATCTCGTAGCGATAATCGGTGTTGCTGCAGACAAAATTAACACAACACCAGGAATCTTCGAGAGGGTGCGCCAGTCATTCCTTCGCCGGTGTGAACTGTGCAACGACACGCGTGGCCGCCACTTTGAGCACTTGCTGTTTTTCTCTGATCAATAAATCAGTTTGTGCAACTTTTGGTATCGTTCATTCGATTTCCCAACACTGTTGTAAGTTCATGTTGAAATTCTAATTTTACTCTTTTCTGCCTCTCAGAGTGGAATGCGACCCTATATTCCATGGTAATTATTGCTCGTCTGGATGGATACTATCACCCCTCTTATTTTGTAAAAACAATTTAGACTCACCCTGTATACTAGAGTATTATTTTAAATTTTGACTAAAAAAATCCAATTTTTTACAATAGCTCATTGGTTTGGGCTTAAACTCAGTGAGAAAAATTCAGATAAGCTAATCATTAATTATCTAATTTAGATATTATTACTTAATTAGCATGTTTTTTGAACAGTGATGTCTCTTCAATCAAGTTGCTAGAGGGAATAGATCTTTTTTACAATTTTTTTCACGAAGGAAGTCTAAAAATCAGGACTTTCAGAAATTTTAATAATTAAAACTCAACTACATAATCTTTGTAATACAGTGGACTGTATCTGTCCACTGTATTACAAAGATTATGATGATATAAAAATAATTATAATAGATAAATTTATTGTTGAGTTATCACTCTTTGAACATAGCATCATATTTTGTACATCATATCCATTATATATGTCATCATATTTGCACATGGTAACAGTACCTAACTAAAACTCTTGAAACTAGAAAAATATTCGGAATATTTACAAGATCTTGGCTGAGCTGTTTGGAAATTGAGGAGGAAAGTATTTTGAAGCAATAAAAAGCATCGCTATCCTGGTCGATTTTCGTCATTTCTAGTAAATGCATTCACCATAAAATCCAAATCTATTTCTCATCTGTATGTGAATATTGCATTAATGATAAGCCACAATAATACATGGTAAGTAATGAAAACAAAGTAAAGAACTAAATATTCGTGAGAACAAAGGAATTTCTGATTTTTAGAATGAGTGCGTACTACTTGAAAGTTTAACGTAACATAATCTTCTTGAATAGTTGATAAACCATTACAACTTTACCATTTTGTAAAACTTGAAAATTGAAAAGTCTACAACTATCAGATGATCAATCAATGGACCAATCCGATGATCTATTAAAGGATGGGTGTCTTCTCCCTTACCATGGACCAATCATATGATGAATGTATGGTCAGAATGTATACCCAACAGACGAAAATTGTCTAAGGGTCACGTTACTACTAGTTTTGGGCACATATAAAGGTTACCAACCATTACCCACTCTACTTTTATGTTTCCTCTATGGTTTCGACGATTATTGGACGAGATATCTCGTCCAATAACCGGTCAATTTTGCTATGGACGAGATAAAACTGCCCTATTATTTCAAGTGGAAATGAAGATCCAAGTAGGAAAAATAAATGGCCCCTTGCCCTGAGCTGTTGTCAGTTTGGAAGAGGTTTTTACATCAGAGGCTGACCACTACAGGGCAATTTTCGACACGAAAATAAAGCACCAGAAGGGTTAACATCTTGGTGTAACATTAATTAAAAGGGTGTAGAAATATCGACTATTGAAAGAAAAACAAAAGAAATCTTGATTATACTGTACAAATCACGGCCTGAAATGCTGAAATAATAATTCACATTATTTAAAATATTTCAGACTAATCATAAAAGGGCTTAATATGTCATGAATAATGAATATAATTATTTTGTTAACTTCGACGCAAATTTTTATTTGCTTGTTGAAGTAGAAACTTGTAACAAAATAGTGATGGAAATAAATTACTTCGACGGCCTGCCTTCGGCAAACGATCACATTTTAGAGAAAAGTTCTAAAAATATATCACCGATGGAATAACGAGAAATAATAGTTTTTACGGGGTAAATAGAATAAAAAATGTTCTAAAGTATAATATAGCGAGTTGTTATTCTTTTTTGATCAATAATTTTAACTCGCCTTTTTGTTCAAGCTAACCGATAAGGATAATTTTATTGACACTCTGGATAACGGGGAAACAAAAATTATCTTGTGATATGCTATTTTGGCATGTATAATTTCCTGTTTCGATGAGCAGCTGCGATTCCGTTCGAGTGAAATATTTATTTTTTGCTTGCTTCTATTTTGAATATTGATTAGAGCTAATTATATACAAAAATCGATTGCGCTGCACCTAGTTCATGGATATACTTATGTTTGGGAAGAGAAACATCCAATTGAGAATTTGTATTGGTGTAACAGCATTTTCTATCGCAGCGTAAATCAGTGAAGGTTAAATGATTGTTTATCAAGCCCTTTTGTATCTTGTATCAGGCACGAATTTTGTGGAATATTTCTACTGTTTTTCCAATGAAAAGGATTTTTAGAGAAAACCAGGTCTGCAAAGATTTAACTTCACTGGCCAAATGCCCTCGCATGTTATATATCAGTGTTACCTCAAAATGTAGTTTATATCCATTTTCGCGTTCACGTTTATCTAATTGGTGTTGACCGATCGATTATCATATATCATTTGAGAATTAATTCTTTTGAACTTTTGTTAGCGAAGTGCTGAAATCGTATTCTAAAAACAAGTCAAGTGACGTCACGTTCAGAATACATACAGACAAAACACGTATCGCCGAAGAAACAATATTTAGCTTGATGACAGCTTACCTATATTTAGCTTGATGACATCTAGTATAACAGAAAATGTGGCGTTCAGCAGTGGTTTAGAGTCGTTAGATGACCCAGGGGTATGGCGTCATGGCGTCACTTGGCTTTTTTATTGAATACGATTTCAGTGATTCGTCAATAAAAATTCCAAAGAATAAATTCCGCATTGATTAGTTGATAAGTTAACGCCAATTGGTTCAAACATCTGTCAAGCTAAATATAGGTGGCGTTAGTGTTCCTACGGCGATACGTGTTCCCTGCTTGTTTTCGAATACCATTTCAGCATTTCGCCAGTAAAAATTCCAAAGAATAAATTCCGAATCGAAAAATGATAATTGGCCAACACCAATTTAATCCAAACGTTGCGAAAAAGGCGCTAGAGTACATTTTGAGGTAACCCTGACATGCATCATGCGAGAGAATTTGGACAGTAGAAGTAACATATTCGCAATCCGTCTGGTTTGTTAATACTGAAAATCCCTCACATAAATGTCACCCCGGACCAATTACTTTCAAAACATCAGTTGGTGCAAAATTCGGTATTAATTAAATATTGTACAAAATAAACTATCGTATTTCTCATAAAAATTTACATTCCAAATCAAATTTTTTGCATAATGAAATTTATAGAATTTGAAAATTTTCTGCTGTTGAAGATTGTAGAAAATACAATTGAAAGTTCTACTCACCAAATATACGAAAGTTTCGACGACAAACTACACTGCTGGCCACCCAAATTGCAACACCAAGAAAGACAAGAGATATCACAACAAAATTTATTTTGTAGATAGCATGTTGACCAAGTATCAAATGATTAAATTTATAGACTTCTGTGAAGTGTGGTTCCTGCCAAAATCAGTAGCCAGAGTAGCCGCCATTGTTGGAGATCACCGCTGCCACACGCCTCGGCATTGATTCAAAGAGACTTTGGATGTGTTCTTGGGGTACAGCAGACCAAGCAGCTTCCACACGTTGCCAAAGTTGATCTGGTGTGGCAGCTGGGGATGTATTCTGGGTCAATCGTTGAGCAACCATGGACCACATGTTTTCTATCGGCGAAAGATCCGGAGAGCGAGTTGGCCAGGGAAGCAATTCAATCTGGCGATTGACGAAGAACCCTTGGACAATGCGTGCCACGTGTGGTCACGCATTATCTTGTTGAAATATGGCTGTGGGCAAGCCCTGAAGGTAAGGAAGGACAACTGGCTCCAACACCTCGGAGATGTAGCGCTGGCTGTTTAAAGTACCGGCAATGCGTACTAGAGGAGTGCGAGAGTGATATCCAATACCGCCCCATACCATAATACCCGGTGCAGGACCAGTGTGGCGGTGCATAACGCAGCTGTTCAGCATCCTCTCTCCACGGTGTCTCCAGACTCGAATCCGACCATCGTGGTGTTGCAGACAAAAGCGTGACTCGTCAGTAAAGACAATTTCATTCCATTCTGCCGTCCACATCCTTCTTTCATCGCACCATTGGCGGCGGAAACGTCTGTGGTTCTGCGTCAAGGGTAGACGAAGCAATGGACGTCTTGCGGACAGACCACTCTGCTGTAAACGGCGTCGAATGGTACGCGCAGACACTGGATGATGCGGTACAGACTGAATGTGCTGTGCTATGGTTCGTGATGTGGCTGAGCGATCCGTCACTGCCATACGCACAATATGCCTGTCATCACGTGAAGTGGTGCACTGAGGTGGATGCGATCGAACACGTCGGTCCGTCGTACCCTCCTGCATCCAACGATCACATATCCGCATTACAGTTGTTTGGTTTCGTCCAACACGACTACCGATTTCCCTGAAAGATAATCCACAATCTCGGTAGGCCACTATCCTTCCACTGTCGAACTCGGATACTTGATCAAAAGATGATCGCTGTTTTCTACGAGGCATAATTGATCGTTTTTTTTTTTGAAAAAAACCACAAGAAAAACACAATTGCCGTACTTGAAATCGTCGAAATCTCCAAGCCTTAAACAGCGCTTTGAAGTAGCGCCACAGGCGCGCGTGATGTGCGTCTGCGCTGAAATTCTAATCATTTGCATATCTCACCTCCGCTAATGCATGTTGTAAATTTCATATTATTTGCATGCTTCCTTCAGGGTGTTGCATTTACGGTGGCCAGCAGTGTATATTGTTGAAATATAATTAAGTTTTATAATGATTTTAATTCTACAAATTGACGGCAGTTCTAGAGTTCCGTATGTAATTATAATTTTCTTATTTACAAAATATACATTATGAAACGAAATCATACTATCAAAGGCTTTTTCTGTCAAGTTAAAGGGTCATTTGTAGATTAGTGGGTATTCTCACTTTGCTATCAACCTGCTAGTTCTAGGGGCTGCGATAGCCGGGTTGGAAGAGTACCGAATTAGCAGCCAGATGGTTGTAAGTTCGAAACTCGGTCCAACTGAAGACCGTCGTGAACGTGGGGTCTGATTCCCATTAAATCTATCGTGCCTTAAATGTCCTCACATTGGCATGGTGTTGTCGCTTGGAGTGGGGTGTGCATGCTCAGGTGTAGAACTCGTCGTCTGACCGCGGATCAAGATAACGAGGTTTTGTCCTCGATCGCTCCCTTCAGGATTGATCCCGGACCGTCACCAAAAGTACATTGTGTTGATCCAGTGCGACGTGAATTCAACTACCTACCGGTCTTTGGCTGGACCAAGTTTCGAGCCCACAAACCACAGGTTGCAAATCCTTTGCTCTTCCAACTAGTCTACCTGTGTTAGCAAAACTTTCCTTGTATATGTCCATTACTTTATGCTGTCTGTCCTGTGTTTAGCACAGCGTGGCCAAAATCTGGCCATTACGCCATAAAACACAACTAACCTGTCAAGCTAAATGTAGGTGATGGTAGTATATTGTGGTGGAATATGCCTTCTGTACGTTTTCCGGAAGTGACGTCAGTTGAATGGTTTTTCGATTGCGATTTTAGATGTTACCAAAAGAAATTGCAAAGAATGAATTCCGAATTGATATATCGTCGATTTGGAGCAGACACGCATTAATTGACGATGTTTTACTGCACAGCTCTTCTTAACCCTCTCGCTGCGCATCCCGCGATTTCCGCGGGCAACGTAGAAGTAGCAAAATTTGCGCATCCCGCGATTTCAGCGGGGATGCATTTTTGCCGTCTATTTAACTGTTCAACCCGCTCTTTCCCCATTCATGGTTTCATTTTGGCTTTTCTGTGATGTTTAATTGTTTATTCAAATCTGGGTTAACAGATGACTTTAGATATCCACATTTCTGCGAAATATACAAGCATTTTTTGCAGCATTTTGCGCTTTTTTCAAAGCTCAAAGATGTCTGGCAGGAAGCGTTTCGCGAGTGATAGAACCTACATTCCTGACAATATTTCCGACACTGATAGCAGTTCTGACTCTGATATCAAGTATATTGAAGATAGTTATAGAGAACTGATGAGATTTTCTCGGATTCCTCTGCGGATAGTGATTTCTACTAATTCTTCATTTCTAATAAATGTTTTGTAAGTATTTTGCATATTTCCATTAGTATATACGTTTTACCTTTGTATTTCATAAAATAAATCATAATTTAACCAAGATTAATTTTCAAAATTTTGCTTTTATATGATTATTCTTCAATTTCAATATTCCGACAACCTTTTTTTTATGATCTAATTCTATATTGAAGAAAAACTCTTTTACAAAATTTTTTTGTATATTTTAACTCTAAAATATATGTAGATTTGAAATATGGAATAAAAAAATACGCAATTTTTGAACCTATTTTGATAAAAAAAAATTACGCAGCGAGAGGGTTAATGGCTAACTAGTGTTTCGGTCGAAAAACAAAAGTTGTTAGCATTTTGGTAGTATTAGCCTAGTACATTTTAAGATAATATATGTATCATGAAAGAGAATATGGATATTAGGAAGTAAAACCTCCGTTAACATCTGGTTTGTTTTCTTACACTAAAATTCCTTTCACAGAATAATTAGAAAAGTACTCAGCTTTTTCGAATGTTGGTCGAACAGAGTGTTTCTGCTGCCACTCACACAGAAGAAATAATTAATTAACCCTCTTTCATAATTGATAATGAATGACAAAGAGATTTCCCGAAGTACTGCTAGTTTCCAACAAACATGGAATGAATAACATAAATAATTCACTATTTGCTGCCGGAAACAAAATACTCCATTAAAAGCAAACGATTTCGTGGAATTTCCCGCCTTTTCCTAGAAGGGGGAAATCGAACAAGGCAGATCGATGTGTTGAAGCAAATTATAACTCTTTAAGAACTTTTTTCGTTTGATTCATTAAAACAACGGAGAGAAATACAAGATAGCCGTAAGACAAAGAACCTTTTGTGGTTTGTGCTAATTGCCACTTCTTTGTTATAAATGTAATGATTTCCTTTAAGAAATGGCTGTCGGTTCCTGGTTCTAAAGAGATTTGAGTTTGTATTTCCAGAGAGTCCAGATGGTGTTTGTGTGTGAGTGAAAAAAGTGCATTATATATTAATTACGTAAAAGTTGACCTTCGTCAATCTTTATTTTACTGTTTGAAGGTCATTCCTCTTAAACTATGTGTGGAAAATATCCCTGCATAGGTGATAGGTAGGTAGGTATTTAATTAACGTCGCGCTGAAGCAACACAACGGGCTATTGACGACGGTCAGGGATCAATCCCGAAAGGAAAGATCCGATTACAACACCACGCAATTTTGAGCCACTGTCAGATGACGAGGTCACACCTGAGCTGGCAACCCACTCTCCAAATTTCAATATCACTCCAACGTTATGAGATTTGAGGCCACGACAGATTGAACGTGCACCAGCCCTCTTTGTACAAGATGGTCTTTGGTTGGATTCGAAATCGTAACCTTCCGGTTGCTAATCCGTTACTCTTCCAACCGGGCTACCGCGGCCCCTTGTTTAGGTGAAGACATATCATTTAACATCAACCATTTTCATCTCAAGGCACAAATAAATTGATTGCTAAAATTCCGTGGCATTCCAAAAACTAGCTGACGAAATTGTGCCGAGGACACAAACAGTAATTTTGATGTGAATATTCGGTCCTGATGTTGGATTTTGACAATTTGAACGATTAAATGCAGTATGATATTAATATTGAAGGATAATTTTATTAATTATAGGCGTGAGACTGTTTCGTACTTCCGTAGCGTTTGAATACTACATACGCAGTCCTCACACAACGCAATCCAAAATTACACTGACCCAAGGCTCGCCCAGCAACGTAGAATTTCGACATATTGCGGACCACCTCCCCACGCTCAGTGCGTCTGTGCACTCGATCTGAATGTCATGTCAGGTACGGATGTCCTTTGTCTACACGACACTATATTGATATTCTGGATGTCATTAGAAAAAACTGTCCAGATCTTGATCTAGTCATCAGCAAAAAAAATAGCAATATCATGACGAGATATCTAGTCATTAACAAAATTGGTCAGGTCTTGATGGACGAAATATCTCATTGAAACCACTTCGTGGGTTAAGACAAATAATGTGTGAATTCATGAAATAAGTCTCACTTGCAAACGCATATGAATATATCCAATTGAATCGGGGATATTTAATACTTTATTTGAATTGAAGATAGAAAGTATGATAATATTCTTGCTAAACAGAAAAGGGACAGTTTGGTGAATCGAATATAAAAGTTGGACAGCTGTGATCTCAAAATGTCATAATTATATATATTATAAGACAGATATAAATATACACAAAATAAATAAGGTTAGAACTTTTATTGCTTCCTCTAATTTTAAATATAATGTGCAGAGATTTAATTTTTTTTAAATAACAAATGTTAAAAAAAAGACGACATGCTCTTCCAGTTAATAAGTCAATTTTCATAAGTCAGTTTTTCAAATTTTCGTCAGAAAGTTTTGAATGCAGTTTCGGTAGAATATCGTTATGTAGGTTTGTTGATTCTCATTCATATAGATTTTGGTGTGCTGAAACTATGTTTAATATTGAACTTCTTTCCAAAGGAATACTCTAGTTTCCATGGCTTGTATGATCTTTTCTGTTTTGACTTCTTTTCCTAAGAAAGTAGCTTGAAGAATTAGGCATTCCAGTTCTGCGTTGTTTGCAACGATGACATTACTTCGTTCGAAATTGATTAGTCCATTCGGTTTAGAATTTAGTCTTTCTCTGCAGTGACTACTTATGTAACGTTCAGTAGCACTGCGATTCGTCAGGACAGCATTTTCTGCAGCAATTATCAGACTTGTTATTTATGCAGGGCTTTTCAGAATCTGAATCATCGGTCGTCTCATGCAACAGGTGTGAAATTGGGCTGATTCTACGTTAACATCGATGTTATCAGAAGTTTTGCTCCTAGAGACCATATTCTCGAGGTTATCCGATCCTATGTTGAGGACATTTGAAGATGTTATTCTGATGTGATTCTTTTTTTCACGTCGAATTCATCGTCTTCACTGTTCAGATCTGTGGCAGTTTCTGCGGCTGGTGCGTCAGCAACTTGTGCAGCAAGTAGAGCCCTTTCTGCCATCTCGTCTTCGATGGTACGCAGACGCAAGTCCATGAATTCCTCGGGATGTTCACAATTCCACTCTGCAAGGTAGTCACGTTCAACGTAGGGTTGCTCTTTCTGTTTTTTGGCCTCTTTTTTAGCCTGTTTCTTTTTGCTTCGCTTATCTCGAAACTTCTTTCTGAAACAGCAGAACGGTATTTATTAACTTTTCAAAAAGGGAAGGGCACATTCATGTATTTAAAACCAACAATTTATAGAAAAACGTAATGCTAATAGACACCAAAATGTATAAAAAAAGTAATTTTAGGAAAAGATAAGGAATAGATCACACACTTACATTTGTTTTCCGAACCAATCCAACATCTTGAAAGGTGAATAAAACGTCTATAAAAATGACGTAAATAGCACTAAAAAGTACTGTTTGTTTAAAACGTCAGTGAAAATGTCGTAAATAGCACTGAGAAGTACTGTTTGTAATTGAGTTGTAGCGGAAGATTCCTCTGCAACCAAAATCGCTTTAATCAAACGTATATTATTCTCACTTGATCGAAGTTTTAAAAGGCGCTAGTTAGCAGTTTGACAGACATAACATGAATGAAGAAATATTTTAAAAACAGTATTGCTTACATACAACAATGTTTGGGTAATATTGAAATTCAAATTTCGATGTTTAGGTAACAATGAACTTATCACTATTATACTCAAAACGACTTTATTGTGTACTAAAAAGAAAAGAGGTTCTGTTGTGTTTATTTCCATTGTTATAGCTAGGAAGTGCGAAATTTGATGCTGATCAGATTAATGATATAATTTATAATTTCAATTGATTATTAGTTTTAATATTTCAAGGTTCATACGTCAATAAAACTCCATTCTAAATAATGAAACTCTTGTTGCCTTTTATACTTTTAAGACACAAGATCTGATTTTGTTTAACTTTATATTTTTGGACTCGTAATCCTTTTCAATCAAAATCCACTTAAATTTGACAACATGAATGAAATAAATAAAACAAATTGAGCATTAATACCATTATGAACTGAATAATAATACCATAATTAATACCATTATGAACTGAATAATAATACCATAATTAATACCATTATGAACTGAATAATAATTAATACCATAATTAATACCATTATGAATTGAATGGGTTTAGAATTTCGTTGAAGTTTTCCTCTACAGTTAATTTCCTCTAGTTAATTCCTTGGGATTGATCCCGGACCGTCACCAATAGCCCGTTGTGTTGCTCCAGTGTGACGTTAATTGAAATACCCCCCCCCCCTCTAGTTAATTCACCAAAGACTATTTTATTGGTGTTCAGGAAACATTGTGAGAAATGAAACTTTTACAGGTCTATCCAGTCATAAAAACGATAGTATCTTCAATAAGGCTGTCATAACCAAAGCACTTATTAAATAGTTGCATTGCTAGCATTAATTTTTTAGTTGTCCTTTAGCAATCAGATTCCGATGTTTTCCTTTCATGGTCGCCACAGCTTGTCACCAAAACTTCGAAATTCGCGTGCCTTGAAAAATTTTCTCCCTAAAGAAAAATGCGAAAAATATTTTTTCTGCCCTATTCCGGTATTAGTTACAAAAAAGGGATGAAATTTTCTTTGACCTTTTGTTAATTTAGAAAAAAGTTACCAAAAATTTTGAAAATAGGAGCTTCGGAGACGATTTTGCTTTAAAAGTTACCCCTAGTCGCCAAGTTTGAAAAATAGTAGCAAAAAGTTTCCCTTTACTCACCTGCGGTGCTTGAACTAAAGAAATGAAAAGAAATGCTTAGGTGAAGGCATCGTAAGTTTCAGTTTTGGAGAAAAAACATATTTTGTTCTGTTAAAAGCAACATAATAGGAAAAGTAATGGCCTCTGACCCTAATGTAGGCCACTCAACGTGAAAACATTCCACTAGGCTTTCCAAGAGTTCCTGTGGTAAGGAGTCCCATTCGCGCAGTATAAAGCACTTTTTTGCTCTTGTACGGTCCTTGGTGGTGGGATGGCTAGATCCGAGAATGATCAAAAACGTTCTCCAACCGTTGAAAGGGGATTGATTGATTGTTGGATTTTATGGTGCAAGGTCCAAAAAAGGACAAGCTGCGCCAACCGTTGAAAGGGACGTGACCGATCAAAGGGATCAGGATCGGTAACTGCGAGGGAATTATTTGTTTTTATGAAGAATTTCAGCCCTCCTTGCACTACCGATCTAGTAACGGCAGGAACCTCCTCGTGGTGCCATCCGGTAATCGACTAAATATCGAGCTAATACCTGCACGTTATGAATGGCGTTCCGGACTAATACCGGACCTCGTGCGTGTATGCGTAGGGGTACATGCAGTAAAACGGTGTGCAGGACGACCGAAGCGGGCTGTCTTCTGGTTCAAACCAAGTGACTGCTCGCATTCTGATTATGGTTCGGAGCTTCAATTCGGACGTTCGAGTTTATCGAACCCCGATTTTCGAAGTAGCCTAAATGGACACTGGCCCGTCTTTTATTCATTCTCTGTGTTGTCCAGGGTACCTACCCAACTTTTAATTATAACTTTCATGCTACTAACAAATGATGTGTATTAGCAGCCCTGGCTCATCAAGCGCCGCATCAAAAGAAAAAAATACTAAACTATCTCTACAGGCTTCTATTATTCTTTAATAAAATTCCTAGTCCTGCCTGTGACTAGATGACAGGATTGGAAGGGTCATGTTGGAGAATGGATGGTGGACCGTGCCCGCCTTAAGTGGCAGGGGGGCAGTACTAACCCTGGGATAACACCCCGTGAGGGGTGCCCTTGGTAGGGAACCACCCCGGAGAATAAGCTAAAAGCTCAGACTGGCAAGAGATGAACGGAACTGTTTGGCTGGTCTTGTAGTAACAGCCCCGCTGGCCCGGCGGTTAGAAAGGATACGATGGGGTCAGGAAAGTGCCGAGAAAGCCGTCCTGATGAAATGGCACCTGCGCCACGTAGGGTCATTCTCGAGGGACCCGTGGGCCAGGGAACCCGCGGCACGGAACTAGACGAGTCGTATTACCGATAAGACACGTCATGCCAGGCGTGTCCACCTGGCATGACGAGGGCGGATCGTGAGTTTGTAAGGTGACTACGTGAGTGGAACGTGTCGTGTTGGAGGTGCCACAGTCCGCCCTTGACTAGGTACTACCGATAATTAGTAGGATTGGGGTCCCGTAAAAGAGGTTACTATGGCTACAACCATAAGTAATACGATTTGCGCTAGTCGCAGCGATAGCAGTGATCCTTCTTTCTCGACATCAAGTAACTCGTCCTCAGATGAGGGCAAATCCAGAGCAGCTTTTTCGGCGGATTCTACTGCTGGTTATAAGTCTACGGAGAGACGCCTACGGCTCTCAGAAGTAGACAAGTGGCCCGGCAGGTCCGCAAAAGGAGAAAGATTAAAAAAGCTAAAAAAGAGGAGCCTGTGAAAGTCTCAGGGTGCAGCGACACAGACGATAAAGTGAGGGGTCAAGTCCCGGGAGAGAGAAGAAACAGTGATGTCGGAGAAGAGATTAGCGACAATGAAAGTGCGCAAATCGTGGATGAGTTCTCTCCTCTTCCCAATAAAAGGGAACCCCCGGCAAAGCAGAACTTGACTGGGAATCGCAGCGGAAGTGAATAACCGCTAATGAATAAAGCTAAGGGAAAGGAGAAGCGCCCACCTGCTGGAAAAGTTAACATCAGGGATATAGAGAATAATGCAACAAATACTGAAATAGGCATGATCATGCAAATGACCATGCTTTTAGGACAAATTGGACAAACCGGTCTGGAAAATGAGATCAAGTCTGAAATCGTGAAGATCTATCAGACTTTCGCTGAGGAGTCCACCTCGCGATCGAGAATCAAAGGTTAAGGGAGTACACAGATTCCAGGAAATCCTCTGCTGCTCAAGTGACAGAACAGAATCCATCCCACAGTCTCAAATACCTAAGGAAACTTGGGCGCAGAAGGCCCAAAAGGGCTCTGTGAAGAAAAAACACACACTGCCAAAAAAATCTGAACCACCATAAGACAGGGCCTGCACTTCAGACGTGGGAAATCACAAGGGTAAAGCTTATCCCGTTATTTTAATGTCCCCTAAGGAGGGTGTCGAGATGGACAGCAGTCAAGTGATGGACCTCATCAAAACTACCATGCTAAGACGGCGAAGACGGTAACCATTCGTGGTGTATGTCCGACCAGAAATGGAATCATTTTTACTGTCGACAACGACGAACAAAATGCCTTCCTGACGGAGAAAATAGCAGATACTGATGAGCTTCTGGAGAAATGCGAGATTAGGGAGACCTCCAAGCTCCTCCCTCAGATTCTAGTTTTTAACGTCCCCCGTGAGGTGGGGTACAGTGAGGCCGATATTGAGACCTTCACTAGAAATCTTGGAACAAGGAACGCTATACCCAGAGATAGCTTAACGTATCTGTACAAAATCGCGGCCGGTCCGTATGCCTTAAACTGGGTAATGCGGTCACCGGCGCAGCTTACAAATTCTTGCAAGGGAAGGAGAGATTCCTACATGTGACTGGGCCTCCTTCCAAATTGCAGAGGTCTTTAATCCAAGATGATGCTTCAAGTGCTACCGTTTTGGACACGGCCAAAACGAGTGCAAAGAAGACAATCATGCTCCTACTGTCTAGATCACCACAACTGGCGAAACTGTAGAAATAAGGGAAAGCCAAAATGTGTGCGTGCGGAGAACAAAAAAAAGTATGGTGGCAAGGTGAAATTGCACACGGAGCCATGAACCGGAAATGTCCAGCATACCTCAGGGAGATAGATGCCCTGAAAAAAGCCACCTCCTATGAATAATAAGACCACAGCCCAACGAGACAGGGAGATTACTGGAGTTTTGTCCAATGTAATGTCCGACGCTCGAAAGTCTCCATCAGTTTCCTTCCACATATTATGGAAGAGAGGGCCTCGGATACCTTAATTGTGTCCGAGCCCTATCCTCTCAAGTGTAAAATTGCAGGTATGTCCTTGCCTTGGCGTTTTTCTCACGCGGATGGCGGAAGAGCAGTAGTCGCAATAACCAATAATAAAACTGGTATTTTCGTACTTGCAGAAACCGACAACATCTTGGCCGTTGAGCTCTCTGATGTCTACTTTCCCACAATTGCACCTATGAGTCCATTTATATCGGAACTCATTGATATTTTAAAAAGGGCAAAAAATTCGAGGATTATCTTGGGCGGAGATACCAATCTCAAACATTCTCTCTGGCATCATAATGAAAAGGACACACCCAGTTCCAGGGCGTTTGTGACTTTCTTGACACAATACGACCTGAACGTCCTAAATGATCCAGATTCTCTACCTACTTTTGATAGTGGATGTGGGGAAAGTTGGATAGATGTCACAACGGCAACAAGCACGCTCCAAACGCAGACGGAGAAGTGGAAAGTGGTCAAAGAAACGCTCAGCGACCACAATTACATTACCTTTAACTTGCGTAAAAGAGCCACTATAAATATAATCAGCAGGTACTCACGCAATCCTTCAAGGATCCGCAGGATGGTCAATACTCTCGGGTACGACCTCCTAAAAGCCACAGAGGAATACGCAACATCAGGTACCCTGTGGAAGTTGATGAATTATTGGGAAAGCTGACTCTGCAGATCAAAGGAGTCAGCAATAGAGTACTGCTGGTCAAAGATTTTGAGTTTAAGAGAAATCCGCGGTGGGACGATGAGCTCACGATTTTGAGGAAAAGGACGAGAGCTCTACGCTGGCGATATCAACACGCCAATTCCGAACTGGACAGGCAAAGTTGGCGTACGCAGTACAGAAAGGAGGCTGCACTCTACCGTCGAACCATACTTCGCAAAAAGAGAGAATCTTGGGAGGACTTTCTTCAAACCTTCCAAGGTGACCCTTGGATACTGCCTCATAAACTGGCCGCTAACATACTTCGAAGGCATCAACCTATTGGTATCATCAGAAGGGCGGACGAAACACTAACAGAAACGCACTCTGAAACGGTAGACTTACTTCTAAGCATACTCTTTCCTTCTGATACTGAAGGGGAGAAACCCTATTAGAGGAAATCAAGAAGGCAAAGCATTAAGATACCATGCTCTCTTCTAGCAGATGATCGTCCTCTTATATCGGATGAAATTGCATCTGTTATTATGAACATGAAAAAGAGAAGATCAGCCGGCTTAGATGGGACAACGGTGGAAGTTATCCAAGAATTGTACCAGCAATACCCCAGACTCTTCCTTGAGCTTTTTAATAAATGTCTCAGTCTGGGGTAAGTACCTACATTCTGGAAAACTGCAAAAGTCGTCCTTTCAAGTAAACCAAACAGAGATACCACGGACGCTAGGTCCTACCGTCCCATCTGTCTATTCAACACTAAGGGTAAGGCCTTCGACATGGTATTCACCCAACGAGCCTATTATTATCTCAAGAAAAATGGTAAATTAAACCGAAATAGCGCGTTTAGGGCCGATAAATCTTGTGAAATCGCCGAAGACCCTTTTCAACAAATTATAACTCAAAGCAAGAGATAAACATGTAAGTCTTATTGCTCTGGACATGGAAGTTGTTGGTGGCCAGCCATGCTCACAAGACTGGCTGAGGTCCACTGTCCTGCAAATATCTACAAAATGTTCTGCAATTATTTAAGTAACAGGACGGTGGTGTTTTATACACAAGGATACGTGACGGAGGGGAAAACAGAAAGAGGATGCCCTCAAGGTTCTTGCAGTGGCCCTCTACTCTGAAACCTCGTCGCTGATGTTTTCTTGGAGCTTATACTTTATCAAGTGGGTGCCAAATCATCGCATATGCAGACTATCTTATGCTTACCGTCAGTGGGAGAAGTAAATCCGACTTGGAGACTAAAGCAAACTACGCAATTGCGATTATTCCATCCTTGGGTCATGAAATTAAACTCCGGTTTAATCCATCAAAAATCCAAGCTATGTCCGTCTCCATTCGGAACGCTCTGAAAAGGAACACTCCTTCTTTCGATTGTGAGAGAACCATCATCAAAACAGTAGACGAAATCAAGTATCTTGGCGTCACTTGGGACCAGAACTTGAATTTCGCGGCACATTTTAGAAATAAAAGTACATCCACCATTAATCTTATTTACGCACTTAACAGAGTGGCCCGAATACTTTATGCCAGTAGATCTTGGCTAGTAAAGCGGATCTATTTGAACGTAGAAGAACCTATAGTTCTCTACGGGTATGGCGCATGGTGCGGGCGCGTAAACTTTAAGACGTTCAGCACATACCAAGAGTCGATTCAGAGGTAAGCTTTACTTCCAGTAACGAGGAGTTTCATGACTCTCAACGAAATCTATGCAAGTCTTAGCTGGGTAGTTCTTTATGCAAAGTTCCTACTCACTAAAATCGAAACTGAGGTGGAGTTTATGGTGAGTCATTCTCGCCATCGTTCTTTGCAACAGAGGTTGATGTGTGGGAGACCCACCAGCAGAAAGCATTAAAGTACCCTTCGACGTTGCACTACCAGAAGGTAGGAGACTGGAATCTACAGATGGCTCTGGTATCAACCAACGATTTTGTGCAGCGTTCGTGGTCATGTACTTCGGCGTCATAGTCGAAAAATACATGTACCCTATGAGCAATAATAGCACGGCATACCAAGCGGAATTGTCTGCACTTGAGAAAGCGTTGGAATGGGTTCAGTACAGACTCCTGTACAACGTAAAGGAATTTGCACATATTTTCTCGGACAGTCTTTCCGCACTACAGGCTCTTAGAGATACCTACAACTCTAATCCTATAGTTCAAAAAGCACAGTCTCTCTACTGGAAGGTCGTGAGAAGCCAGAGAGTACAAATGCATTGGATCAAAGCTCCACGTTGGCTACCGAGGCAGCCGGCGCGGCGACCAAATTGGCTACCGAGAGTGAGGTTGTTGATATACTGGTGCAGAGATTTAGCCTAACGACAAAACGTATGCTTATTCAAAAAGCAGTGAAACTGTGGGAGGAAAGATGGAAAGCTTCCAATGATGGTCGCCACAATTTAAATTCCTACCAGTTCCCACACTCAGAATGCACCTCTACGACCCCTTTGTCGTCCAGCTGCTAACAAAGAACGGAAGGTTCCCGGAATACTTTTTCCGCAAGGATCCGACGTCTGATACCTGTCAACGTGGTGAAGTAGGCGATTCTCTTCACTACATGCTGGACTGCGGGTTGACGGCGCACCTTAGAGAAGGACTCGATTTCATTTTAGAAATCGACCCCAAGAATTACTTAAATACCCAAAGTGTCTCCAAGTACTAAACTGCTTGGGTAGATTTATGTAGAAAATGACCCCCAGCCCACCTCCTAGGGTTCGGGGACTGGTTCAGGCATCAGAACCACGACAAAGCATGCATATTCATGTAAGGTCAAAATCGACTGGTCACCAGAATAAGACAGATGCCTATAGAAATTCTTGTCAGTCCTGCAAACTCTTCAGTTTACAGGACTGACCACATGGCTCTAAAAGGTAGATTGGAATATATAGGGATAAGGCCCTATCCCAATTGAATATCCCCAAAGTGGGTGTTGGCAAATGGCGATTTTGCTGGAATCAACATAATGCCGGTGATGTCTAAATTCTGCGATAACGTAGCGCTGCACTTGATCATACGCAAGTCCCTGCTCACCCAACCATGGAAGGTTTCGCTGGTTTCCCTTCCACTTAATGTGAATGCAAATTCGTTTTAAAAGACCTTCCAGCGAAGGCAAGACCCAGGAGATGGCTGCTGTAAGATGAGCAATCGTATATCTCACAAATCTTTATCTCTTTCAGCCAACAAGCATTTTTGCTCGATAGCTAATTCTAACAGATAGGTGCATACGTGCGATGTCCACCCTCTGTATGGGTCGAACACGATGCACGAATACTGAGCCGGTATTGTACTCCGACTGTCCTGGTTGGATGGAAGAGATGGTCAAGACCTATTCTATCCTCCGAACTAAGTCATGAGACGCAATATTACTCTTCAGTCCATGTTGTTGAGTGCCGACGAATGTCTTTAAGACCTCATGACATGCGAGTCTCGTCCTTGATTTGAGAGACGACCTGCCTTAACTTTATGGGGCATCTCCCGTTACTCCGTAATGGAATTAGTCGGGTTGCGGAGGGGGCTGCTCCCCAACTAAGAAGAAGGTCCTTGGTGGTGTTGTGTAGGCTGCGATGTGACTTCCGAGAACATCCCAAGATCAGGTGACCTTGCTTTTACGAATTTCAGTATGATCTTTATTTTTTGACATGTGGGTATATGACTGCTCTGGCCAGACTTAGAAATGGGCGCACGTCACTTTAGTGACAGGAATTTAGAACTATCCCAGCAACTCTTTCCCATCTTTTAGATTGTATCAGTATCACTGTGGTACACCTGGATGATCAGGAGTTGTAGAGCATGGAGTTTTTGGATTTGGTCTAGGTTATACCATAGAGGAAATATAAAAATAAAGTGAGCAATGGTAACCTTTCTATGTAACCAGGATCATGTGACTATAACCAGTAGTGACGTGCCCATAGACTTCTTTCGTGTGACGAGTTGTAACGAACATTCAGCATCTGATTGGTCCACGGAGTGAGGGAACGCGCCCATTCATTGATTCATCATCTGGTTGATCCGCCGGACATAATAGTATACTTTAGCTATTTCGCCATTTTTATCGCCACTGTATAGAAATGCGTATTCATATATCTATCTTGTTATTTGATGTTATATCTCCAAACGCGGAAATACGATACCAAATTGGCCAGCCAAGCCAATTTTCCACAGAGCAGTCACGTAACTAACAGTCGACAAGTTGGTCACACATTTTGAAGCTCCTCTTAATAGCAAAGCTGTCTACTTATATTTCATTACTTGATTTCAGAGTTGTGTAGTTTTGCTTTTACCTCATAACATACTTTATGACTGAATCTATTGATTGAAAGAATCCATGAATTTTTCAAACTTTAGAGAAATTCTGTTGTTCCCTTCCCAAAATAGAATCTTTAAAAATATTTTATCGTTCCTTTTCTAAGAATAGAATTCTTTTGAATGATTCTATTGATCCTTTCCATTGAATACAATCCTTTGTAAGGATTCCTTTGCTCATTTTCTTAAAATAATCCTTTGGAAATATTCCATTGCTCATTGCCTTAGAATAGAAGTCTTTGGAAATATTCTACTGTTTCTTTTCTTAGAACAAAATCCTTTGGAATGATTCTATTGATCTCTTCCTTAGAATACAATTCTTTGCAAATATTCCATTGCTCATTTCATTAGAATAATCCTTTGGAAAGAATTTATCATTCCTTTTCTTAGAATAGAATCCTTTGGAAAGATCGGATCTTTCACTTTGGGATTGATCCACTATCGCACCAATAACCCATTATGTTGCTCCAGTGTAACTTTAATTAAAATACCTACCTACCTTTGGAAAAATTCCATTTCTCTATTCGTTAGAATACAATCATTTGTATAGATTTTATTGCTCATTTCCTTAGAATAAAGTTATTTGTATAGATTTCATTGCTCATTTTCTTATAATAGATTCCTTTGGGATGATACTATTACTCAAGATTTTCAAAACTGTTTAGAAGTCATGCAGATAAGACTACAAGTTGCAATGTGGAATTATACGTTGGAATCCCACAGAGGGTTAATCCATCTACAAAACTGAAAGGAGCACATTGGTCACAATTTTAATTACACAAAAGAGTATAAGTATTCTTTAACCTTCTTTTGTGTCGAACACATCATATTATAACAATAGTCCTGCGATTTTTATTGATCGGTATATAACATTTATGCTCAAGTGCAACTATTAGAAGCTATCGCGTGAATAGAACAATCGCTTATATACCTATTTTAGTCCACTGTGATATGCGAGTCCTTGTCATTTGAGGAGAGTTACACCCCCATTCTAATGGTAGAGATGCGGGAAGTTCGTAAATATTTTGATCGATTCGGTGGTCTGTGGTAAATAAAGCTTCATCTCAGGATACGGGGTGAGAATGAAATCCGGGTTGTTCAGTATTAGAAGATTGCTGTAATGGAAGCGGAGCTTATGAGGAGTTAAGTGTATAGGTGGACGTGGTATCCCCAAATCGTGATAGTTCCCTTTAATTTACTATTAACCCCCTGAATGCCACGAGATTGACGAGTAGTGTAGATTTTTTTACCCCACAAAGCTCATAATGACTAAATAACCACACCTATTGGTTGAAAAAATTCATGGATAAAGGTTCAAAGGATCCACGGATTATTTCAACCGTTGGAAATATTATTGTGGCCCATTTCCTAGAATTGAATTCTTAGGACAAATTTTTATTTGTCCTTTAACCCTCCTGGGGGTTGTCTCGACGAGGTATCTCGTCATTAGCAAAACTGATCTGATCCTCATGGACGCGATATCTCGTCATTAGAAGAAAACTGATCAGATCTTGATCTCGTCATCATAAAAAAATGTCAATATTGGAATGAGGAGATATCTCGTCATTAGCAAAAATAATCAGATCTTGATGGACGAGATATCTCGTAGAACCACTTGGAGGGTTAATTCAGGAGCTGTCCACTGTTACAATCCAAAATATGAGGAGCGGCTGAGGTTGTGGAGAAAGCATAAATTAGAAATATGTCAATTCCTTTAACAAAGGTATCTTGTGTGCCCCGGATTCTATGTCTTGCCAGAGCAGTCGCGTGCAGTCTAGAACCTTTAAAATGCTTTAACCGGTACCTTGTAACCTGCGAGTTGTAAGCGGCGTAGGTTTGATTCCTCCTTGTATTTCGCATAGAATAAATATAAATGTAAAGTGAGAAATTATAACCTTTTTATGTGCCCAGAATCATATGAAGAAAACTAATAGTAACTTACCCCTGAGACTGCTTTCGTCCGCTGAGTGGATACAAGCATCCATCATTTGATTGGCCCACAAAACAAGAGAGGACGCCCATCCATTGATTCATCATTTGATTGGTACAACGACATAGTAATAGACTTTGTCGATTTCATCATTTTTGTCACTATTCTATAGAAATGCGTATCCACACATCTACCCTGTCATAAGATGTTATATCGCCAAACGAAGCTATAAAATGCCAAATCGGCCAACCAAGTTCCTTTTTCACAGAGTTGTCACGTGACTACTAGTCGACATATTGGTGACACTTTCTGAAGCTCCTCTCAATAGCAGTCTTCTTATACTTCACGTCTATGGTATTTCTGGCTTCTGTGTCACTAAACATTTTTTTGTGTACGCACATTACTTGGCTTTGTCTTTCTTGTGTTTGACGCATCCTGGACAAATATGGCCCTTGCGCCATAAAACCCAACCAACCTGAACCTTTAAAATTTTACTGACACAAGAGAGAAACGCACACAGGATAAATTCCAGGAATTGAACCTGCGCCACCTACATTGCACAGGTCTTTGTAGTAGGTCTGTCCGTAGTTAACTAACGTCGCACTGGAGCAACTCAACGGTCGATTAGTGACGGTCCGAGATCAATCACGAAGTTAAAGATCCGAGGATAACGTCTCGTCATTTTGAACCACGGTCAGATGACGAGGTCAACGCATGTGCTAGAAAACACCCCATTCTTCAAACTTCCCCACCACGTCAACGTGAGGACATATGAGACAACGACCGATTTAAAGTGCACCATCCCGTATGCACGATGGTCTTTAGCTGAACCGAGTTTCGAATTAGCAACCCGATGCTCTTCCAACATGGCTACCGCGGCCTCTTTGCAGTAGGAAACTAACTTTTTATAAAAGCTTTCTTTGCACTGTACTCTGCGGTTGTCAAGAGCCAATTTCTTCCAGTCCCTTCCCATAGCTCTCGGTGGCAGCCTGATGAATGGATATCCTTTTCTCCCCCGATCGAGTGAGATAATTCGAGTATCATCCATCTCCTCGCAACTACAGGAGAGGAGGGTAATGAGTGATCATCGGCTGAGACGTGATACCTTTGATCTCTTACCTTCAAATCTCTTTTGATGTTGTGTCTGACTTGGGGAAATGCCTCCGGATGTTGTTGGCTTCACGGCACCATGTGGACTAAGCCTGTGATTTGTTACAGAGATCGATAGTTAGCTCTCAGCGGAGATAAGCCTTCCTTGTTTAGCTTGTTTAGAGTCAGTTTTTAAAGAAATGTCCTCGATGAGATACGTGTTTGGTTATATAGCAATTTATAATACTCCTGTTACAAAGTAAGTGTCACGTTTAACAATTGAATTTTTTCCGAAATGGTTGTCGGGCTGTGGTAGCCCGATTGGAAGAGTAACAGACTAGCAACCGGAGGGTTGCGAGTTCGAATCCAATCAAAGACCGTCGCGTGAAAAGGGGGTTGGTGCACGTTAAATCTGTCGGGGCTTCAAATGTCCTCACGTTGGCGTGGTGTGGAAGTTTGGAGAGTGGATTGCCAGCTCAGATGTGACCACGTCATCTGACCGTGGTTCACGTCATCTGACCGTGGTTCACGTCATCTGACCGTGGTTCGTTACGTGATGTTGTCCTCGATTCTTTCCCTTCGGGGGATGATCCCAGACCGTCGCCAATAGTCCGTTGTGTTATTCCAGTGCGACGTTAATTGAATACCTACCTTCCTGCCGAAATTGCTGTCGCATTTGTAAAACAGGTGGCAAAGAGAAGCATTTAATCGTAAAAGGTTTATTTTCCAACATGGTTAAATACTAACCCCTGGGTGGTTGTCTCGAAAAGGTATCTCGTCATTGGCAAAACTGACCAGATTTTAATGGGAGAGATACCTCGTTATTAGAAAAAAAAGGACCAAATCTAGATCTCGTCATCATAGAAAAAATCGGCCGTATCGTGATGACGAGATATCTCGTCTTTAGTAAAATTGGACTGATCTAGATGGACGATATATCTCGTCGAAACCACTTCGTGGGTTCAGACAATGACAATAAATGTAAAACTTCCCAACAACGACTAATAAAGATGAGTAACACTTTGGAAAGATCATCAATGGCCATTTCGTTGGAGTAATACATCCACCCTCATCAGGTCAAAAGTAAGTCATAAGAGGAAAACGTGAGTTTAAATATGTTGTTATAGAATAGTATTGCCACTTCTCACTTTCTTAACTACCCCATATTTAAACTTGTTACTTACTTCTGTTCTGATGATGGTGGATGTTTTACTCCAACGAAATTTCCTTTGACGATCTATTCTAAGTGTTTATCTTTATTATGGTTGTTTGAAAGTTCTACGTGCTTTACTACGAATTTGACTAAGGTTTCATCTTTTCATCCATCAAGACGTTTGAATTTTAGTAACGCACCTCGGTTGCTATATTCCAATAATTTTAAAATGAACTTCTAGTTTTATATGTAGAAAGATTGTAAATACATGCTTTTACATGCTATGAACCCGCCATAACTGCTCTCCACTGGTGTCTCAACTACACCCTACTAGAATCTAGTCATGATAGTTTAGCAGCGTGCAGAAGCATATAATCAGTCTTTCTACACATAAAACTAGGTACTGCTGCCATAACTGCTCTCTACTGGTGTCTTATGTATCCCTTACTGGAATCTAGTCATGACAATTTGACAGCGTGCAGAATCATATTAATCAGTCTTTCTACACATAAAACAAGATACTACTAGAAGTTATCGTAAATGCCCGATAAGCTTTTAGGTTAAAATTAATCTTACTTGGAAAGTGATTTTCACGTCTCAGTTTTGATTTCTTAATCCTTCAAGTGACGAGATATCTCGTTCATCAATTTTGCTAATGACGAGATATCTCACCCATCAAGATGTGGTCTGGCATGACAAGCACCAGGATGGTTAATACTCTGATGGGTTCATAGGCATATAACCATTCCGCAAACTATAGTTTTTTCGGCATGACTTTTAATCAATTTTAATCTTTCCTAAAATTCCTAGAATTTCATAGGATAACTTAACTAATTGGAGACTAGTGACTGTAAGGTATTAAAAAGTGTTTGTTAATGCTTTCTAAAGATTTTTATTAATTTAAGGTGTACGTAGTGGACTAGTACATGTTTTTTAATTTTGACTTTAAAAATTCAAATTTTTTTTACAATAGGTCACTGGTTTGTGCTTAAACTCATTTCAGTGTGTAAAATTCAGATTGAGTTAACAATAATTCATCTAATTTAGATATAATTAGCTAATTAGCATGATTTTTTAACAGTGATCTCTCAAATACTAATTTGTTCAGAAAGATAATTCCTGTTGGAAATTATTCCTAATCTTATTCTTCATGTTTTAACCCTCCGTCAAGTTGCTAGAAAGAATAGATTTGTGACAAATTTTTTCTCCAAAGAAGTCTAAAAATCAATATTTTTTCAAGAATTTCAACATTTAAAATCAACTAAAAACTCATTTCATAATTAATAACGCTGACTGAGAGTCAAAACATCCACTGTATTATATAGATTATAATGACACAAAAATAATTATAATGGATCAATTCATTGTTGAGTTATCCCTGTTTGAACAAAGCATCATATTGCGAAAATACAGTTCTTCAGAAATGGAATTCAAAGTTTTGGAAACATGTTTGTATATAGTGACAGTACTTAACTAAAACCCTTGTAACTGTAAAACTATTTCGAATATTTACATGATCTTGGTATCATTTGAAAGCTAAGCAGTTGGAAAATATTTTGAATTAATAAAAATATTATTGATATTCCGGTCGATTTTCGTGATTTCTACTCAAAACTTAAGTACTAATGTATTTATTTTAAATACCAATGAAATACTGATAAGTAAGAACCCAAAACATCTAAGCCGTCATTTTGAAATCTATCTGGAGGTTTATTGACCACGCGGCCGTTGGTGAAAGGAATTTAGTTCAGAGGAGGATTACAAGGACTTCAGATTTATCAGATTTACGAGTTGAGTAATAACAAGGTAACGCTAACATTCTTTTTCTAGAATAGAAGAAAAATATTCATCCACCTCGGGGGTGGAGTAGAAAACAAGGGTAAGAGAATAAAAGCTTTTTGCTCCCACCTCATTCGGGGTAGCAAAAATACCTAGTAAATGTTTTGACTACGTTGCTAAACCTGCATCCAGCGATGGAAGCTAATGGCGTTTATTGTCACGCTGTCAAAGGCTGACACGCTTTCTTGGAAGCGACAATGCACTGTCTTTCAGTGAGGGGTTGGACCGGGGGAATTTGTCATTTTATCATCGGGTGGGGTTTTCTTTACGATAGGTTAACGCAGTTAAATGGAGCTGTAAATAATGACAACTGAAATACTTTCGGAGTATAACGGTAGGAGACGATGGCTTTGAATAGAATAATTTTAAAAGAGTGCGACATGAAAACAGGACGACAGGACGGTTCCAGAGTGGTTGGGTAACATGGGTTGAAGGCCCTCAATCTGCTGTGACGTACTTGCTTCGTGACTGAACAGAACATTTGTGAGTTTGTTAGAGGTTTTGCTGGGACTTGGAGAAGAAGTGTGGCGGGTTAAAAATCTAAAACAATAAACCGATAAATGTACTCATTGACGGACTGACTAATTAGATCAACCGTGAAATGAATATTATCTACCGGCCAAGAACTTTTTAAAAATGTTTGAAGTAAACCATGCCATGGTACACAATTTGACTCCTTATAAATTAACAGAATTCGGGCATTCCCTCAAAAGTGAATACTACTCTTAGGGTTGCATAATTATTATTTAGGTCTCTGATTCTAGAATTTTCAAACTTCTCTTTTTCTCAATGTTCTCGATTCGAAGGTAAGAGGAAAATTAAACACATCTTGATAACCATTGGTAGATTTTACCATATCACTATTTGGTCCTTTTTTACTCTTCTGGAAACAAGCCCCCTAAGGTATGTGACAGACGGGCCGACTGGTGGGTAAACACATTTCTACTCCTCCTGTCACATTTGGTAGAGATGCTGCTTGTCACATGGGGTCACAACCGACGGTCAACCAACTTTTCTTTCTCCATGAAGATATTCGTAGATAAGAGGCAAAAGTAAACAATTCTTGATTACCATTCCTTGATTTGACCATATCACTATTTTGTTCTTTGTTACTTTTCTGGAAACATGGCCTCTATGGTAACTAACAGACGGAGCGACCTGGTGGGTATATACATTTCTATTGCTCCAGTCCGGTAGCGCTGTTCACCAAATCGCACGCAACGGTCGATCATCTGTGACTTACAAGGCATGCTACTTCGTCAACCTGTTGTTTCTTAACCCTCCAAGTGACTTCGACTCGATATATCGTCGATCAAGATCAGATGAATTTTTCTAATGACGAAATTTCTCGTCAATATATTTTTCATGATGACAAGATACCTCGTCGTCAAGATACTGCCCATTTTTTGATGATTTCGAGATCAAGATTTGGCCAGTCTTCTTCTGATGACGAGATATCTCGTCCATCAAGATCTGGTCAGTTTTGCTAATCATCATATTCCTCGTCGAGACAACCATCAGGAGGGTTAAAGTCGATGTCACGGGAAGACGTGAGCAGGGTGACCTGAGTTTGCTCGTTTCTAGACAAGGCGATCGTTGAACATCTCGGATTGCGCCCTACGGGTTGCAAGCCAAGTCCTCAGACACCCAGTATGTCTAAGGCGCTGCTTGACTGAGTTATGCTTTAAAATCCAATCACAATTAGCTTTGAAATAAGCTATTGGATTTCATTGTTAACGCATTGTATTGCTTACTGTATTTCTAATAATTCTATTTCCATTTTATTGTAAAGAAAACTCTTACCAAAACCCTAATAGCCCGTTCTTTTTCTCCAGTGCGACATTAATTAACTACTTACCTTACCAAAACCCATAGTATTTTTATATTTTATGGGGGACCTACTGGACATCCACAAGTACCAGTCTCTGGGGAATTTTCCGAATTGTTGGTGGACACTCCGTTACTGAGTGTACCACTTAGAACTAGTGTATTTGTTACACATAATATGTTCTCTGATAGACTTGACTGCAGAAATAGATTCAGGTGGTCAGATAAAGCCCTTCATCTTCCTGTATCTTTTCATTGATTAGCTTTACGCCGTTGCTTATTATGTGAAACCATCTAAGAGAATGTGTGTTCCATTACCAAATTCCTGCGTTTTAAAGATGTATTCTTAGAACACGATCTCCGTTCTGACGGGATAGATCACTCATTCTCAACGATCTCACATGTCCGAATGATCTCCGAGAGCCCCGCGAGTGATCATGTGAGCCAATCACTGCTGCTATTCGATCCTCTGCTTTAATTTACATTTAATCAATCCGAATGACCCGTAAGGGCATCAAATCTGATTGGATGCGAATCTTCGGACTTAGTGGGGTCTACCTCTAAGGGGAAGGGGGTAAGTAATAATGAGAGAACTGCATTTAACAAGTCCCCCGAGAAAGTAGTCGGGGAATTGTCCGTTGTCTGTTTGGAATTGGGAAGTTTCTAGTTGATTTCGATTTTCTTAAAGCGATGTATTGGCTTTTGACAGTCGATAGTTTTACAGATTAAAGATAAGTTTGGTCTCTGGCGTGGTACATTATACAGTAAGCTTATAAATAGTACGGGTATTATGATCGAGAAATTCTCAATTTGGATTGAAGTGCGACGCATCTCGTAACTTCTGTAAAGGCAGATCTAGAGCATATCGTTTTGCGAATGCAGAGACATGTCGTTTTGGGAATGAAGAGATACGTCGTTTTTCGAATGTGGAGACATGTTGCTTCGCGGATGTAGATATATGTCGTTTTGCGAATGTAGAGACATGTCGCTTCGCGAATGTAGAGACATGTCGCTTCACGAATGTAGAGACATGTCGCTTCACGAATGTAGAGACATATTGCTTCGCGAATCTAAAGACATGCCGTTTTGCGAATGTAGAGAAATGTTATTTCGCGAACGTAGACACATGTCGTTTTGCGAATGAAGAGACATGTTATTTTTCAAATGCAGATATGTAGTTTTGTGAATGTAAAGATATGTCGTTTTGCGAATGTAGAGGCATGTCATTTGCGAATGTAAAGACATGTCGTTTGCGAATGTAAAGACATGTCGTTTGCGAATGTAAAGACATATCGTTTTGCGAATGAAGAGGCATGTTATTTTGCGAAAGTAGAGACATGTCGTTTTGCGAATGCAGACATGTCGTTTCTCGAATGTTGTGATATGTAGTTTCGTGAATTTAGAGATATGTAGTTTCGTGAATTTAGAGATATGTCGCTTCGCGAAAGTCAAGACATATCGTTTTGCGAATGAAGAAACATGTCATTTTGCGAATGTAGGGACATGTCGTTTCGCGAATGTAGAGACATATTATTTCGCGAACCTAGAGACATGTCATTTTGCGAATGAAGAGACATGTCATTTTTCGAATGTAGATATGTAGTTTTGCGAATGTAAATACATGTCGTTTTGCGAATGAAGAGGTATGTTATTTCGCGAATGTAGAGATATGTAGTTTTGCAAATAATGAAATACGTCATTTGGCGAATGCAGAGACGTGTCGTTTCGCGAATGTAGTGACATGTAGTTTCGCGAATAAAAGACCTGTCGTTTCGTCAATTTAGAGATATGTCGCTTCGCGAATGTAGAGACATGTCGCTACAAGGATGTAGAGACATGTCGTTTCGTAAATGCAGATATGTCGTTTTGCGAGTATAAAGACAGGTCGTATTGTGAAAGAAGAGACATCATTTAGCGAAAGAAGAGACATCATATCGCGAATGTAGATATGTCGTTTTGCGAATGTAAAGACATGTCATTTTGCGAATGCGGAGACATGTCGTTTTGCGAATATAAAGACCTGTCGTTGTGGGCATATAGATACCTGCCGTTTTGCAAATGTAGCGACATGTAGTTTCGAGAATGTAGTGACATGTCGTTACGGGAATAAAAAGGCATATCATTTCGCGAATGAAGAGACATGCCCTTTTTCAAATGAATAGACATGTTTTTTGATATTGTAGAGACATGACGTTTTGCGAATGTAGAGATATGTCGTTTAGTCTTAACAAGTCAGTTTTACTTTATTTGTATTGGTTAGTTTTATATATTTTTGTAAAAGGCGTGGGTAGAGACATAGTTTTGTCCATGCATGTTTTAGGTATTTGAATGTGTTAATCGTATGATAATTTTGTAGAAGGCGTACTACCAACCAGATTTGGGTGATCAGTACAAGTGTTTTCAAGTTGAATTGCAAGATAAAAAGCAATCCGTCTTATTGCAAGTAATTTTCCTACACATGTAGCATTTCATCAATATATTCTTGAAACAATCAATGAAGCACGTCTAAGACGAGATGCCGACTGAAAATTGAAACGATTTCTCGAAACCGTTCGTCATTTTTACCCGTCTCCTATTTTCCGAAGTCCCGGTTTCCTCGAGTAGTTTCCTATCGTTATGATCATGTCCCAAAAAAGTTATTTTGAAATACAGTAACAAAATCCGACCACTTCTACAACACGGGAACGGCATTTCAGTTATTGCAACAATCGTGAACATTATCGATTAAGAAAATGGCTTTACGACGTTCGGTTCAGTCAGCGTAATAGCCAAAGGAATATGTCGCAGAGTGGAACATTTACAGATAAATATATCCTCAGCTCCATTTATGCTATGCATTATTTTTCATTGATCGCTTTGAATAGAAATTCTCTTTTGTTCTTTTATCGTTTCTAGACACTGTTGCAAATATTTTCGTTTCCACCGAATGAGGTAGAGTTATTTTTTGTTCGAGGAAATAAATAATTTAACCATTTTCAATGTTGTTTTCGTGTTTTGGAGCCGCAGTAGCCCAGTTGGAAGAGTAACATATTAGCAAACGGAGGGTTGCGAGTTTGAAACTAATCGGTCCCGCCAAAGACCGTCGCGCACACGGGGGCTGGTACACGTTAAATCTTTCATGGTCTCAAATGTCTTCACGTTGGCGTGGTGTAAAAGTTTGGAGAATGGAGTGCCAGCGCAGGTGTTGATCTCGTTTAAAATTTGTGCAGTTGTCCTCGAATCTTTCGATTGGAGATTGATCCCTGATCGTCGCCAATAACCCGTTGTTTTCTCCAATGCGACGTTAATTAACTACCTAATATTTTCATTTCCACCAAGCGAGGTAGAGAGAGAGAGTTATTTTTTTGCACGCTTGTTGCCTACTACGCCATCGAACTCTCAACCCTTTCTTGGCGCATTGCCAACTGCGCCATCGGACTCATAGCGCTTTTTTCCTTGTGAAAAAAAAAAGATTCTGTAGATTTCTTCCCCGCGCGCGACTGCTCTGTGGTCCTGTCTTACTGAATGTTTTCTCTTGTTTTGAAAATAAATTGTGTCAATTTTAACCCCGAGATACTTATTCCATTAAACATCCCTCACCAACATTTATGCGAGGAAATAAATAATTTAACCATTTTCAATGTTGTTTTCCCGTGTTTTGTTTGATGCAAAAAATACATGAAAAGTCCCCATTAAAGCATCCCCCGAACAAAGCAATTCATCAGATTTTAATGTTTACAAAACGGTAGTCCATGGGAAAACAGATTTCGCAGTTATTTTTAGAAAGATTTGTTTTTTAATGATCTGAATTAAATAAGGTTTGGCTGCAAAATAAAATCTAAAATTGATGAAGGATCATTAAGGCTATTTAAAGGTGTTTTTTGATTTGGTGTCATCATTAAAAGAAGATTACCGCTAAAAGAGCTTATTCCTCCTTTCTAGGTTTCGATAAAGAGGAATGTTTGTGTTCCAGTTTCCTCGTGTTTCATGATGAGTCTAAAAGTCTAACTGTTGAAGAAACGAAATTTCTCCGAGAATTCTTTTTTGAAATTATGTTTCAATTGCTTAATTGCACCAAGTGTTTTTTAATGAAAGTAAAGATAGTTTAAGTAATTACTAGAATAAGGCTTCGAAATAAGATTGACAAAAGAAATACCATTTAGACTTTTTAAACGATTAACTGAGTTTAAATTGATAAGATGAGTTTAGTTAAATTTAGGTAGATAGGTAGGTATTTTAATTAACGTCGCACTGGAGCAACACAACGGGCTATTGACGCCTTTCCGGGATCGCACCGGAAGGGAGAGTCCGAGGACAACACCACGTAATTTTGATGCACAATTATATTTAGGTAGGTAGTTAAATTAATGTCGCACTAGGGTAAGACAACCGGTTATTGTCACCAGTCCGGAATCAATCCCGAAGGGAAAGATACGACACCAACACCTCGTAATTTTGAACCACGGGGACGAGATATCTCGTCGAAATAACCACTAGGAGGGTTAAGAACCTACTCGTGGACTGCACTAATCCCAACAAGTATTTTACAATTATTTGACATATTACAAATAATGAACCAAAGAGCCAGTACTTATTACTTTTCGGATCCGCCGCTGCTTATAATCAAACTGCGCACACGTTTTGATGACGTCATATTAACCAACCTGGTGGTTGTCTACACGAGGTCTTTCATCATTAGCAAAAGGTCGAGATCTTGATGGAAGAGATATCTCGTCATGGGAAGAAAACTGATAATATCTTTATCTCGTCATCATCAAAAAATCGGCAATATCTTGATGACAAGATATCCCGTCACAAACATAATTCGTCAAATCTTGATGGAATTAAACCCATCAAATGATTTCGACGTTATTTCGACCATCAAGATCTTACCAAAATTTGTTAGTGATGAGATATTTCATCGAAAGTATTTCCAAGTATTTCGAGATATCTCGTCGAAACCACTTGGGGGTTAATTGCGATGCTGCTCAAGATGATACAAATCACCAGGGGTAGTTTCGGTCAAATCAATACGCGACTTCATTGTTGCCCAAATATTTTTGATTGGGTTGAAATGAACTAAAATTCTAGGTTACGAGTGGATTTCACTGCAGACTACGTTCTCGCCCTTTGTGCAACTTGGTCGTTTACTACTCGAGAACGGCTACTGCGATGTTAACGTCCAACGTTAACTATACTTCCATAATATTAAATTTTGAAAATAAAACATGATTTTTGTATTACCGGACTGAAATATAGTTATATTTGCATATTCTCCAGTTATTTAGTACTAAATCTATATTCACCTGTTCATCCCCATAAAGAAAATATTCAGTTATTGACTTGGATTACGCGTCTGATTTGTCTGGAGCTTCTGCCGAATCTCAAAAATCCGATAATTTGATCTTTCATCATAGTATCTCATTAGTGCAGCATTAAGGCCTTCGCAAATGTTCATTTGCATTTCATGAAATAGTCGACCTTCAGATATAGGTAGGCGTGTGATTTTTTTAAACATAAAATTGGCATAGAAAAATTTGCTTTTTCGAATAAATTCGAAATTTTTTTAGGACGACCCCAATTCAAGTAAAAATGATGCAGCTTTGAATAAGGATTAACCACAAAAACAGCTGTAAGGAATTAACTAAAATAGTGCACACATATGTTGGAGACAATTGAAAGTGATGAGTTATCAGTTGCACTTGAAATTTATGCGCATTTCAATTCATAATATTTTAATATGACTAATTAATTATTTACAGTAATTTGAAATATTGTTTTGAAAAGGAGTTTCAAGGCAATTCAATTCATAACATTTTAAGGGCGAATTAATTATTTAATAGTACTGGCGAGAGAAAATATTGTTTTGAAAAGGAGTTTGATTTTTTTGGCCTACTTATGAAAAAGCAAAATACACTTACGACTTCAGCACAATGTTCATTATCGGGTTGTTTTAATTGTGTTCAATTTGGTTCTGAAAGATGATAGATATGTGTAGTTCTATCAAAACTACCATAGACCCTTTCGTAGACTCCTAGCATAGTTCATTTGTTGTGATTTCACGTTTATATCTATTTTATAAAATTAACCCTCCAAGTTATTTCGACGAGATACCTCGTTCATCAAGATCTGGTCAGGTTTGTCAATGACGAGATATCTCGTCCATCAAGATTTGGTATATTTTGTTAATAAAGAGATACATTGCCGAAACAAAACTGCCTTATTACTCCAAGGGGAATGACGATCAAAATAGGAAAAGGTTTGTATCAAAGGCTGTCCACTACAAAGCAATTTTCAACGCAAAGATAAACCGCCAGCAGGGTTAAGATACACGATACCAAATTAAAATATATTCGTAAATTTGGCATCATTCATCCTTCCATTGGGACATGGACAAAACTGTAGTAACACTCAACTCCGCTAAAGAGCATTGCAATATTATTCAGATTTCAATTGTTCCTCAACGACCTATACAAGAAGAACGATGCACGTGTTACTTGTGACTCAGATTTTGATGCGGGTAGGCAGGTATTTTAATTAATGTCACACTGGAGCAAGGGGCTATTGGTGAAGATCTTGGATCAAGCCTAAAGGGGAATAATCGCGGACAACACCACGTAATTTTGACGAGGCAACACTTGAGCTGGCACCCCACTCTCCAAACTTCTTCACCACACCAATATGAGGACATTTGAGACCACGACGGATTTTAAAATGGACCAGGCCCCTTTGTACACGACACAGTCTTTGGTTGGATTCGAACTCGCAGTCCTCCGGTTGCTAATCTGACTCTTCCAACCGGGCTACCGCTGCTCATTTTGATGCGGGATGTTAGCTCTTCGGTGCAGCAACGACAAAAGTACTGTTTTGAACGATTGTATAAGCTGATAAATTTAACTAGAACAACGTCGTAAATGCATATTGTGTCATTGCTGATCTAGACTCTGTCCGTTTCACACACACATAATGTTTATAACTTAACTAATAAAAATAACAATAGATATGCTGTAAAAATATTATAAATCAATGAAAAAATGTTTTGTAAAAATAATATAAATAAATTTAATAAAACATTTCTTGCATTGTTGGTAACTTAATACTTCATTTAAATTTTAGAACAACGCAACTACAAAAAATTGTTAGTGAATATTCAAAATATAACTGAATGAGCAGTATCTCTTTAAAGTAACATAAATATGTTGTGTAGTCAACCCCACTTTCTTTGCCATCAAAGTTTCTGACTTGTAATTAATATCAACACTCCTGGTGATTGCTGGTCCATCAAAATGAGGGGCCGCGGTGGCCCGGTTGGAAGAGTAACGAACTAGCAACCGAAGGGTTGCGAGTTCGAATCCAGCCAAACACCGTCGTGTACAAAGGGGGCTGGTGCACGTTAAATCTGTCGTGGCCTCAAATGTCCTCACGTTGGCGTGGTGTGGAAGTTTGGAGAGTGGGGTGCCAGCTCAGGTGTTGCCTCGTCATCTGACCATGGTTCAAAATTACGTGGTGTTGTCCTCGGATCTTTCCCTTTGGGATTGATCCCGGACCGTCACCAATAGCCCATTGTGTTGCTCCAGTGTGACGTTAATTGAAATACCCCCCCCCCCATCAAAATGAAAAAAAAATGACCACATCTTGCTCTAGACAACATTGAGAAAACGGTAATATCTTGATGACGAGATATCTCGTTATAGCAAAATTGGTCAGGTTTTGATGGACGAGATATCTCGTTATATCAAAATTGGTCAGGTCTTGATGGAGAAGATATATCGTCAAAAACCACTTAGAGGGTTATGAACTGTATTCTTAGTTTTTGTTTTGACAAATCGATAACTTCCACTTCCGTCATTGTTATTGTGGAACAACAATATGTAGTCTACGCAAATATGCTTCGAATGCATACTATTACCGTCAACAGACCTGTGAACAGCTAGGACGGTAGACAACGAAAACAGTTGCATAAATATTATTTGTTTATTCTAATTCCTAAATCTTTTACTAACGGCAAATATTCATCAGTTTGCGTTCAGACAAAAACCACGAGATAAACGCTGGAGAATCGAATGAACACAAGATTATTCTTACGCAAAATATTCATTGTTTTGAGTAAAAATTTAAAGCCTAGACTGTAAGAAAGGCAACGAATTCCAATTTTACTTTCGACTCCATCATAACTCCCGACGCGAAAAGCAGGCAATTTGCATGTGTAAATACCCACCTAATGAATGCGTTCGAGTGAACCTACACAACACATGAAATTCGAACAACAAACCAAGCTCTTCCACTGCGAGAATTTACACAAATAATTGCCTTCCTTCATTCCCAATGCAGAGGCGGTTTCGCGATTTTTAAAACAGACGAGGTTCATTTTCCAGCATTGGGGTCGACATGAATGCGAGTGCTGATTCCACAACAACCCCTTCGGCAAGTGTTTTGAATTAATATCGGAAAAATTATGATTTCTCACGCGGGATGCTCTGGTCGATAATCTCTCGGCATTTTAAAGAGGAGAAAATCGACAGCGGTAAGAAATGAGGTTTATGGAAGGACATTATGAGGATAAAAAACGGCTTACTTGAAAATAAAATCGCACATCAAAACTACTCAGGGAAATCATCAGTACGCATCTGAAATATAAGCGGTAATAATTGCATTCCAAAGGAGTGTTACGGATGTGACAAAAAATATAAATTGTTGCTTTGGGCTGATTTTTTATTCCTCCAAATGGTTTCGATGAGATATCTCGTCCATCAAGATCTGTCCAACTATGCTAATGACGAAATATCTCGTCATCAAAACATTGTCAATATTTTGATGATGACGAGATCCAGATCTAGTCAGATTTTTTTTGACGAAATATCTCCTCCATTAAGATCTGGACAGTTTTGCTAATGATGAGATATCATCGGGACGGTTAACGTTTAAAGAGATGTATGCAAAGGTAAAGGTATGGAACAACACAGCTTGGAAGAGGCCTCTTATGTGCTGGTCGATAATCTCTCGGCATTTTAAAGAGGGGGAATTCGACAGTGGTGAGAAATGAGGTTTATGGAAGGACATTATGAGGATAAAAAACGGATTACTTGAAAGTAAAACCGCCCATCAAACTACTCAGGGAAATCATCAGTACGCACTTGGAATGGAAGCGGTGATAATAGCATATTCTTTTTAAAGAGAAGATTTAAAGAGAGTGTTTCGGTTGGCAAAAATATAAATTGTTGCTTAGGGCTGATTAGTTTCACGAAACAACCCAGCGATTTCAACCGGAGTGCCGGTTAAAGCCTAGCAATGGCATTTCATAGTATTTTAAGAAAAGCGCTTGGCTAACTCTGAGCACTGATATATTAAACTCTATTAAATTAACAAAAGAGGTAACTAGTGTAATTCTGAGCACTAACATATTACACACTTCAAAGTGAACAAAAGAGAGAACTAGATTCACGACGAGCTGACACATATTAAACTCTTTTAATTTAACAAAAGAGGTAACTAGGTTAGAAGAGATATTATATTCTTTTAAATCCACAAAGTGGTAGTTAGGTTAACGCTGAGCACAAATATATTGAATTCTTCCAAGTTAAGGAGAGACAACTAGGTTAACGATGTGCACTGATAACTAAAGTTTTTAAGTTCACAATAGAGGTTACTAAGGTAACGCAAAATAAGCACCACTGTACACAAACTTCTAACATCTATTTATCAACAAATACCCATGATTACTAAAGATAACACTGCAACACAAATAACGAAGAGTACTCTAACCCAAAGACCGATAAAATCGTGTATTAAGGAAAGGATCAGGGCACTGGTAATCCAATCACGAGAGGAAATGGCCCTGAACAATCCCCTATCTTCCTACATGAATATGATTGATGCACGTTATCAATACGTCATCAGTCCCTTGCTTCCTATCAGGACAATGCTGCTGACGTAGAACGTCGCTGCTTTGTTTCTGATGAGCAACTTATGTTTTATTCCAGGCATCACGGCCTATGCATTCATAAAAACTGGTTTCAAGTGTGCGGATTTTTTACTTTTTAGTGAACAGAACATTGTCGTTTTTTGTGTTAATCAATATACGTAATTTATGAACACAAAATTAAATTGTATATCTGTTTTATTTTTTTATCTATCTACAGAAGAGATATTCCAGTTATATACATGATATCTGTAGTATAAAGTTTGTGAACCATTGCCACATATAACAGCCAACAAAATTAAATTTCTTTCACCTCTAGAATATGTTAAACTCTTATTTGCAGTAAAAGGGATGGATGGTAGGTATTTTAATTAACGTCGCACTGGAGCAACACAACAGGACAACTATTGGGACGGTCCGAGATCAAACCCGAAGGGAAAGATCCGAGTAAAAGGGGGGGGATGGAAGTGACATTATTAACAATTAAAGATATTTATTTACAATGGATAGGGGGAACTTATTTACGAGTTAAACATCATTTTTCAAACATTCAAAACATTACAAATTATCTTTATATAGGATATTCACCAATGCATGTCATCCTTTCTCGTCATTCTGTGGAACTGTCTGCGGAATCTCCAAGAACATTTTCGGGACCTCGATGGCCCTGTTCGAAGAGTAACGGACTAGCAACCGGAAGGTTGTGGCTTCGAATCCAACCAAAGACCGTCTGTACGAAGGGGGTTGTCGCACGTTAAATCTGTCGTGGCCTCAAATGTCCTCATGTTGGCGTGGTGTGGAAGTTTGGAGAGTGGGGTGTCAGTTCAGGTATTGACCTCGTCATCTGACTGTGGCTCAAAATGACGAGATGCTGTCCTCGGATCTTTCCGTTTGGGATCGATGCCTGACCGTCACCAATAGCTCGTTGTGTTGCTCCATTGCGACGTTAATTAACTACCTACCTGGTGGTTGGGGTATTGACGAGGTATCTCGTCATTAGCGAAACTGACCGGATCTTGATGGACGAGATATCTCGTCATTACAAAAAAAACTGACGAGATCTTGATCTGGTCATTATAAAAAAAATTGGCCATATCTTGATGACGAGATATCTCGTCATTACTAAAATTTCTAAGATCTCGATGGATGAGATATCTCACTGAATCCACTTGGAGGGTTAAGGAATTATTGTTCGCAATTTGAATTTGTGATGCAAGGGCCATATTTGATCAAGCTGTGCCACATACAAGACAGAAATCAGTCGCCAATATCCGGTTGTGTTGCACTAATGTGATGCTAATTAACTACCTATCTATCTACCCCTATATTCCTATATGAATGACGTTCAATTTGTTTTCCCCACCTCCTTTAAAGTTTGCGAAGGTGTCTTTAAGGTGTATGTATATACACTAGAAATCACGAAAATTGTCCAGTATATCAATCTTGTTTTTATTGCTTCAAAATATTTCCCAATGTCTGAGATTTTGAATGATACCAAGATCTTGCAAATATTCGGAATAATTTTCTAGTTACAGGTTAATTCATTAGGAATTGTCACCAGTACAAACATGTTTCCGAAACTTTGAACTCAATTTCTGAAGAACTGTGTTTTTGCAATACAATGCTTTGTTCTAAAAGTGACAACTCAACAATGAATTCATCTATTATAATTATTTTTGTGTATCATTTTAATCTATATAATACAGTGGATGTTCTGAACCTCAATCAAAGTTTTTAGTTAAGAAATTAAATTTTTAGTTGATTTTTAAATATTAAAATTTCTGAAAAACCTTTATTTTTTAGATTTCCTTGCTGAAAAAAATTGTAAAAATAAACTATTCCCTCTAGCAACTTGATGGAGGATCAAAACACGAAGAATAACATTAGGAATAATTTCCAGCAGCAAATGTTTTAATGAAAACATTAGAACGTGAGATATCATTGTTAACAAACCATGCTAATTAGCTGATTATACCTAAATTAGATAGCTTATAATTAGCCTAGTCTGATTTTTATCACTAAAATGAGCTTAAGCATAAGCCTATAACTTGTTGGATAAAAGAACTGGATTTTTAGTCAAACTTTAAAAAAAACAGCGGGTAGGCACAGTCCCCACTGTGCCGTAAGGTTTGGTTCGTGAATACTTTTGGGCGGAATACCTGGTAAGTGGGTCACTGGTGAAATGACGACGGATATTTCTTTGATATTTATATATTTAGCCACTTTTGGTGGATACATAACAGTGGTGTTAGAGTGTGGGCAATGCTAAGTATTCTATGGCGACCTTATGTATGATGGGTCTGATAGCTAAAGTACGAAACAAACGGCATGGTGTCGATGCTGATGTTCCTGACAAAGGAAAGGTTGATGGTGATGTTTCCAAGCGTGGTGGCAGCTCTTTAGATGGTCCAGCGACGTCGCTTTGTATGCGCGAATGCTCCTTCTTGCGTCTTCGCTAAGCTCTAGATGTCTCCGCCACTTGTCATACGTTTTGACTTCTTGGGATTGTTCGTCTTGAACCGCTCTTTCAACCTGTTTACGTTTCCTATGCCGCAATTGAAATTTAGTGCGATATTTTGGCTTCATAGTGAAATCTTCGACACATCGTCACTTTCCACTGCACACAATTTTCACACAAATGGTTTAAACTACCACCTAGTCAAATGAAATTGTAGAACTCGTCGTTCTCTTCAATTTAAGCACGTACTCGCCACGACCCGTCGATTGGAACTGAAGTTGCAGCGGTTAAACAGGCCAGCGTATGCCCGAAATGTGACTCATATCTCCCACCACGCGGTACAAAGGTCAGAGGGGAGTGGATTAGTGGTCAACCTGATCGAGGCGGCCCACCTTCCTCTACACGATGGTAGGTCATTTAACCCCATAGGCTGATTCCTCCTAGAGTTATGGGGCTTTGAGATATCAACACTTTTCCTGACGCGCAAGTTCTGCCGATGAATTCCATACAGATTTTAAAGACGTATTCACGTAAAATCTTCTAGTGTGTACGTACACCTCAAAACACCATGTATAGATAAATAGGGAAATAATCCGTGCTGATTGGACATTTCTTGAACAGAAATCCTTAGCGTTTAATTTCGTAACGATACGTTAAACGTGAACATCTCCACGAAAGTTTCCGCAAATTCTTAGAATACCAACAGTCGTGTAGAACCTGAAATGAGAAATTACTTAACAAGTGTAATTAGAAAGACGGTTTGCATTCAAATACTCTATATTTGGGGGACAGCTTAATAGATTTAATTTCTATTGCAAACTGGTGGGGGTTTCTAGGAGTGGTATGGAAGCAATTAAAAGCTTTGGTAATTGGTTATAGTTGGGTTCTATTAAAAAGTCCTGAACTATATGTCCTTCGCGTTTCCTGCGCTTATTGATTTACCAGAATTTACATTGTGTTTAATAAGAGGTAGGGAGGTAATTAAAGTCGCACTGCAGCAACGCACAACGGGACATTTGCGACGACCTGGTATCCATACCGAGGGGAAAGATCCGAAGACAACACCACATAATTTTTAAACACGGTTAGATGACGAGGTCAACACCTGAGCTGGCACTCCACTCTCCAAACTTCACCACGCCAACGTAAAGACATTCAAGGCCACGACAGATTTAATGTTCACCAGCCCCCATCCTTACGATCGTTGCTTGGATCGAGTTTCGAACTCGAAACGAGAATTGCATTAGTCGATGGGGTCATATTTTATGCTTGTGTTTTATTATTTTCATTCATGGGGATCTAAATTTTAAGAATAAGGGAGGAGGGATTAAAGCAGCCTTTAATTCAAGCCCCACTTTGATTGGTTTCGCGAGAAAATATCTTACATGTGCATGCGTACTGAGTTGCTGTATAGAAATGTATATCTAATGTCGCGGCCTAATTAGCCTATTTAGTGTCACAGAACGGATGGACGTATATATATTTTACGCCAAAAATAGGTGAAAGAAATAAGTGTTTTTATAATCCGAGCGTACTATAAAAGGACCTATTACATTCCACCAACTGAACTATTTGACTTCCGATTTGGATCAAGACCTACAGTGGCAGCGCTGTGGACTGAAATCCCTCACAGTTGGAAGGACTCCACACCCTACGGATCTAACACGAACATACCTAGAATGTACACAAAAGTGACTGAATGAGAAGCGGATAGATTTAGTTCCCAGGATCTGTAAATAAAATTTGGAGTGACAAATATACGTGTATGAAGGTGATTTTACGGTCATGGGACAAACTTCAGGGGGTGATAGAACACAACGAAACACTTTTCCCCATAGAATGTATGGTCGTCAGTGCAGCGGTTGGCCGCTAGAGAGCGCAGTCTAACGCTTGTATAAAAGCGTTACGTCGGCGATGCGAGGCCTGCATCAGGTGTGGTGGTCGACATTTTGAACAGCTTCTGTAATTGTGCATTTGCGTTGTACTTACCGACTGATGTTGTACATGTCGTTTCATTTCCATGAGAAAAGTTTCTCATGTTTTGTACACGTCATTTCTTTCTTACCTTGTTCCTTGTACTCATCTTTAATTTATACAAATCTAGTTGTATTTTTTCGTTTTGTCAAGCAGTTATTGATGTTTATTTGACATTAAAGCTTTGTTTCCATATTTCATGCCTCTTTCCAACTTGCGTCGGACCGTGTGTTTGTGCCGAAATGGAAAGCGCCATCTAGCGACCATACATTCTGTGGTGAAAAGTGTTTGTTTAGTTGTGTTCTATCAACCCCTGAAGTTTGTCGTATTAGTTTAGACTCACCCAATAGACATTCTATGGGCTTTTATACAAGCGTTTGACTGCGCTCTCTAGCGGCCAACCGCTATCGTTTCAAACCACAGTCTGATGACGAGAACAACTCCTAAGCACTGGCACCCCATTCTCCAAACTTCCATACCACGAAACCGTGAGGGCATTTAAGGCACGACAGATTTAACGTGCACCGATCCCAGTGTACACGACAGTCTTTGGCTGGGCCATAGTTTCGAATACTCAACCCTCCGGTTGATCCTGCAACTGGGTGATTCTTGTTGAATTATGTGAAATGTTTTTTTCGGAAAATTATTAATTGTTTAGAAAATTAATCTTAAAAACTGTTACCCCACTTAAATCGTCGGACCATGTGAACAAATGGTATTTGCTATGTCGGTCGCCATAATGCATTAGTGATGGAGGAAAGAGCTTTTAAAACGCACTTAGTCATCTATATATATAATCTTATATCATTAATCAGTCTGAAAAACACAGGATAAAATATAAGGATCATTAATATAACTTTTCATTCTGAACTGGGGGATCATAAGATAATGTAGTAGAACCAGAAATCTTAAGTAAACAGCTGCAATGAGACAAAAATAAAAATGTGTATACCTCTTAAAAAGTTGAATAAACAGGGTGAGTCTAAATTGTTTTTAAAAAATAAGAGGGGTGATAGTACCCATCCATATGAGCAATAATCTGGATGGGTACTATACCATGGAACATAGGGTCGCATTCCACTCTGAGAGGCAGAAAAGAGTAAAGTCGAAACGCGTCGAGCATGAACAAGTCATCGCCTCTGACGTCGTTTTGTACCTGCCTACGTAGCATATCTCCTACTGGACTTTTTCTTCTGGGGGCACATGAAATCTTTAGTGTACCAGACGCCTGTGGACTCGGCTGAAGATCTCGTAGCGAGAATCGGTGTTGCCGCAAACAAAATTAACACAACACCAGGAATCTTCGAGAGGATGCGCCAGTCATTGCTTCGCCGGTATGAACTGCGCAACGACACGCGTGGCCGCCACTTTGAGCACTTGCTGTGAGTTTTTCTCTGATCAATAAATTAGATTTTGCAACTTTTGGTATCGTTCATTCGCTTTCCCAACACTGTTGTAAGTTCATGTTGAAATTCTAATTTGACTCTTTTCTGCCTCTCAGAGTGGAATGCGACCCTATGTTCCATGGTAATTATTGCTCGTCTGGATGGGTACTATCACCCCTCTTATTTTGTAAAAACAATTTAGACTCACCCTGTATATTCATAAATAACAAGATAATCGGTAAACATACAGTGCCACATTAACTTCTTTCCATGGGAACAGTAGCCCAGTTGGTAGAGTCTTGGATAAGCAACACGAGGGCTGCGAGTTTGAAATTAGATCCAACCATCAAGTGTGTGGGACACGTTAAATCAGTAGTGGTTTCAAATGTGCTCACGTTAGCGTGGTGTGGAATTTTCGAGAGTGGGATGCCAGCTCAGGTATTGACCTCGTCATCTCACCGTGGTCCAAAAAAATTACGGTGTTTTCCCCGGATATTTCCCTTCGGGATGGATCCCGGACCGTCGCCAATAGCCCGTTCTTGCCCCTCGAGTGCGAGTTTAATTAAACTACCACTCGAAACCACGTAAATCTGCCGTGGCCTCAAATATAAACACGTGGTGGGGAAGTTTGGAGAGTGGGTTTTCCAGCTCAGATGTTCACCTCTTCATCTGACTGCGTTTAAAAATGACGAGGTGTTGTGTGTGTGTGTGTCCTCGGATCTTTCCCTTCCGTATGGATCCCGGACCGTCGCCAATAGTTCGGTGTGTTGCTCCGGTACGGCTTAAATTCAACTACCTACCCACCATTAAAGTACTCTATTATTATTCGTCCACTCTTTTCCCGTACTTAAAATACACTGGGTGGTTCTAAATTACGTGGTGTCGTCCTCGGATCTTTCCCTTCCAAGGATGATCCAGAGCCATCACCAATAGCCGGTTGTGTTGCTCCAGTGCGACGTTAATCAAATCCCTACCTCAAATACCCAATACCCATTTATTTCTGGGGCCGCGGTGGCCCGGTTGGAAGAGTAACGAACTAGCAACCGAAGGGTTGCGAGTTCGAATCCAGCCAAACACCGTCGTGTACAAAGGGGGCTGGTGCACGTTAAATCTGTCGTGGCCTCAAATGTCCTCACGTTGGCGTGGTGTGGAAGTTTGGAGAGTGGGGTGCCAGCTCAGGTGTTGCCTCGTCATCTGACCATGGTTCAAAATTACGTGGTGTTGTCCTCGGATCTTTCCCTTTGGGATTGATCCCGGACCGTCACCAATAGCCCATTGTGTTGCTCCAGTGTGACGTTAATTGAAATACCCCCCCCCCCATTTATTTCTGTATCCATGTAGTGTTTTGTCTGTACACTAGAACTTCGTCCACTTATTCTGAGTGGGTGAGCTTTTTGTAAGAGTATTATTTGAAATTATAAATTTGAATGTTGAAGGTAGGTAGTCAATTAACGTCGCACTGAAGCAACACAACGGGCTATTGGAAACGGTTCGGGATCAATCCCTAAAGGATAGATCCAAGGACAACACCTCGTAATTTTGAACCACGGTCAGATGACGAGGACAACACCTGAGCTGGTACTCCACTCTCCAAACGTCCACACCATGCCAATCAAATGTTGAAGGTAGGTAGGTATCTCAAATGACGTCGGACTGGAACTACACAACGGGCTAAACTTGAATGTTTTACTGAGAGAAAACACTGAAATTTGCACGGACATTTCAAAGAAAGAGTAAGGCTGATTCTTTATATAATTCCTTCTGCATTTGTACGTTGGCGTGGTGTGGAAGTTTGGAGATTGGGGTGCCAGCTCAGGTGGGATCTCGTCATCTAACCGTGGTTCAAAAGTACGTGGTATTGTCCTCGATCTTTCCCTTTGGGGTTTATCCCGGACCGTCACCAATAGCCCATTGTGTTGCTCCAGTGTGACGTTAATTAAAAATGTCAAATACCGAATATACCTTCTGCATTTGTAGGGACCCGTACATTATTACATGAAAACTGGTTGGATGGTTTTGGGTTTTATGGCACAAGGGCCATATTTGGTCAAGCTGCGCCAAACCCAAAACAGACAACTTTAAGTAAGGTATGTAGGTATTGAATTAACGGCACACTGGAGCAGCACAATTGGCGACGGTCCGGGATCAAACCCGAAGGCAAAGATTCGAGGACAAGAGCACGTAGTTTTGAACCACGGTCAGATGACGACTTCAAATAAAGCAGAAGAGGGATTGGGAGATAGGTAGTGAGATCAAGCAGAAAGAAATCGCTTGGGTATACGAGGAACACGATACCCATGTTCACTAAAGACAGTATACCCATGGGAAAAGAAAAGATCACTAGAGTACCTCGGATGCGTGAAGCCCGTACAAACTGAACGAGATGTGCCCCTAGGAACACAGGAGAACTGAGGATCCAATTTAACGCTTCAAGTGATTTCGAAGACATATCTCGTCCATCAAGATCTGACCAATTTTGTTAATTAACGACATATATGGCCATCAAGATATTGCTGTTTTTTTATGATGACGAGATCAAGATCTGGTCAGTTTCCCTCTAGAGATATCTTGTCTACCAAGATCTGTTCACTTCTAATGACGAGATATCTCGTCCGGTTAACATGGATCAATTTAAATAATTCTATTCGTAGTCTTGCACTCAGTTTTTCTATGAATATATTTTACTCGTGACCTTCTTGCGCCAGGTATGCGATGTTTTCGAATTTCATCATCAATATGAGATGATGGTAAATTAAAATGTTACGGCATGCATTCGTGATTAATTTATTTAAGCAAACACTTTTTTTCTTGAAAATTCCTTCGACATCTGACAGGGGTTCAAAGTTACGTGGTCTTGCCCTCGAAATGTCTGGTACCCCCAAAGTAAGTAGCCCCCAAAGTCTAGTCTTGTCTTTTCTCTTAGGAACTGATCCAGCACCGTCGCCAATATAACGCCGTGTTGCTCCAGTGTGACGTTAAATAAAATACCTATCTACCTTTATCGCAATCATACATATCAAATAAGATCTACATATTTAGTGTTACAAAATTCCGAAAATTGAACAATTTTGTTTATATATCTTGAAAAAGAATAAAAGAGAGAAATAAAATAGTTGAGTAAGAGAAGGCGTATGTATTTTGTTATCCCACAAATTTTATTTTGTTTGTTATCCCACATATTTTATTTTGTTATTCTTATGATTTTATTGAAAACCTATCTTTCGATTGTATGCAGCTCTAACATGCATCACTCAGCATATTCATTCTCAAATCTTACCCAGACTGAATATTTTATTTTATCCATCTATGATCATTAATGTTTCATGCGGGTGTCATTTTCAGAAGGCAGTATTTTCTGAAAATGATTCTTTTCATCCTGCGAGTCATTCCCATTTCATGCTTCGAAAGTTTTAACATCACTCACATGATTAGTTTCTGAAATATTTAAAGCTAACCTGATACATGTCTCAGTGGAGGGAAGAGATTGAATAAAATAACCATTCGTTTGATCGTATCAAGTTTCGATTGCTGTTCATATTTGACCACTGTAACAAGTCTTCAGTGTATGTTAAATTTTTAACACATGAATATAACTTTTAAGATATATATATATATATAGTATATATATATATGTCTTAAAAAGTTATATATATATATATATGCATATATTATATACACTGCTGGCCACCCAAATTGCAACACCAAGAAAGACAAGAGATATCACAACAAAATTTATTTTGTAGATAACATGTTGACCAAGTATCAAATGATTAAATTTATAGACTTCTGTGGAGTGTGGTTCCTGCCAAAATCAGTAGCCAGAGTAGCCGCCATTGTTGGAGATCACCGCTGCCACACGCCTCGGCATTGATTCAAAGAGACTTTGGATGTGTTCTTGGGGTACAGCAGACCAAGCAGCTTCCACACGTTGCCAAAGTTGATCTGGTGTGGCAGCTGGGGATGTATTCTGGGTCAATCGTTGAGCAACCATGGACCACATGTTTTCTATCGGCGAAAGATCCGGAGAGCGAGCTGGCCAGGGAAGCAATTCAATCTGGCGATTGACGAAGAACCCTTGGACAATGCGTGCCACGTGTGGTCGCGCATTATCCTGTTGAAATATGGCTGTGGGCAAGCCCTGAAGGTAAGGAAGGACAACTGGCTCCAACACCTCGGAGATGTAGCACTGGCTGTTTAAAGTACCGGCAATGCGTGCTAGAGGAGTGCGAGAGTGATATCCAATACCGCCCCATACCATAATACCCGGTGCAGGACCAGTGTGGCGGTGCATAACGCAGCTGTTCAGCATCCTCTCTCCACGGTGTCTCCAGACTCGTATCCGACCATCGTGGTGTTGCAGACAGAAGCGTGACTCGTCAGTAAAGACAATTTCATTCCATTCTGCCGTCCACATCCTTCTTTCATCGCACCATTGGCGGCGGAAACGTCTGTGGTTCTGCGTCAAGGGTAGACGAAGCAATGGACGTCTTGCGGACAGACCACTCTGCTGTAAACGACGTCGAATGGTACGCGTAGACACTGGATGATGCGGTACAGACTGAATGTGCTGTGCTATGGTTCGTGATGTGGCTGAGCGATCCGTCACTGCCATACGCACAATATGCCTGTCATCACGTGAAGTGGTGCACTGAGGTGGATGCGATCGAACACGTCGGTCCGTCGTACCCTCCTGCATCCAACGATCACATATCCGCATTATAGTTGTTTGGTTTCGTCCAACACGACTACCGATTTCCCTGATAGATAATCCACAATCTCGGTAGGCCACTATCCTTCCTCTGTCGAACTCGGATACTTGATCAAAAGATGATCGCTGTTTTCTACGAGGCATAATTGATCGTTTTTTTGAAAAAAACACAATTGCCGTACTTGAAATCGTCGAAATCTCCAAGCCTTAAATAGCGCTTTGAAGTGGCGCCACAGGCGCGCGTGATGTGCGTCTGCGCTGAAATTCCAATCATTTGCATATCTCACCTCCGCTAATGCATGTTGTAAATTTCATATTATTTGCATGCTTCCTTCAGGGTGTTGCATTTACGGTGGCCAGCAGTGTATATAGCATAATGTAATCTATATATGCTTCTCTTACTTTTGTTCGGATATTTCCCTTCGGGATTGATCCCTGACCGTAGCTAATAACCCTTTGCTTTGCTCAAGTGCGACGTTATTTCAACTACCTACCGTGGAGGACGGCATAAACGTGTCTCAAACTTATTTCAAAATAATATTTATAAGTTTATCTTTTTTGCTTTATTTAGTTTAAGTATTTTCATTTGTTCGCAGATTTTGGGGCTTTCTACGCCCCACAATTCATCTGATTGTGGCTCAATTTTAGGAGGTGTCCTCGGATCTTTCCTTTCGGGATTGATTCCGGACCTTCGCCACAATTCCGTTGCGTCGCTCCCACAGTGTGGCGTAAATTAAACTACCTGCCTACCAGAAAGGAAAGATCCGAGGACAATACTTTTTTGAACTGATGACGAGGTCAACACCTGAGCTGGCACTCCACTCTTCGAACTTCCACACCACGCCAACATGAAGACATTTGAGGCTACAACAGATTAAATGCGTACCAGACCCACGTACACGACAGTAAATGGTTTAATAGAGGTTCGAACTCGCAACCCTCAGGTTGATAATCTACGACTCTTCCAACTGGGCTACTGTCTGGGCCCGTCTTCCACGGAAAGGACTTCCAAGCAAACTTTTGACGGTTTACATAATTGTAAAAATTTCAGGCTGTTTTATAGAAAATAGTCTTAATCAGTCACTAATATGTAATCAAGACTTAATAAATCAGCAAAAATTGATAGGTCACTAGCGCATTACTCTTCCATATATTGTCAGTATTTTAATTCATATAATAGTTTGTATACATAAAAATTTTAAAGCAACAATTGTTTTTTGTTTTAAAACGCCCCTTAAAACTTTTCAAAAAACCATAAGTTAAACATTTTAAAATAAAAATGCCAAAATTGGGAAGTACAATACTTTCTCATTCGTACTTCAGCATATTCGACAGATTACACGAACTATCCTGAAAAAGTTCAAGGAAATCGAGAAAAGCACTTTTGGCAATACATTTACTTTACTTATCTGTATATGTTTTATGTTGTGGCATATGTAATCCCGTCAACAGTCAGCGAAAAATATTTCAAAAATTATATTTTATTAACGATAGAGTTTTAAATCAATAAACTTTTAAAGCTGAAATTAAAAAATCGATTTTGTATATTTTACGTAATTTTATTCTTTAAGATCTTAAGAATATGCATGCCAAATTTCAAGTCCGAATGTCAAAATTAACGAATAAACCGTTAACATTAAATATAAATTCTAAACAAATTTACGATTTGTTATAAATGATCATCAGACTTATATACAGCTATATACACTTATCTACTGACTATATTTCACTGATATAACAGATTACTAGATAGATAATTAAAGTCGCGCTGGAGCAACGCAACGGGCTATTGAAGACGGTTTGGGGTTGTACTGTAACTACGTTTTTCGAAAGTAGTTATTTCGAAGTGGTTAGAATGATGTCTATAAAAATATTGGATTGATCAGAATGTCGAGAAAACATCCTTCTGTCGTTTAACCCTCCTGGTGGTTGCTGAACGAGTTATCTCGTCATTGACAACTGACCACGTCTTGTTTTACGAGATACCACGTCATTAGAGGAAAACACGATCACGATCATTAGAGGAAAATTGACCAGATCTTGATCTCGTCATCATAAAAATAATCGGCAATATCTTGATAACGAGATAACTTGTCATTAGCAAAATTGGTCAGATCTTGATGGATGAGATATCTCGTTCGAACCACTTGGAGGAGTAATGAACTAAAAAGGGATGTTTTTATATCTTCTAGCAAAACTCGGTAAATTTTTTTAGCTAAACTTAATCAATAATTTTGATTTGACAAATCGTTTCCTCAAATATTCAAAAAAATTTTCGTGATTCATCAAACGATAGCTACATATGTATGAAGTAAAACGCAGCGTTCACGGAACTTTGCGCGGTTAAGGAGAATGATTCTTTATGAAAATGATTAAAAAAATGCTTGTGAATACCTGAAATAACAATAAATAGAAAATTTAAATTATTTCTTTGAATAGTTTCGCCAGTAAAAAAAATCTCCTCGAAACGTTAATTTTACGTTAACGTTAAAACGTTTCAAAATTGTTAAGAAATGATCTCAATTCGTGATTAAACTAAGTGCCGTGTCCAATCGCAATGGTATGATTCAGATCGCACGAACAGCCCGCAATCTCTGCGCACCCAGGGGGCAGCAGCAACGCCTCTCCCTAAGACCGGAGAAAATCGCTCTCTTCCCCGCATGTCTTAGTCGTCTTCGGAAAAGCCCCGCCGAGACCAGCCCCGGAGATGCGGGATCTCCTCCCCGCGCTGTCACACACCGAACGCCGCATCCGCCACGCGGCCTCCCGGCTGGCCTTCCGCGACTACGACGCCAACCACCACCAGGACCTCGACTGGGTGGACTGCTTCAGGCTCCAACGCCCCTGCCTCCAACTCAACGACACCTCCCAGCTCAGCGTGCGGACCCTCGACGACTCTGAGTTCAACACCTCCGGAACTGTCGAAGAGGTCTTCGAGGACGAGATCGATGTCAAGATCCTCTACCAGACCGTCGTGCCGGTGATGCTGACTGCATGCTGCCTGTCCATGATCTTCAATCTGGTCATTGTCTTCAGTGTCCGATGGGTGAGAAGACTCTCCCCTACCTTGTACCTGAGCTTGTCTCTGTCCGTCGCGGATGCATACGCGTCGCTGCTGATCGGGATCGGTCTGGTCATCAACAGTCTACTCCCCAAGGTGTTTGCCATCACTCTGGGTCGTTTCACGTACTGCTTCATTTTGGTGCTCGAGGCTTTCCGATTGGGTGGCGTGGTCATCATAGTCCTTCACCTGTTGGCGCTGGCCGTCAACCATTATATCGGGATACTTCGACCCCTGCACTACGCCGCGACTGTCACCAGGAGGGCAGCCATCATGGCGATCGTCACCATGTGGGTGATACCCGTGACTTTCTTCCTGTCTTACTTTGCTCTTGTGCCGGATGATGGATTCCAGTCCACCTACTGCTCAAAACACGACTTCCTTCTCCGGATCCCGTTCAGGGTGACCCTGTCGGTGCTGTTCTTCGTCCCCCTGGTCCTCATGTCCGGCATGTACACGCATATGTTCATCCTCGTGCGTCAGCACCAGAAAGGTCTGACCCAGTCACCATCATCCCGACAGCTGCACAAAAACGTCAAGGCCATTATCACCACCCTACTCATCCTGGGGACGTACATCCTGGGCTGGATGCCGGCCGTCCTGTTCTTCGTCCTCACCTGTCTGGACTGTCCGGTTCCGTACACGGAGATCCCTCTTTGGCTCCGGATCCCGGTGGGGATCTTCATCAATTCCATGATCGTGCTGAAGTCGTTCGTGGATCCCATCATCTATGTGGTGCGGATGCCGGAGATCAAGGCCGCGATGGCTCTCATCTGGAGGAGCCGTTGTGGACTCAACAACTCCGTGGCTACGGACATTCCGATGCATTCTAGGACGGACGTGCATCGAGTCACTTTCCACATGGTGTCTAGAAAAACTAAAGTGAATGGTGTAACGCCGTGTTGACTGTCTTTTAATCTTATTTTGGGAAAAGATCGATGGTTTCATCTGGAGGAGCCAGCGTGGACTCCATGGCTCCGTGGCTAAAGACATTCCAATACATTCCAGGATGGACATGCATCAGATGGTGTCTAGAAAAACAGCGAATGTTGTATCGCCTTGTTGATTGTTTTTTAATTTGATTTTGGAAAAGAATCGTGGGCTCTCTCATCTGGAGGAGCCGGTGTGAATCCCACGGATCCGTGATTACGGACCTTCCAATGCATTCTAGGACGGATGTACATCGTATTACTTTCCAGATGGTGAAAAGGAAAACTTAATTGAATGGTGTATCGTCGTGTTGACTGTGTTTTAATTTTATTTCGGGAAAGGATCGATGGCTCTCATCTGGACTAGCCGTTGTGAACTCCATGGGTCCGTGACTACGGACATACCAATTCTATCCAGGACGGACGTGCATTGAGTTACTTTCCAAATGGTGTCTAGGAAAACTAAAGTGAATGGTGTATCGCTCTGTTAACCGTCTTTTACTTTTATTTCCGAAAAGGATTGTGGACTCTTATATGTAGGAGCCGGTGTGAACCCAACGGCTTCGTGACTACAGACATTCTAATGCATTCCAGGACGGATGTGCATAGAGTTACTTTCCAGATGGTGTCTACAGAAACAAATGAATGGTGTATCGCCATGTTGATTGTTTTTTATTTTATTTCGAAAAAAGGAAAGTATGCTGTCTTCTTTGGATCTAAACGTTTTCGCTGTCTTTAAATCATATTTTACCAGCGAGGTTTTAAAAACATATATTTGTTGTTATTTGAATTAAAATCTGATGTTTTTTTTAAGTTGTGCCTTGAGTTTTAATTAATTCATGGAACGTATTTGGTTTATTTATACCTCTTAATTCAGTATTTTTGTGGTTTTAATAGTAGAGCCTGTGGAAATTTATGGAAAAGCTGTACCTAGGATTATGAACTTTAGGGAACAAGTTGCAGACATTATGCAACAATTCAGTGATGACTAATTTCGTTGTTCTTTAAAATATATAATTATAAATATAAATTATCGTTTTATTATATTAAAATTAGGTTTTATATTAAAGAAAAATGACTTTAAAATGAAGTTAATATTATGGTTTAAGAAACCTTGTGGGGAACTAATTATACAAGGGAACTGAACACGAAATTTGATATTCACAAATGAACAGAAAAGCAAACATATGAATTGCTTATAAATATTGTTATATTTTACCTTAGTTTTTATAGTACTGTATATCCTTTATTTTATGCGTTATATTTTTGAGAGAATTATTTATTTCAAACAAAACACATTTTCATGTAATTTTTCAGAAGAAAATTCGAAAGAGTAGCAGGTTTATTATGTCTGTTTTCATTATTTATCTGAAATTATAGAATTAACTTAGATGAGACATTGCATAAAAGGATTCGTATATTATTTATAACCATAATATTTTTGTAGGTGAGTAAAAAGTACAATGGGAACCAATGTTTTTAAGGGTGACTGTATTACAAAATGTTTGAATAGTGAATTAGTAATTTCCATTAAAATTAGTTTTTCTTATAAATATCGATGTTTTGAAATTTTTGAAGAACATATTCTACCTTAAATTGAATTGTATTATATTATTTTTAAAGATAAATATTTCCAAAAAATAGAAGGCATATGAAGAGAAATATTTCAGTTTCTCAAAGTTACTCCGAAAAATGAAGTTTGTAGCTTGGATGGGTTTTATGGAATTCAAAAAAGCATGGTAACCATATTTTTACGTTATTTCTGTATATTTTTATTTCTATAACAGTGAAACATAAAGAACGTAAAATAGTATATAAAAGCAGTTTCATAAAATAATATCTACATTACCTAGCCAATGTTAAATTTATTTTACTTTTTCTTGACGAAACCTGTTTTAAGAGTCTTAAAGTTCAGTGAATTGGAGTAGCATTTTGTTCAAGACCACCTGTTGAATGAAATTATTTAACTTCCTTCTAAAAAATAAAAACATTAAACTCATACACTATTGATTAAGAAAATTATGTTGTGCAATCGAATCAAATTAAACCATCAGTAAGACAACAATAGCATGTTAATACATTTTTTAATATTTACTGTTCGTAAAAAGCAAATTTAATGAAACCTTTAACGAAAAAGTACGTTTACTTTAAGTTTGTGTAAAGTATAGTATATAAAAACTTAATCTGACATTGTATCATGTAGGATTTATGTATTCATTACTATTCCAAACTCTATTTCCTTACATGCACACATTCTTTCTCCAAAACAATTATTAAAAATGTTCACGACTTTAGATAACTAGTATCCGATTAAGTGTAACTTACCCATATATACTAAATGTTTGTGACAACTTTTAATTTGTAGCATAGGTTTGTTGAGATTATAATACTTTTCATTTAGTCAAAATGATTATTCAGATACTTATTCTATTTAGTGTATCTGTAAAAATAGTTAAAATCTTACCCTTTTAAATATTGTGTGCAACGAATTTAAGCCCACCTCTGAAATGTAAAGTAGAGACATTGTGTGTGAAATAACTAAAAATATCATAGTTTAAGAGATTGATATACGTATAAATGAATATATCTGACACATATGTACATAATTACAACCTTTTTCAAAGTGAAACACTGGCAATTGTTTTAATTCTTACATTTTTTGTACTATGAAATATTTTCTTTTATATATATATAAAGTATTCGCACAAAAAGTATTCAAACATACACTTACTTTACAATCGTAGGCTTACAAGTGATACACACTAAGTCAAAATTTTCAAGATATGAGTTTAAACTAGAAAGGGGTGACACTTAGACTGGTGAAGTCTACTAAGTCATATCTTCTTTGTATGAGGGCTAAATTTGCTTACAATTACACTTAGGAAACACTTAAACAATTTAATAAATGCACATAATTTATAATTTTATTAATAAGTTGCTACTGCAATACACAATCATAATGAAGTTACTCTTCTCTGAATATTAATAAATTGAGTGAATACAAAGTACAAGTAATTGTTAAAATGATGAAATTGCAGTTTTCGTATTACTTGGAAGTTGAAATATTCCCACTTTCTTTCCCTCAGAATTGTTTTTTAGGCATTGTGTTTCAAGTAAGTCGACGATATAAAAAACTATTGAAATGGACTGAGATTTAAGTTTTGGAATATATTAAGGTATGGCAGGTAAGTAGGTATTTTAATTAACGTCACACTGGAGAAATCGGAATATATTAAGATATAAGTTTCTGGGTACGCAAAATATTTCTGCATTTACTTTAAAGGGACTTTTAATATTCTTTGAACAAACGCTCACATTATCGCTATTAGCTCAAAGTTCATCATCATGAGAGGTAGTGTGAAATTTGTGATACGTTTTTAATGTTCTACTATAGTATTCATATAACGGCATGAACTATATCTATTAAAATAAGAGTTTTTAAAACTTTTAGTTTCCAATTCACACTATAAGCAAACAATGAAATATGGATGAATTAAAAAATATTGAGACCTTGACATTTGAGTGTCTAATAGTTAATTAAAACTGTTTTCTGAAATTTGTAATTGTTAATTTAACAAGTAAATCTCGCACAAGTTCAAAATGGTTAGATAATTCTGATAAAATTCAGGCTGTAAATCTCTCTGTATCACACATCTTTCATAACTTCTATTTCAGATCTTATAAAAGTTGCTCTCTCTGTCCAAAAGGCGGTAGCCCGGTTGGAAGAGTAACGGATTAGGAACCCGAGGGTTGAAAATCCACACAAAGATCGTCGTGTACAAGAGGAGGGCTGGTGCACGTTAAATCTATCGTGGCCTCAAATGTCTTCACGTTAGCGTGGTGTGAAAGTTGGGAGTGGGGTGCTATCTCAAGTGTGACCTCGTTATCTGACTGTAGTTCAAAATTACGTGTTGTTGTCCTCGGATCTTTCTTTCGGGTTTGATCCCGGACCGTCTCAAGATTTTGTATCACAGACTGACCACTGCAGGGTAGTTTTCGTCACGAAGATAAACCACCAGGAGAGGGTTAATCAGCGTTTGTTTGGTTAAAAGTTCAAGAGCAATTAAAACTCTCGAATAAACACAATAAAGACAATCAATGTGGCTGTCAGTTTGTGACTACGGCACTAACACAAGATGGCGGCTATAGGAGAGATTACTAAACCAGCAGTGGTGCCAGCTATTTATTTAAAACTTGTTAAAATGAGTATGCCATACGAAATAAAAAGGTAAGTAAATAGTTAAAATTACGTCGCACTGGAGCGACACAATAAGCTATTGAAATTAAAAGAATCCTATGTAACCAAGTTCTCGAGTTTGAAATGGTAAATTATTATTTTCTTAACGTGGCCTTAATAATATGATTACAAACTGTAATGTCTCGTCGGTTTGGGTGTTTATAAATGTAAATCTGTAAACTATCGTACAAATCAACCGTTTATTGAAGTTAAAGTGCTAACAATTAAGTACATAACATCCCCAAAACAAACAAAACTCCTTTGGCGTTAACAATACAAGAATGAATGCCCTAGTGATTGATATTTAACGCTCTAAAAAACAAAACATTAGAACTTCTATTCGAGTTTGCAAGTCAGATTTGCTATGAGACATTTTCTGTCATTCTAAATGGCCACGACTTCAAAACTTCGACACTAAAATTTCCACAAAATGAAGTTCCGAATTGATGAATGATATTTAATTGGTGAATTAGATTAAACGTCAAAATGTTGCCAAAACGGTGATAAACTACATTTTAAGATATCCCTAACATGTATATGGGAGAGTATTTGGACAGCAGGTGTAAAATCTTCACAGACAGTCTGGTTTGTTTACACTGAAAGTCTTTTTCATACTACACTTTCCCGAAATTATGTTTGATATAAATACTCTAGTCATTATCATCTGATCGGAAATGCCTGCCTAAACCATTCGAGTGATCATCAAGATCTGATCAATTCTGGAGATATTTCGTCATTTAGATATTGCAGATTTTTGGATAATGATGAGATCAAGATCTGGCTAGTTTTCTTCTAATGACGAGATATCTCGTCCATCAAGATTTGATAAGTTTTACAAATGTAAGATACCTCATCCGGACAACCACCAGAAGGTTAAAGTCTCTCCATAGTTTCATCAGTGTTGCTAGTCTTTATGAAAGAAACGTTTCTGATATTGCTACTAATGAGATATATCGTCATAATGCCGATTTTTTATGATAACGAGATCAAGATCTGGTCAGTTTTTTTCTAATGACGAGATATCGCGTCCATCAAGATCTGACCGTTTTTGCCAATGACGAGATACTATGTCGAGACAACCATCATGAGGGTTAAGCTATAACAAATAAAAACTCCTTTTCAGACAGGAGTTTTCTATTGATATAGAATTAATAAGGGGCTAAAAATAGAAAAATATTTAATGTTGGCTAAGCAAAACATTCAATAAATCGATATTTAAGAGTGAATACGAACGCCTCATCTTTTAATAACCTTTAAAAGTATTCTTTATGCTTGAGTGATTGGAATATAATCTTTATTGGATAATGGCACTCTGATATAAGTCATGCATTCGACAAAGCTGTTACTGCATCAATCATTGTCAAGAATGAGATGTGAAAAATCTTACGAAAAAGGACAATGCGTCTTTCACGTCAAACTGACAACTGAAAGGTTACTAGTCACTGAATAAAATTTTCACTAACATTTGAACAATAAAGTTTATTTTCGGGGAGTTATAATTGAATAAATAGAACAAAATTCTTCTTCTTGAGGTAAGAGAAAAATTCACTAAAACCCACCATTTTCAAAAATAAAACGTTTATCGATATGGTTTTTATTAATTTTTGTAAATCCTTGTCTTTTTTATTTTACCATGCCTACATAACTCTAATTTGCCATAATTAATGTGATCTTTTATAACATTCGTATTATATAGTCTGGTACATTAGATTTAAAAGTAATAATTTATTTAACTTGGACAAACTTCTATAACGATATTTCAGATAAAGTAAAATTTTTTCATTGAAGCAATACTTACCTAGCAGAAGTAAAGATAATCAAAATCTTGGACAAATGTGGCCCCCTTCACCATAAAACCCAAAATCAACCAATCAAATCTAAATACTGCTAGGTTTAACATTTGGATCTTTCCTCCTTTTTCTGTGGTTTTATAGCCAAGTGATTGACAAGTGATGGCAAAAATTGACGGTAAAGCGACAAACCAAAATGAAAGTCATTCCTCTACGTTGATTTCTAAATAAAACATGTAGTGTAATTACGTTAAAAATAAATTAAACATTATTTAATGGTAATGATTGCAGAAACGATTTAAGTTACCCACTGAGGGTTTGGGAATGATGAAATCTATCGCTGGGGTATACTTAAGCATCTGTACGTTTGTACCAATCTTAATAAGACCTTGTCGGGGCGTTACTAATTATGCAAATAACTCAATTCTCAACTGAATCTCGATGCGAGTTTTGATTCGATGCTACAAATACGAATGGTGGAGTCCATCCTTGAGTCGATCGCATCTACTTTAGGATCTCTCCCGTTTTCTGGAATCCGGTGATTTGGAACCGTTCCGGATCATAAACACAAAGTTAAGCAATGCAGTACCACACAGATAGTTTCTTTTTCTTAGAATCTGGCTTGAAGAGAGCCTACCACAGTTCTAATCTAAGTTGGTTGCTTATACTTTTATGATAAAAAGGCCTGATATCGTAACACCTAGCGCATATTTTTTATTTTTTAACAGATATGGGGTGTTTTTATACAAAGGTAGCATTTTGTTTTAGAATAACTTTTAAACCTCTAAATGGTTTCGACGAGATATCTCCATCATGATCTAACCAATTGTACTAATTGAATTTCGAATGATGAAGATATTGTCGTCTTTTAATAATGACGAAATAAAGATAAGATCCGTTTTGCCAATGAGCGTTTTGCGTTGAGACAACCTGAGAATTGTAGGCTGCGTTGGTTCAATTCCTGTCGGTTCCTACGTGGGTGTATTTCTCTTTTAAGGTTGGTTGACAAGGGTTGCTTTTATGGTTGGTTGGGTTTTATGGCGCAAGGGCCATATTTGACCAAGAGGAACCTTGGTCCAGACTCCCCTTCGAGGCACATCTTTAGGTGTATATGGGCCATATTTAGTCAAGCTGCACCAAACACAAGACAGAGAAGTCAAGTAATTTTGTTTACTAAAGACAGTAAGGTTGCTTTTGAGGTTGGTTGACAAGGGTTGCTTTTATGGTTGGTTGGGTTTTATGGCACAAGGGCCATATTTGACCAAGAGGAATCTTGGTCCAGACTCCCCTTCGAGGCACATCTTTAGGTGTATATGGGCCATATTTAGTCAAGCTGCACCAAACACAAGACAGAGAAATCAAGTAATTTTGTTTACTAAAGACAGTAAGGTTGCTTTTAAGGTTGGTTGACAAGGGTTGCTTTGATGGTTGGTTGGGTTTTATGGCGCAAGGGCCATATTTGACCAAGAGGAATCTTGGTCCAGACTCCCCTTCGAGGCACATCTTTAGGTGTATATGGGCCATATTTAGTCAAGCTGCACCAAACACAAGACAGAGAAGTCAAGTAATTTTGTTTACTAAAGACAGTAAGGTTGCTTTTAAGGTTGGTTGACAAGGGTTGCTTTTATGGTTGGTTGGGTTTTATGGCGCAAGGACCATATTTGACCAAGAGGAATCTTGGTCCAGACTCCCCTTCGAGGCACATCTTTAGGTGTATATGGGCCATATTTAGTCAAGCTGCACCAAACACAAGACAGAGAAGTCAAGTAATTTTGTTTACTAAAGACAGTAAGGTTGCTTTTAAGGTTGGTTGACAAGGGTTGCTTTTATGGTTGGTTGGGTTTTATGGCGCAAGGGCCATATTTGACCAAGAGGAATCTTGGTCCAGACTCCCCTTCGAGGCACATCTTTAGGTGTATATGGGCCATATTTAGTCAAGCTGCACCAAACACAAGACAGAGAAATCAAGTAATTTTGTTTACTAAAGACAGTAAGGTTGCTTTTAAGGTTGGTTGACAAGGGTTGCTTTTATGGTTGGTTGGGTTTTATGGCGCAAGGGCCATATTTGACCAAGAGGAATCTTGGTCCAGACTCCCCTTCGAGGCACATCTTTAGGTGTATATGGGCCATATTTAGTCAAGCTGCACCAAACACAAGACAGAGAAGTCAAGTAATTTTGTTTACTAAAGACAGTAAGGTTGCTTTTAAGGTTGGTTGACAAGGGTTGCTTTTATGGTTGGTTGGGTTTTATGGCGCAAGGGCCATATTTGACCAAGAGGAATCTTGGTCCAGACTCCCCTTCGAGGCACATCTTTAGGTGTATATGGGCCATATTTAGTCAAGCTGCACCAAACACAAGACAGAGAAGTCAAGTAATTTTGTTTACTAAAGACAGTAAGGTTGCTTTTAAGGTTGGTTGACAAGGGTTGCTTTTATGGTTGGTTGGGTTTTATGGCGCAAGGGCCATATTTGACCAAGAGGAATCTTGGTCCAGACTCCCCTTCGAGGCACATCTTTAGGTGTATATGGGCCATATTTAGTCAAGCTGCACCAAACACAAGACAGAGAAGTCAAGTAATTTTGAAAAGAAAGGATGGTGAGTAGAAAGAGATAGATCGCTTGGGCATCCTGGGGTCGCGATCCAAATGTTTACCAGAAGCAGTAAGCCCCATGGGGGAAATAATAGATCATTAGGTACCTTGGATTCATGAAACCCGTACACACCTAAAGAAGACGTGCCTCCGATGGGGTCTGAAATGGGTAATTGCTACAGTACTTGGAGAGTCCGGAACTAGATTCCTTTTGTCAACGAGTGTCCTCCATCTCTTGCTATCCGTGACTTGGGAGAGTCAGGTTTCGGCCTAAGGTTGAAACTCTTGATTAAGTAATTTGTAAAAATAAAAATGAAGCTCTAGAACATATATTCTCAAAGTGTGGACTGAACGAATCTTGGAGGTAATACTGGTTCCAGGGGAAATAGGGGCAATGAGGTGCAAGAGTGGGCAATCTATACATATAAAGCAGAGTTGGCGTCTGTCTGTTCTCTATACAAATCTATACCGTTTAACCAATCCACACCAAATTTGGTACGCTTTTGGAACCCTGCAAGTAACGCAAGCTACATATTAGCCCCCGTTCTCTTTAACCTAGGTGTGCAGAGGGGACTAAATCAATTCGAACTTGCCATAGGAAAAACTTTGAGCATAAAACGATTGCGGTACGCAACTCTGTTTTACCAGTATTGATCAAAAATCAAATTTTCTAATAAAATTGTTTTATCAAAATTGCTTGAAAAACATTTTTTTCCGAAACGTTATATTTAAACAATTTAAAATTATAATTATGTTTGAACTGATTTTTTATTTCTTTCCACAATATAAATATTTTAGGAATATTTGAATGATGAAAAATGGATATTTAAAATATTAGGTTATTAATGTCCGATTTCGAACTGAAAGTTTGATTTATTATATCTCAAGCGAGAAGCAGTATAATTAATCAAAATATACGCCTAAACTATTGATAGTTTTGCCATCTTAACGGTAGCTTGTTAATGCCGGTTGCTAAGAAGCCTGGAAGGCGAGTAGTGATAAAATCGTGAATGGTGTTTTCTACAGCTTGTTGGGAATTAAATATTCTTCCTTGCAAGAATTGGTCCAATGCCTGGAAAAAATGGTAATCAGTTTGTGCAAGGTCTGGAGGAATACGGTGGGCGACAGAAAGTTTCCATGTCCAGCTCCTGTAGTTTGAGCAACGTTATTCGTGCGACACGTGGTCGAGCATTATCCTGCAAGAGGATTGGCTTGTCTCTAATTCACCAATCTCGGCTGCTTAATCCCAAGCTCCCTCATCATTTCGCTTAATTGGTTACAGTAGATATTCGCCGTAATCGATTGACAAGGTCTCATAAAGCTCTAGTAGAAAACACCTGCGCTGGACCACCAGACACCATTAGCTTTTTTTAGTGAATATTCGGTTTCGGAGTGTGTTTTGGCACTTCATCTTTATCCAACCATTGTGCCGAATGCTTGCGATTGTCGAAAAGAATCCCTTTTCAACACACGTAACAATACGGTGTAAAAATGGTTTGCATTTATGTCGCGACAGCAAAGAAAGGCAAGCCTTGAAGAATTTCTCTTCTGACGCTCGTCTAATTCATGCGGAAGCCATCTATCCAGTCTCTTAGCCTTACTGATTTGTTTCAAATGGTTTAATATTGTTGGAATAGTAACGTAAAATCTTGCTGCTAATTTACACGTAATTTAAGATGCATCCGCTTCCATTGCAGCTTTCAGCTAATCATTATCCACCTTTAGCAAGGTGGATAATGATTAGCTGAAAGCTGCTCTCAGGTCGGCAGCATGGTTCATTTTGAAGATCACAATCGCCAGATCAGAGCTTCTAAAACCATCGACGTGCTGAGCGTTCATTAACCACATCCTTGCCAAACACTTTGTTGACATTCCAAGTTGTCTGCTCTGTAATAGTTGCACGACGGATCTCATATCCGAGAATAACGGACATTTTTGACTTATCCATGGTTTACAAGATTTAATCTGCAAAAGGCAATTCTACAGATAATCACAAACTAAAATGTGCATCTGAAAGTCTGATTACGTACCTTCACAATAAAACCCCCCAAAGAACTGTCAAAGTGAAATAACAGATATCGGGTATCAAACGTGGTACTTGAAGTAATCGGACATTTCATATTAATGACCAAATACTTAATTTTACGCAACTTGCATTTTGTAATGGAACACCGAAAAGCCAAACCAAAAAGCTCATTGATGATAAAAGCGTAATTTTGCAATTCGGTAACTGGCAACGCCAGAATTAATGTTTTATTTTATAAATTAGATTTAGAATTCTGTGTTTGTGTATTTGAGTTAAAGAGAAATGTTGCGGTCATATTTGAGCATTTCTAAGTTTTGTAAATTTGTGTTCTTTTTGTAAATAATTCATTATTGTCTAACAATATTTTTCAAGCGTCTTTTTCGAATTTCTCTATTTCATAATTTTTTATGACGTCGAAATTCGACACGCTTGCTCAGATCTCTCTTTTTACAGAATTCGACATTTTTAAATGACCAGAATTTCGTTTCTGTTTTTATTTGTGTTCCATTACTTTTAATATTACAGATATATTATTTAGGAGTTGAATTGTAATGAAATATTTTTATTTTCTGCCAAATATCACTAAACATGGGTAATTTCTTGGTTGTATATGTATATTTCCACGAACTTTCCTAAAGTCTTTGGTCAAATACGTTATAGTTTGTAGAATTCTGTTTTATAAAAATAAATGAAAACCTTTTTAATTAGTGTATAACTTCTTATTTTAAAATGACTGGCAAAATTAAAATAAAGTTATTCTAAAATAAGATATGTTACATTAAATCAAAACGGGTAGCCATACGTTGTAGTTCAGAGATACAATTTCTAAATTTTGACATTTTCATGCAAGACGATTAAAATCAATTTAATTTACATTTGCTTTTCATGTTTCAAGGGTATTATTTAGAGCTGTAGTCCATAGTCAAGTAACTATATCTATCATTCTAAATAGGTACGTAGTTTCCATATAGAAACAGTCTCTCAGTTTTAAAAAATACCTTAAGGATTGAATTTAAACTAAATTTTTCTGTTGGAGGAAAGCGAATTTTAAATAAGATTTTGTTGATCTTGGATTAATATAATAGCAAGGTAGTATGTAAACTAGGACTGTTGAAAAATAGAATATTTTTATCTTAAGTGGCAGAAGATCGAGGTTGCTTACTTGAAGTTGAAATTGTTCTTATACAACTTAAGAACAGGTGAAACATTCATTGAAAGCAGTGATTTTGTAAAAAGTGTAATCGATTGAGTTTGCTGTTTACAATGATGACATTTGTTTTAAACAAGCTCCGTTATTCCACTTCCGGCTGAAAAAATTTTCAAGAAAAGAATGTGTGCTTCAAAATAAATTAACCACGAATGCCGTAACAGTTTAATTTGCCATCCTCTCACAATGATAATGTAATTCGAAAACATCTAATCCATGGTGCAAGGGTACCACAAATAATAAATATTGATTGGAAAACTGAGTGCAAGGCTATACGCTGAAAGGTCCTCATTTTTACTGAAATTGAACTTAATTCGCATTCGTAATCATTCCAATACTCAAAATCGACTTCTGAAGTCATCTCAGAAAAAGCTTTTGTGGTTTGTCTTACAGTAAGAGTGTGATGAATATAAAATGGATTATAGGGATGGATGTATTATACATACATATTTGCGTCCAAAGTAAATTTTAGAAGCTATGAAAAAGTCAAATCAATGTTAAAAAATATTTTCTGTACACTTAAATGATGCTTACATTTTTCTATGAAATAGAATCAATATTTTAGCCAATTCAACCCAAGCATCAGCGGTTAATTCTGATAGTATTATATAAAGCAGAGTTGGCATCTGTCTTTATAAAGCAGAGTTGACATCTGTCTAAAATTTCCAAACAACAATCTATACCGTTCAACCAATCCACACCAAATCTGGTACAATAATACTTTAGAACCCTGCGGGTAACGTAGGCTATGTATTAACCCGTTCTATTTGTCCTAGGTGTGGAGAGGGGCTAAAAATAATTCGAAATCCCCAAAGCAATAACATTAAGTATAAAGCGACTGCGGCGTCCAATTTAGTTTGTTTTACCAGTATTGAAGGAAAAACAACTTTTCCAATGAAATTGTTTTACCAGTATTGCTCGAAAAAAATTTATATTTTCCAAAACAAATTAAATTCCGAAATTTATGTTTGAATTGAATTTTTATTTCTTCCCATAATATAAATAATTTATGAATATTTGATTGAAGGTAAAAGGATATTTGAAATATTTTCTTTCACATAACTTACATTTTGTAATGGAATACGAAAGAACCAAAACTCATTGATCATAAAAGCGTAATTTTTCTATTCGGTATGTGGTAACGCCAGAATTAATGTGCTTTATTTCACAAATTTGATTTAGAATTTTGTTTTGTGTATTTGAGTTAAAACTGAAATATTGCGGTCATATTTCATCATTTCTAAGTTTTATAAATTTGTGTTTTTTTAAAATAAATCATTACTGTCTATCAATATTTTTCAAACGTCTTTTTTCGAATTGCACTATTTCAGAATGTACTCAGGAAGTCATTCTTCGACACGTTTGCTCATCTTTCGTTTTTCAGAGTTCTGCATTTTTTCAGTGATCGAAATTTTCGTTTCTGTGTGTATTTGTGTTCCAGTATTTTACACTGCTGGCCACCCAAATTGCAACACCAAGAAAGACAAGAGATATCACAACAAAATTTATTTTGTAGATAACATGTTGACCAAGTATCAAATGATTAAATTTATAGACTTCTGTGAAGTGTGGTTCCTGCCAAAATCAGTAGCCAGAGTAGCCGCCATTGTTGGAGATCACCGCTGCCACACGCCTCGGCATTGATTCAAAGAGACTTTGGATGTGTTCTTGGGGTACAGCAGACCAAGCAGCTTCCACACGTTGCCAAAGTTGATCTGGTGTGGCAGCTGGGGATGTATTCTGGGTCAATCGTTGAGCAACCATGGACCACATGTTTTCTATCGGCGAAAGATCCGGAGAGCGAGCTGGCCAGGGAAGCAATTCAATCTGGCGATTGACGAAGAACCCTTGGACAATGCGTGCCACGTGTGGTCGCGCATTATCCTGTTGAAATATGGCTGTGGGCAAGCCCTGAAGGTAAGGAAGGACAACTGGATCCAACACCTCGGAGATGTAGCGCTGGCTGTTTAAAGTACCGGCAATGCGTACTAGAGGAGTGCGAGAGTGATATCCAATACCGCCCCATACCATAATACCCGGTGCAGGACCAGTGTGGCGGTGCATAACGCAGCTGTTCAGCATCCTCTCTCCACGGTGTCTCCAGACTCGAATCCGACCATCGTGGTGTTGCAGACAGAAGCGTGACTCGTCAGTAAAGACAATTTCATTCCATTCTGCAGTCCACATCCTTCTTTCATCGCACCATTGGCGGCGGAAACGTCTGTGGTTCTGCGTCAAGGGTAGACGAAGCAATGGACGTCTTGCGGACAGACCACTCTGCTGTAAACGGCGTCGAATGGTACGCGCAGACACTGGATGATGCGGTACAGACTGAATGTGCTGTGCTATGGTTCGTGATGTGGCTGAGCGATCCGTCACTGCCATACGCACAATATGCCTGTCATCACGTGAAGTGGTGCACTGAGGTGGATGCGATCGAACACGTCGGTCCGTCGTACCCTCCTGCATCCAACGATCACATATCCGCATTACAGTTGTTTGGTTTCGTCCAACACGACTACCGATTTGCCTGAAAGATAATCCACAATCTCGGTAGGCCACTATCCTTCCTCTGTCGAACTCGGATACTTGATCAAAAGATGATCGCTGTTTTCTACGAGGCATAATTGATCGTTTTTTTTTTAAAACCACAAGAAAAACACAATTGCCGTACTTGAAATCGTCGAAATCTCCAAGCCTTAAATAGCGCTTTGAAGTGGCGCCACAGGCGCGCGTGATGTGCGTCTGCGCTGAAATTCTAATCATTTGCATATCTCACCTCCGCTAATGCATGTTGTAAATTTCATATTATTTGCATGCTTCCTTCAGGGTGTTGCATTTACGGTGGCCAGCAGTATACATACTTAAGTTATATTATTAAGGAGTTAAATTTTAATTAATTATTTTTATTTTCTGCAAAATATCACTAGACATGGGTAATATCTTGTTGGAATATGTATATTTCGACCAACTTTCCTTGTCTGGTTGAATACGTAATGGTTTATAGAATTCTGTTTCATAAAAATAAATTAAAACCTCTTTAAATAAGATGTGTAACTTCTTATTTTAAAATGATTGGTAAAGTTAAAATAAAATTATTTTAAAGATAGGGTACTTTAAATCAAAGCATACGTTTTCGTTCAAAGATATTTTTAAATATTTACATAGATTTTCATTATATGACGATTAAAATCAGTTAAATTTACATTTGTTTTTCACGTTTCGTGGGTATTATTGAAAGCTGTACTCCATTCTCAAGTAACGACATCTATCATTATTAATAGGTACATGGTTTCCATATAGATACTGGATCTCTCAATTGAAAAAGTACTATAAGAATTAGATTGAAAACCGAATTTCTGTTCTAATAAAGCGAATTTTAAATCAGACTGCTGATGTTAGAATAATATCACAGTAAGGAAGTATTTCTTTGATGGGCGGGAATAACAGAACAAGTCAGTTGTGATGTTCACAATTTTCTTGGTACGAACAGTACAAGTAACATAATTTTGTCACAGGGCCACATCCAAAATTTCTCCTGATTTCCCCTTTAAAGTTGTCAGACATAAGGTGCAGAACTGATTTTTTTATTTTATTTATCCACAATATGGAATATTAAATGTTTTTTGTTCTCCCAAAAATGTCATTTTTTGATTTGTACTTTTATTCCCGCCCATCAAAGATTTGAATTACGACTTTTGATAATTGAAATCTTTTGCCTTAAGTGACAGAAGATCGAGGAACTTACTTGAAATTGACGCTGTTCTTATGAAATTTAAGTACCTGTGGAACATTCGTTGAAAGCAGTAATTTTGTAAAAATTGTAATCGATTGCGTTTGCTTTGTCTACACTGATGACATTTTAAAAACGAGCTCCATTATTCCACGTGCCACTGAATAGAATTTTGAAGAGAAAAATGTGTTTCCTTCAAAATAAATAATCATTAATGCGGTAGGAATTTAATTTTCTCAAACTCAAAACTCTAAATAGACTTTTCTGTAGAAGTCACCTTAGAAAAAACTTTTGTAGTTTATCTTACGGCAGGAGAGTGATGAATGTGAAATTGATTATATGGATGGATATGTTATGTATATATATTTGCATTCAAAGTAAATTGTAGAAGCTATGAAAAAGTTAAAATGATGCTAAAAATAATTTTCCGTACATTTAAATGATGCTTACATTTTTCTATGAAATAGAAGTGATTAGTCTGATAACTTTTCAATCAACATTTAATGAATTCAACCTGAGAAACATCGGGGAAATCTGACTAGTTGTTTCATAAAAATAAATAAAATATACAAAACAAAACCTTTTTAAGTAAGATGTGTAACTTCTTATTTTAAAATCCCAGGTAAAGTTAAAATAAAATTATTTTAAAATATGATAGGTTTCGTTAAATTAAAATGGGTTGAAGTTCAAAGATATTTCTAAATTGACTTCAGAAGTAGTCACTTAAGAAAAAACTTTCGTAGTTTGTCTTACAGCAGGAGTGCGATGAATATGAAATGGATTATATGGATGGATATATCATGTAAACATATTCGCGTCCGAAGTAAATTGTAGAACCTATGAAAAAGGTTAAGGCGCGATGTTAAAAAAATATTTTCCGTACACTTAAATGATGCTTGCATTCTTTTGTGATTAGTCAATCACTTTTCAATCAACATTTAACCATTTCAACCCGGGACTGCTGTAGCCGGAAGAGCAACGGATTAGCAACCGGAGGGTTACGAGTTCGAAACTCGGTCCAGCAAAAGACCGTCGTGTTCACGAGGGCTGGTGCTCGTAAAATCTGTCGTAGCCTCAAATGACCTCACGTTGGCTTGCTTTATGGAAAGTGGGTGTTGTTCTCGTCCCAACTCAGGTGTTGTTCTCATCACAACTCAGGTGTTGTTCTCGTCACCTCTCGACCGTGGTTCAAAATTACGGACGTTGTCCTTGTATCTTTCGCTTCGGGATTGATCCGACCGTCGACAATAGTCCGTTGTGTTTCTCCTGTGCGACGTTGGTTAACAGCCTCCTTACTATTTCAACCCGAGGAACGCCTGGAAATTCTGCTAGTAAAATACCAAAAAAATGTGTCGCCTAAAAATGCTTCAAGCAAACACTTACCAACTAGACCATACAGACACACTCACTACAGTGCTACATTACCATTGATTCTTTTAACTAAAAAGAGGAACCGCATGCAAATAGTTGACTCAAGATTTGAGAATGGTGTTGACAAAAATAGAGTCTCGTGTAAAGTAACTGGTAAGCACAACACCAGACGGTCATTCCTCTCATTTGTAATTATTTTTAATTTAACTGATTTAATTTATAGAAATTACCAATTATAGGGAGAAATCTAATATGTCTATGTACAATTATTTTTTGTTACATCATTTAAAAGGAGTGCCGAAAGAAATTGCCTTTGAAAAGGAGTATAGAACTAAAAAAGTTTGAGGAACAATGGTTTAGAAGGCTTTTGGAAGGTAATTTCCTTTTTCGCCAAGAAATCAGCTATTTCGATGCCCTAGATACCATAAGGACTGGAATTCATTGCAAGTCAACGTGGTTAAACAGAGATCTCAATTCTCTCCCACAGTTTAGGATGCGAATATAGCCCGCTTCCCGTATTATTTATCAGGGATAATGAATTGCAATTTGCGTTTGAACCGATGTGCGCATATATGAACAGGATTTCCAGTGTACACAAACTAACCACCGAGAGACGAGGATTTCACTACTGGCTATCCATCACGGAATAGGTACGGGAAGCTGAAAATACCAACGCCATATGCATTTAGCTTCACGGGTAGATAGGTAGTTAATTAACGTCGCTCTGGAGCAACACGACTATTACAGACTATTCGGGATCAATCCCCAAGGCAAAGGTACAACAAATCGTAATTTTGAAAAACGGTCAGATGACGAGGTCAACACCCGAACTGGCACCCCACTCTCCGAATTTCCACAGCACGCCATGAGGACATTTGATGCCATGATTAACTTGCACCAGCTGCCTCGCACACGACTATTTTAGGTTGGACCTAGTTCCGAACTCGAAACCCTCCTGTTGCCCATCCGCTTTTCCAACCGGGCTTCCACGGTATGATTTACATCGTTTATCAGTCCCTTTAGCATTACAAGCCTATGTATTTATATCATTTATTGTTCGCCAATAATTGGCTTCTGAGCGTACGATAGCCCAGAGTATTTGATGAGAAAATCCAATCCTAATTACGAGAGTGAACACTTGCAACAATGAATAGAGTTCAGGGAATACGCGGTCAACCCAACCGAAATGAGTACACTACAGCCGCTAGGCGTTGTTTAATTTCCACTCAGGGTAGCAGGGGATTCAGTCAGAACTGTTAATATTACCTAAAATTGTGTGAAGAGCAGAAGGATAGACCCTTTGGGATTGATCCCGGACCGTCACCAATAGCTCGTTGTGGTGTTCCAGTATGACGTTAATTAAAACACCTACCTACCTTTATTGGTAAGACGATGGGATATGTGTCCAATGAAGTGGAAACTGCGATTATTACGAAGCTTGAAACGTTATTGAAATGAAGCAAGTTTTAAAAGCGATATGAGAATTAAGAGGGCCGCGGTCTCCCAGTTGGAAGAGTAACGGATTAACAACCGGAGGGTTGCGAGGAATTCGAAACTAGGTGCAACCAAAGACCGCCTTGTACGTGGAGGAGGTGCACGTTAAATCTGACAGGAACTCAAATGTCCTCACTTTGACTTAGTGTAGAAGTTTGGATTGCGGGGTGCCGGCTCAAGTGTTACCTCCTCATCTGACCGTGGTTCGAAATGATGAGGTGTTCTCCTCGAATCTTTGCCTTCAGGATTGATCCCGGACCTTCGCCAATAGCCCGTCGTGTAGCATCAGTTCAACGTTAATTCAACTACCTACCTACGATCTCACATTGATATCAGAGGAAATGACATCGCTGACAGACTGCCGAAATATGGTTCAGATACTCTTGGGTGCCTGACTTTTATTTCGAATGATTTCTCCAAAACAAAATATTCAAAATAATTCATGTAGCCAATTCTTTTGAATGACGACTAGTACCCGAGGAAAACTCCGGGTCTATCCTTGTTTTACAACGGGAAATATGGGCTCAAACGGCTTTATCTAGACTGCAAAATGGGCACCTTTAGAGCATGACATTTATGAATGATCAAAAATGTTTTCAGTTTATCCTCATTGAAAGGGGAACACGCCTCTCGTCGTAATCACATCCTTTCCCGTATTAGAATAAGCCCTTAAGACTTCCATAATCCTGATAGCATAATAATCTCTTTGAGAACGAATGATATGTTGGACTTGGTCTAGCAGAGGGATAGATCATAGACGTGAAAAGCTTCAAAACGTGTGACCAACATGTCGACTAGTAGTCACGTGACTGTTGTTCTATGACTCTGAAAAACTGACTTGGTTGGCCGATTTGGTATCGTGTCGCCATTTGGCGATATAGCACCTTATGACAGGGTAGATGTGTGAATCCGCATTTCTATACATTAGCGACAAAAGTGGTGAAATCGCCAAAGTCTGCTATGTCGCACGAACCAATTAGAATCAATGTATGGGCGTCATCCCCAGTCCCGTGGATCAATCAGGTGATGAATGTTCTTTTCCACCCAACAGAAGAAAGTAGTCTAAGGGTCAACTTACAACTAGCTTTGGTCATATGATCCTGAGCACATAAAAAGGTTACTATTGTTCATTCTACTTTTATACTTCCTCTATGGACTAGACCAGGCATACTATGCTACCTCATAGACAATAACAGCACTTTGGATGCATTTCACTCTTCTGCATCAATAAACCTTTCCTTGCGCATATGTAAATTTGCTTGACAGTAAAATATATTGGCGTAGCTTGGTCCTTGCGCTATGAAAAAGCAACGAACCCACAACCAGCTTTTGCAATTTTGTTCCATGCATAAAAACATACCCCTATTCCTTTTCCCACACTCTTTCTAGAGAGATACTTTTATCTTCCCTTCTGACGCCACTATAGGGATTTGCATTTGGATTGAAAAGACCTGCCGAAAAGTAAAATGTACGAAAGATTTAGAGGTAGGTAGTTGAATTTATACATCGCACTGAGGGAACAGCATAACGGGCCATTAGCGACGTTCTGGGATCATACAGGAAGGGAAAATAAAGTTTTAGAGTTAGGCACATGTTTAGTATTGCACTAATTTAAGCCTTATTTGCTTATTAGTTACTAAAACCTTCAAGTGGTTTCGACGTGATATCTTGTCCATGAAGATTTGAGCAATTTTGCTAATGACGAACTTTGTCATTACCAAGATATTGACGATGTTTTGATGATGACAAGACCAAGATCTGGTAAGTTTTCTAATGACGAGATATCTCACCCAGAACGATTTGGAAAGTTTTCTTCTAATAACGAGATACCTCGTCGAGAAAACCACAAGGAGGGTTAAATCTTGGTCATTAGAATGCGAAAATGATTCTTAAGAACAGATTAAAAGAATCTAAGCACGATTTTATAAGAAAATATACCTCAAGCAAATTTTGTGTATTTGAATTTGTTTTTACAAAAGACGTTTTCACTATCGAGTGTCATCTCTGAATCTGGTTTACTATGAACGATGAGGTATCAAGAGGAATTTTTTCTGCAGCTGTGTGTAAGAGAATGGAACACAAAATATTATTAAACTAAAGCCCATTGAGATAAGAATACAACGGACTCTAGAAATCACTAGTTATTATTCAAGTGCTTACTATTAGCTTTTGCGTAGAAATACTAATGAAACATACCCTTTACATGCTTAATTGTTTATGAATATTTGCAACTCAAAGTACTCAGAACACAGCAAGTCAATTAATGAAACTTATATTCAAACATACATCTCAGTCTGAGTAATTACCTCATTAAAACTCGATATCACAGAACACAATGACTCAATTAAACTCACAGCTAAAAATTACATCTCAATTAATAATTCTAAATGGAACTAAAAAATTAAACATTATTGGCGGTGCCAAATTTAGAAAACTGCATTACTTATTAACTATTTAGTTACACTGTCACGTTTTTACTAAGCTTCTGAATAAGTATCGTTTGCGTTTTCTACTCATTTATCATAAAAACTATTTGCTTGCATTACTCATTTCCTACCATCTGTCATGATTTGATATTTATTGACAGTGCGCGAAACATTTCTCCTGGAAGTATTTAAATATTTTATTTAACTTTAGAGGGGCTATAAAAATTGCTAGATTGTGTCGAGGACACAAATCGTAGTTTTGAGGTGAATACTCGGGCCTGATGTTGGATTGGTTTTATGGCGCAAGAGCCATATATAGCCATGCTGTGCCATGGACTCTAGAAATCACTAGTTATTATACATACAACATCAAGTAATAGACACATACAATGAAAGCTTTACTGACACAGAAGAGAGAAATTCATCCAGAGAGGAATGCACCTGACAGGAATCGAACCTGCGCCGCCTACAACTCGAAGGTTGCTAGCGCAGTGGACATACCCACTGAGCCAAGCGGCCCCGTTGGATTGTGGAATGAATGAAGTTATGCGGGAAGTTTGAATGATTGTTTATTGTGAATATTCAACAATTAATTTACAGTTTGAACGATTAAAGTGCAATTTGGTATCGATAGAGAAGGATAATTTTATTGATTAAAGGTCTGTGATTGTTGCGTAGTTCGGTAGTTTTCGAATTACACCACTTATAAGCATTCCCCATCCCACGCAATAAAAAGTTACACTGGCCCAAAGCTCGCCCAGCCCCTTAGAATTTCGACATATTGCGGACCCCCTCCCCGGGCTCAGTTACTTGAGCGCTCTCTTCGAATGTCATGCAGGTACTCACATCCTTTCTCTTCACGACGCTGTATTTATCTTCTGGATATTTCTTCTAGTTCTGAAATCATAACACGAAATAGTTGTAACACTTTACTGTAACTCTAGACTTTTCATGCATGCCCCTAGTATTGTACCTATTTCAAAGACGTATTCACATCAAAAAGTGCTCTACGTTGTTGCAAGTTTACCCTTTATATAGTAGAGTAGAACTGGTTAAAATGTTTATCAAAATACTATTCTAGTGTATGTATTGCTGATCGCAATATAAAAAAAGAGAACAAATAAAATTCATGTTAACAATAAATCGCCAAATGCAGCACGAAATTGAATTAACCTTCGTTTTATCTGTTAATATTAATTGAAACGCGAGAAGTCATTAATTCGCGATACATAAACCTGATGTTCAGTTAATTGCATATTCGAAGAACTTTATCAAAACTGCAGTCCTTAGAATAAATCGGAACTAACTCAATTCCAATTGTTAAAGTTGATCAAGAGAGAAGTATACAGACTAAATGACGAAATGCATTACTACTGTTCGTAACTGCTAATCGAGTTGAGGTGTTCGTAAAGTGTGCAGATGGGTGTTCGCCATTTCTCGGAAATATTATTAAAGAAAACGATTTTCAAAAGCTTCTAAAAGTGTGTAATAATACTTCCATACAGACATTAATTAGTGTCTTAGGGAGCAGGTCGATTAAAATGATACCTTGTTTTACGAAATAATCCATGATTCGATTGTCATGAGAGATAAATTATTGCGAAGTGCTGCATTTCGCTCTCGCTGTTCCATGGTTATCTGCTAATTCGAACGAATGAAATTAAATTAATACACAGTTCTGATAACTTTAGTAAGATTTAACAGAATTATTTGCACTGTATAAATTCGTGTTGGGTACATTTAACTCCTTGAGCGTTCACGAGATTTTCACGACGAATAGAATCCCTCGCAATGATTCTGTTGGTGCTTTCCTTAGAATACAATCCCTTGGAATGATTCCGATGATGCTTTCCTTAGATTAGAAACCCTGCCGATTAGAAATTCTAGATTCCTGAATTCCTGATTAGAAATTCTGCCGGTACTTTCCATTGAATAGAATCCCTTGGAATGATTCTGTGAGTGCTTTCCTTAGATTAGAATCCCTTGGAATGATTCTGTCGGTACTTTCCTTAGATTAGAATCCCTTGGAATGATTCTGCAGTACTTTCCATAGAATATAATCCCCCTTAGCATGATTCTGTTGGTGCTTTCCTTAGAATGATTCCGTTGATGCTTTTCTTAGAATAGAATCCTTTGTAATGGTTATGCTGGTAGCTTCTTTAGAAGGGAATCCTTTTGAAGGATTGTGTTGGTAGTTTTCCACAGTTCCATGGTGATCTGCTAATTCGAACGATGGAAATTAAATTACTACACAGTTCTGATCATTTTAGTAAGATTTAACAGATAATTATTTGCACTGTATAAATTTGTGTTGGGTGCATTTAACTCCTTGAGCGTTCACAAGATTTTCACGACGAATAGAACCCCTTAGCATGATTCAGTTGGTGTTTTTTTAGAATAGAATTCCTCGGAATGATTCTGTTGGTGCTTTCCTTAGATTAGAATCCCTTGGAATAATTCTGCCGGTTCTTTCCATAGAATAGAATCCCTTGGAATGATTCTGTCGGTGCTTTCCTTAGATTAGAATCCCTTGGAATGATTTTGTCGGTACTTTCCTTAGAATGATTCCGTTGATGCTTTTCTTAGAATAGAATACTTTGTAATGGTTCTGCTGGTGCCTTCTTTAGAAAGGAATCCTTTTGAAGGATTCTGTTGGTACTTTTCCACAATTCCATGGTGATATGCTAATTCGAACGATGGAAATTAAATTAATACACAGTTCTGATCATTTTAGTAAGATTTAACACATAATTATTTGCACTGTATAGATTTGTGTTGGGTGCATTTAACTCCTTGAGCGTTCACGAGATTTCCGAGTAGTGTAGTATTGTCTTTACCCCACAATACATTTAATGAAAAAACACTTATTCGAAGAAATAATCCGTAGATTCTTTGAACGTTTGGAAATATTAAACTGGTCCATTCCTTTTAAAGGAGGGCCGTGGTAGCCCAATAGGAAGAGGAACGGATTAACAACAGTTGGATTGCGAGTTCGAAACTCGGTCCTATCAAAGATCGTATGTATATGGGACTGGTGCACATTAAATCTACCGTGGCCTCAAATTTCCTCACATTGTCTAGGTGTGGAAGTTTGGAGAGTGGGGTGCCAGCTCAGGATTTGTTCTCATCATCTGACCGTAGTTCAAAGTTTCGAGGCATCCTTGGATCTTTTCCTTAGGATTGATCCCGGACCGTTGCTAATAGTCCGTTGTGTTGCTCCAGTGCGATGTTAATTAACTACCTATCTACCTCTGAAGCTAAATGCATAGTAGTTTGAGCTTCCTGTACGTATTACATGATGGTAACCAGTAGTGCAATCCTCATCTATCGGTGTTTAGTTTGTTTACACTGAAAACCCTGCCCATATATGCGCGCATCGATTCAAATGGAAATTATAATTTAATATCTCATAAATCATAAGTTTCTCCAGTGCCACGTTAATTACCTACCTACCTTTAATAAAAAAGAATTCTTTGGACTGATATATAGTATTGGTACTTAATTAGAATAGAATCCTTTGGAATGATTCGGTTACTGCTTTCCTTAGAATAAAAACCCTTGGAATGATTCTGTTGGTGCTGTTTACAAAGACTCATTTAATATGTCCCTGTAGTGCCACAATAATTAAAGTTCAATTTACAGGGCATTAGAAAAATAAATGTAGGTGGTGGTAGTGTTTTTATACTGTAACGTGCTTTCTGTACGTATTACGGACGTGGCATCACTTGGGTGATTCACATCCAACTAAAGATCATCGTGTACGTGGGTGAACGTTAATTCGGTCATGACCTCAAATGTCATAACGTTGGCGTGGTGTGGAAATTTGGAGAGTGGGGTGCTAGCTCAGATGTTGACCTCGTCATTTGATCGTAGTTCAAAATGCATAAAACCGGAATGCATCCCTTCGGGATGCATTCCGGTCCGTCGCCTATAGCCCTTTGTGTTTGTTGCTCCTGAGCGAAATAAATTCAACTACCCACCCAATTTCGTTTCAGCAATAAAAAATATTAATTTTTAAATTTTATTCATTCTTTCTCTCTTTATGACAGAATTATAGAGAATCATTGCCACAGAATTTACCTATTCTCATGTTACTAAAAGTATTTAGTTAAACGCGCGATAAGTTTAGAGTTTAACTGAATTAAAAATGACTGGATTGTATGAGCTACTTAAAATTAGTGTTTAAAAATTATTTGTTAGGGGTGTTACATTGCATATTGTTTCCCATTTGCAAACCTATTATATTTTAGTACAACTGAATGCAGTTGAGGGCCGCGGTGGCCCGGTTGGAAGAGTAACGGACTAGCAACCGAAGGGTTGCGAGTTCGAATCCAGCCAAACACCGTCGTGTACAAAGGGGGCTGGTGCACGTTAAATCTGTCGTGGCCTCAAATGTCCTCACGTTGGCGTGGTGTGGAAGTTTGGAGAGTGGGGTGCCAGCTCAGGTGTTGCCTCGTCATCTGACCGCGGTTCAAAATTACGTGGTGTTGTCCTCGGACTTTCCCTCTGGGATTGATCCCGGACCGTCACCAATAGCCCGTTGTGTTGCTCCAGTGTGACGTTAATTGAAAATACCAAAATACCGAATGCAGTTGAATAACTAAATGGAGTAATTTTGAACTTGAGTTTACAAGAAGCTAAATAAAAACTAATGCGAAAACTTTATAGATTACTAAGGTATTGAAAAAAGAGGACTTACTATTAATTTAAAATAAAATAATTAATTTACTGATTATATTTATTTTACTTTCAGAGCTGTAAACTCTGAAATATATCCTGTTTAGACATTGGCAATTGCTTACTTGGAGCCACAAATGATTTTATATCAGTCAAAGGAAATTTATTCAAGTTGAAAAAAGTCTTGAAATCCTTTCAAGTATGAAAATTTTCTAAGTGCCTCAAACATTTTAATAAATCGCACTTCTTTAGGTAGGTGTGTACCTGAATTTACGTCGCACTGAAGCAACACAACCGGCTATTACACACTTCTTAAGAGTTGCCTTTTAACCCTCCTGGTGGTTTATCTTAGCGTCGAAAACTGCCCTGTAATGGCCAGCGTCTGGTGCAAAAACTTGTTTTCAACTGTTACCAGTTCTGGGAAAGCGACAATTTGTTTTTACTACTTGGATGTTTATTCCCCTTGGAGTAATTGGGAAGTTTTGTCTCGGAGTCATCTCATCATTAGCAACATTGACTAGATCTTGGTAAATATCTCGTTAACTTTCGGACGATTAATTTTCAAGGACGGTTAATTTTCTACTTATGCATACACATTTGAGTAAACATCAGAAAAAATGTCAACATAAAAATTACTATTTTTTCGTCCAAAGGATTTCAAAAACCTACTTTCGATGCTCATAACATATACTTTTCTTACGCTACTTTTTGTGCTTTCTAGTATTTTGCTTTTCTTTGAAAAATGATTCGCTTTTTAACCCTCCTTGTTGTTTCTCGAAGAGGTAATTCGTCATTAGCAAAACTGACCAGATCTTGAGGGACAAGAGATATATTGTCATTAGAAGAAAACTAACCAGATCTTGATCTCGTCATCATCAAAAATCTGGCAATATATTGGTGACGAGATATCTCGTCATTAGCAAAATTAGTCAGAGCTTGATGGACGAGATATCTCGTCGAAAGATTTGGAGGGGTAATTTTTAAATGAGGTTTGCTACTTATACAGGGTGAGTCTAAATTGTTTTTACAAAATAAGAGGGGTGATAGTACCCATCCAGATGAACAATAATTACCATGGTACATAGGGTCGCATTCCACTCTGAAAGGCAGACAAGAGTAAAATTAGAATTTCAACATGAACTTACAACAGTGTTGGAAAAGCGAATGAACGATACCAAAAGTTGCACAGTCTGATTTATTGATCGATGGATCGGACGTGGCGGACCTGTGGCTTGGCCTCCTCGCTCTCCGGACCTCAACCCACTGGACTTTTTCTTCTGGGGGCACATGAAATCTTTAGTGTACCCGACGCCTGTGGACTCGGCTGAAGATCTCATAGAGAGAATCGGTGTTGCCGCAGACAAAATTAACACAACAGCAGGAATCTTCGAGAGGGTGCGCCAGTCATTCCTTCGCCGGTGTGAACTGTGCAACGACACGCGTGGCCGCCACTTTGAGCACTTGCTGTGAGTTTTTCTCTGATCAATCAATCAGATTGCGCAACTTTTGGTATCGTTCATTCGCTTTCCCAACACTGTTTTAAGTTCATGTTGAAATTCTAATTTTACTCTTTTCTGCCTCTCAGAGTGGAATGCGACCCTATGTTCCATGGTAATTATTGTTCATCTGGATGTGTACTATCACCCCTCTTATTTTGTAGAAACAATTTAGACTCACCCTGTATATACACATTCGAGTAAACATCAGAATATTTTCTGATAACGAATGTCAACAGAAAACACTATTTTTTCTTCTAAAGGATTTCAAAAACCTACTTTCTATGCATTTACCTTTCGTACATTACTCTTTGTGCTTTCTAGTTTCTGGCTTTTCTTTGAGAAGTGATTCGCTTTTTAAACTAACGATGCGAAATAATATAAAAGAGCATACTTCCTTTGGCTAGTTATCAATTCAAGGTCCTGTTGGCGGTATCGTTATTGGGTTTGTGGATGACAGAATTTCTGCTTATCAGTGTTTTTAGTAGTGATATTCTGTCTATCAGTGTATTATACTGAAATATGTAGTCGCAGAAAAAAACGAACCTCCTCTCTTCATTCAAGAAATTTTAACAGTACAGAAAATTCGAAGATGGTGTTTGTCACTAATGTCCTAATAAATTAAAATGCATAAAATTTGCGTAAATTATCCTTCTTCATATTACATTGAGTACCAACTTCATAATCTCCAATGGAAACCCCCTATTTCGACACATAATTTCGAATCTACACTGCTGGCCACCCAAATTGCAACACCAAGAAAGACAAGAGATATCACAACAAAATTTATTTTGTAGATAACATGTTGACCAAGTATCAAATGATTAAATTTATAGACTTCTGTGAAGTGTGGTTCCTGCCAAAATCAGTAGCCAGAGTAGCCGCCATTGTTGGAGATCACCGCTGCCACACGCCTCGGCATTGATTCAAAGAGACTTTGGATGTGTTCTTGGGGTACAGCAGACCAAGCAGCTTCCACACGTTGCCAAAGTTGATCTGGTGTGGCAGCTGGGGATGTATTCTGGGTCAATCGTTGAGCAACCATGGACCACATGTTTTCTATCGGCGAAAGATCCGGAGAGCGAGCTGGCCAGGGAAGCAATTCAATTGACGAAGAACCCTTGGACAATGCGTGCCACGTGTGGTCGCGCATTATCCTGTTGAAATATGGCTGTGGGCAAGCCCTGAAGGTAAGGAAGGACAACTGGCTCCACCACCTCGGAGATGTAGCGCTGGCTGTTTAAAGTACCGGCAATGCGTACTAGAGGAGTGCGAGAGTGATATCCAATACCGCCCCATACCATAATACCCGGTGCAGGAGCAGTGTGGCGGTGCATAACGCAGCTGTTCAGCATCCTCTCTCCACGGTGTCTACAGACTCGAATCCGACCATCGTGGTGTTGCAGACAGAAGCGTGACTCGTCAGTAAAGACAATTTCATTCCATTCTGCCGTCCACATCCTTCTTTCATCGCACCATTGGCGGCGGAAACGTCTGTGGTTCTGCGTCAAGGGTAGACGAAGCAATGGACGTCTTGCGGACAGACCACTCTGCTGTAAACGGCGTCGAATGGTACGCGCAGACACTGGATGATGCGGTACAGACTGAATGTGCTGTGCTATGGTTCGTGATGTGGCTGAGCGATCCGTCACTGCCATACGCACAATATGCCTGTCATCACGTGAAGTGGTGCACTGAGGTGGATGCGATCGAACACGTCGGTCCGTCGTACCCTCCTGCATCCAACGATCACATATCCGCATTACAGTTGTTTGGTTTCGTCCAACACGACTACCGATTTCCCTGAAAGATAATCCACAATCTCGGTAGGCCACTATCCTTCCTCTGTCGAACTCGGATACCTAATCAAAAGAGGATCGCTGTTTTCTACGAGGCATAATTGATCGTTTTTTTGAAAAAACCACAAGAAAAACACAATTGCCGTACTTGAAATCGTCGAAATCTCCAAGCCTTAAATAGCGCTTTGAAGTGGCGCCACAGGCGCGCGTGATGTGCTTCTGCGCTGAAATTCTAATCATTTGCATATCTCACCTCCGCTAATGCATGTTGTAAATTTCATATTATTTGCATGCTTCCTTCAGGGTGTTGCATTTACGGTGGCCAGCAGTGTATTTCAAAATTTATCTTCAGATATCAAATTTTATGTCATTAGGTCTTACCGTTTCGAAGTTATGAGTTCAGAAAAGAAGGAGCTCCTAATATTAAATCAGTTTCGACACACAATTTCGAATCTATTTCAAAATTTAACTTCAGATATCAAATTTTATGTCATTAGGTCTTACCGTTTCGAAGTTATGAGTTCAGAAAAGAAGGAGCTCCTAATATTAAATCAGTTTCGACACACAATTTCGAATCTATTTCAAAATTTAACTTCAGATATCAAATTTTATGTCATTAGGTCTTACCGTTTCGAAGTTATGAGTTCAGAAAAGAAGGAGCTCCTAATATTAAATCAGTTTCGACACACAATTTCGAATCTATTTCAAAATTTAACTTCAGATATCAAATTTTATGTCATTAGGTCTTACCGTTTCGAAGTTATGAGTTCAGAAAAGAAGGAGCTCCTAATATTAAATCAGTTTCGACACACAATTTCGAATCTATTTCAAAATTTAACTTCAGATATCAAATTTTATGTCATTAGGTCTTACCGTTTCGAAGTTATGAGTTCAGAAAAGAAGGAGCTCCTAATATTAAATCAGTTTCGACACACAATTTCGAATCTATTTCAAAATTTAACTTCAGATATCAAATTTCATGTCATTAAATCTTACCGTTTTGAAGTTATGATAGAAGAAAAGATAGTAGCTCCTGATATTAAATCACTTTTATGGATGACTTCCTAAATAATATATATAGAGAGTTAATATTTTGTGTACCATGTAACTGTTAAACAACTCAAACAAAATCCACCTAATATTGTAGCAAAGAATAGTTTTTATTATGCAATAATAATTATTAAATTAATGTTTGAAAAAAATTAGGAATCGGAACCTTACTATATTTTATTAGGAATCGATTCAGAAGGACTAATAGGATAATGCAAAACTTCAGCTCATTCCAATAGTTAGTTTTTGAGTTACATTAAATTTTTCTCATGGCGATTTTAAGGAGCAACCAAAAAAAGTCTGACAAGCCTCGGATAATAATTCTCGGATCGTTTGCACTTGCATAATAAATATAATCGTTCTCAAATCGTTTGCGCCACTGGCAAATACGTTTGAAAGTGTTCAAATTCAAAATTTGCGTAGCTATAACTACAATTGATGTCAATCTACGAATATCAATTTTCATTATGGAGATGATCCCTGAAATTGACAGCAACTTTAACATTGAATATCTCCGGATATAAAGATAGTAAAATCATGAGATTTTATACTTAGAATAATTTAGCGATGCAAAATCTGAATAAAGCATCAAAATATGGCCACGACGGATTTAACGTGCACCAGCTACATGTTTACTCAACAAAGATTGGTTTAATTATGATTTATTATTTCTTTTTTATAACAGGTGACACCTCCTTAAGACAACAACTTCCTCTACTACACTCTTAACTTAAGCTTTATTCTCAGAAAAGACATAAATTATATATACTTAAGGTACTTAAGTATATATAATGTAGGGGTTTGTTTCTAGAATCTAGAACTGAGGATAGGTGAGATCCATTAATCACATGAAATTTTCTCTCGATGTAATGAAAATAGATACTTATTAACCTATAAACTAAAGGACAGCTAACTGGTAATTTATGTGTAGCATGTATTCATACATCAGTATTACTCAATCATACTTAGCAAACGGGAATAATCGATTAATGGAGACATAAGCCCATGAAGAGAAAAGCAAAATGTTTGATGAATGTTTTTATGAAACATTCTACTTATACTGAATATTCTGTTAATGCAATGTCATATAAATGAGACAAACTTTAACTTACACTGAGAAGTTGTTTGAAGCTAGTGGGTTGTGAAATGTACAATGCTTGAATTAACCCTCTTGTTGGTTGTCTCGACGAGGTATCTCGTTGTTAGCAAAACTGACCACATCATGATGAACGAGATATCTCGTCCATCAAGCGTGAAAAAACTGACCAGATCTTGATCCCGACATCATCAAAAAATTAGGATACTTTGATGACGGGATATTTCGTCGCAGCAAAATTGATCAGATCTTGATAGACGAGATATCTCGTTCTAGTAAAATTGGTCAGATCTTGATGAACGAAATGTCTCATCCATGAAGTAAGAAAAAAGTAACCAGATCTTATAGCAAAATTGGTCTGATCTTGATGGACGAGATATCTCGTCGAAAAATTGTTAATTCATGCGCATGCTCTATATGTTTTCGTGCTTTCCCCTTATGTATGTCATTTGTAAAGCTAAACAACCTATTATTTATTTCAAATAAAGTTGCATTACATCCGAAACTCACCTAAGAGAACAGAGTATTTCAAAATTCACACACAACTCGTTTAACTCCGAACTCGTTCTTCCGAAACTTGTTTCTCGGAACCCAAAACCGTAATAGCGATTCCTCATTCACTTCGCACCACCAGGCCCTGCTCGGTATGTCCACTCTGACTTCAACGCCTTCGATTAAAACCTGGTTATGCGAGAGGGGGTTAAACTTAGTATAAACTGCCCAGCCTTCTACCGATTTTCTGCTTCCAGGAAATTACCCGCTGTGTGTAGTTTCTGCTCCACGGCACATCCTCACTGAGGAGTTAATCTAGCATACCTGCATCATCTGGGCAGCGAGTGATTAATGTTTCCGCGGAAAATCGTCTGCGCCACCCCTCCCTCTCTTCGCTGCACCCTTCCCGTGTACCTGGGGGCTCGTGTGGTATGATTTAGGATCTCCTTTTGTGACACGGAACACCAGCAAGTGGTTGGAGACCATTAAGTGGAAGAATTTTACATAGAAAGTTTAGAATGATGTAATGTATCGATGCTTTGATTTTTAACCGTCCTGGTGGTTGTCTCGACGAGATATCTCGTCCCTAGAAGAAAATTGACCACAACGTGGTGGTCGAGGTATCTCGTCAATAGGAGAAAACTTTCCAGATCTTGATCTCATCATTATAAAAAGAAGGCAATATCTTGATGACGAGAAATCTCATCATTCTCAAAAATGATCAGATCCTGATGGAGGAGATATCTCGTCATTAGGAAGAAACTTTCCAGATAAAGATCTCGTTATCATAAAAAAATTGTCAATATCTTGATGACGAGGTATCTCGTTATTAGAAAACTGTTCAGATCCTGATCTGCTCTCATGGTCAAAAGAAATCGGCAATATTTTGATGACGAGATATCTCGTTAAAAAAAGCAAAAGCGGTCATAACCTAACGGACGAGATATCTCGCCATTAGAAGAAAACTGCAGAGCTTGATCTCGTCATCATAAATAAAATCGTCCATATCTTGATGACGAGATATCTCGTCATTAATAAAATTGGTTATATCTTGATGGGCGAGATATCTCATCGAAATCACTTGGAGGGTTGAAACTAATTCCTTTTAATCTCATCACCGTTAGTGAGGCTTAACTACGTTTAAAAATGGATGATTAGTTGCAAGCGTATGAGAGAAAAGTTTGATATGTTTTATTTGAGTAAGATCGAACTATATATATGTCTATTGTAACACATAAAGACAAAAAAAACAGTACAAATCTTACATAATATAATTGAGGTTTTTGAAACCTTTGAGTAGAGTTTGAATGAAAGATAATTGCGAATTTGCTGTTTTTCATGTTTAAGTAAAACGCGTCGTACATTCTTTATCAAACAACTAGCAGATCCGCCTGGACTCCACTTCGCTATATTTTTAAATATTTATTTTTTTAAATGATTATCCTCTAAGGAATATCTGGTATCTCGTATACACATCTGTTCTGCGTGCTGGGTAAATCTGTTGGAATCGTGTGCAGAGGACTTGAAATTATACTGCCGTATGGTGTTTATGAAAGTAGAAAGTTATGTTAATCTTGAGTGTATATAAAAGATAGCAGAAGAAAGTGTGATAGACGAGACGTCTTGATTTTGAATGCATATTATGTTTATAAATACGAGTTGGTTTCAATAAAATTAATTTTTAATAATGTCTCTTAAACTTTAATATCATTTAGCTCTAATCAATCAAAACCAACAAAATCTATACAGAGGGCCGTATCAGGTCGGCTGGACGGATAAATCTGTCCGGAGGACAGTATTTGGTGGCCTGATGAAAAATAATGGAGGGTAGTATCTGGCCTGCTAACTGGGTAAATCTGTCAGAAAGACTATCTGGATTTTGGGCCGGTTAAATTTATTCAGTGGGCTGTATCTGGTCTGCGGGCCTGATAAAAAACATTTTGAGTTCCATGTATGGCCTGCTGGCCGGTTAAACCTATCCTCATGGGAATATATTTGTGGGCCGGTTAAATCTATTCAAAGGACCATCTTTTTCTGATTCTAACCCATTATTATATTCCACAATCCCTCTTTTTGTCCCTTCCATATTTTTTTGCTTGAAGTTCTTTGTCTTCGTTTTTGGCGCAGCTTGGCCAAATATGACCACTGTACCGTAAAACCCAAAACAACCAACCAAGAAATATTTTGAAAGTTGCAAGCTGAGTTTATTTATAAACATGCTGTCGAATTTTTCCACCAATTTCCCAGAGATTAATTGCGTAGTTTTAGCTGAAATATACCAAAGATATTTCTTCTTTATAGATAACTATATCATTGTATGCGTAATTAAGTGAAGTCTAGAATGTGTAACTGACTATTCAATTATTTGAGAAATTACTATACTTCCCGATGGCCCGAGTATACATAAAAATGTAAAATAACTCGCAAATATTTATTTAACTTAAACCAAGGATACGATAATAGATTACGAAACTGTTTGATGAATATTAGAAAAATATGACGATATTTCCCACGTCATGAAACTCAAGAAACCTGAACAAACATACATGTTTCAAACGCGTTCATTGGATCAAGAGCACAATGGAACTTGTGAAGCTATTGACGAAATATTTGGTAAAAGATAATTTGATACGCTAAAATATATTTTCATTTATGAATCACAAAAATTGAGTACCTCAGATAGGCTCTTTGTATAAATTATCTTCTTACATTACAATACACTGTTTGATTTACACTCGTAATGCACACTTTATTCGTGCAGAATTAAACTCTAAGCGTATGGACTTATGATCACGACTGTTACGTTTTGTTTGCATTTGCATCTTTGAGAATAGTGCTCATTTCAAGTTTCCTGACTATTTATATCAACTCTATCTCTACATTTGCAGTGCTTTTTAAATTATACATTATTTTCGGATTTAGCAATAGTTAATGTAATAGTAGAGCAAATCTTTGACGACATAAATTAGGTTGTTGCTGAAACCGGTGCTGTCTCAACTGGTGACTGGTTATTCTGTATCAGAGGAAGTGAATTAATTTTTAAAAAACAATAAAACTTTAAAGTAAAATTAACGGAATTTGAATTGTTATTGGAGTTGATGTTCCGAATTTAAATTAATGTATAAACATGTCCTCACTGTATATAAATTAACTGTCTGACTCCAAATTTGATTATAGGATTATCGAGACGGGTTGAGTTTTCTAAGTTTGCAACACTGAAATTAATAAGAGCTTCCAAGATAATGACAGAAATTTTCAGTGTAAAGAAACCAGATGGTCTGCGAAGATTTTATTCCTGCTGTGCAAATGCTCTCGTATGATAACATATCTGGGTCGGAAATACCTTAAAATGCAGTTCATTGCAGCGTTTGTATTGTTTGGCGTTTAACCATTCTCTCGTGGTTCATCGTCGCTTCGAAAACCACCTTGTAGTGTCGTCACAGATTTATCGTCATTAGCAAAACTGCCTATATGTTGATGGATGAAATATCGCGTCATTAGCAAAATTGACTAGTTCTTGGACGAAATATTTTGTCTAAATCACTTGGAGGGTTAATCTACTAGTCCCAATAAACTACCATATACAATTCGGAAATTATTCTTTCTAATTTTATTGTCAAAGTGCTGAAATCGTATTCTAAAAACAGCCAACTGACATCCAATTCAGAATACTTACAGGAAACACCCATATCGCCACAGAAAATCTACCGCCACCTATATTTAACTTGACAGAAAATGCCTCTCGTAGTCCAACTTCAGCGAGTTGCATGTGAGTCGGTGACTACTAACGTAAACAAATAGCTAATACTAAAAGGAACACTCATTATGTTTGCAAAAACAATAATTTATTTAACTAGTATTTTTTGACGACTGATCGGGCTTGTAGTCAAGACATAGACGTGAAACATCATAGAAGTAGACTGAGCATTGCTATTGAGAGGAGCTTCAAAAAGTGTGAACATGTCCACTAGTAGTCACGTGACTGCTATTAAAAAATTGCCTTGTTCGGTCGATTTGGTTTTTTAACGTCTGGTTTGGTAGTGCGAGGCTAATTAACTACCTGCCTCTTTTGGTGACGTGACATATTATAACAGGGGACATGTGTTAATCCGCATTGTATACATTGACGACAAAAGATGCGCCAGATATATACAATGCGGATATATCTGACGCAGAGATAACAACGAGGAAGAAAAATGCAGAATGGTAGGCGAGGATAAAACAGAGAGGACATATCACTCTGGTACCTTGGGTTTGTGATACCCGTACACACCTAAAGACGTGCCTCTGAGTGCTATGTGAGCTTTAGATTTCGTGGAAAATGCACGTTTTTTTGCGTTGAATTCGTGCTCGCATGGAATTCAAATTCCTTTTACTGCCCTCTTTTCGCTTATTAGTGAGAGTCGAAATGACTCTTTGATCTTTCTTTACCTACCATTTTTTTTCTCCCGCATTTTCCTCTACTCCAGAGACGAAAAGAAGGAGGAAAATTTCGCGAAAATATTATGATCCGAAGAGAAAAGAAATTTATTTCTCCTGAGTGTCGAAAATATTCAAAGATCGCGGAGTCATCCTCTTTCTCAAAATGCTGGCGATCTTTCATCTTTCGCGAAATATATTTTGACGGTATGTTGGGGGAGTATAAAAATGACAGACCTGACCGGACTTAGTGTAGAGAGTTGAAAAATTGCCAGCTTCCTCTGAGGATCTAGTGAGAAATTTACGACGCTTTGCTGCTCCTTGGGAGAAGATTGTATTAAATTTCAGATTCTACATTGCGACATCTTGAATTAAGGTTTCAAGTTTGCTTTCTTGCCGAAGAGATACATAAAACAAGATCTTTCAGAATTTGGATAAATATGAAAGTCGAGATATGTGACAAAATTTAGTTTTATTTAACATAGTGCAAAGGGATTCAGAGACTTCAGGTATGTAGGCGGGTTGATGAATTAGCTTCACAGAGCGACACAACGGGCTATTGGGGATGGTTCGGGATCAATTCCGAAGGGAGAGATCGAGTACACCTCATTATTTTCAACCAGTCAATATCTGAGCTGGACCACTCTCCAAATTTCCGCACCACGCCAATGTAAGCGATGGTAGGAAGGTATGTAGTTGAATCTATGGTATGTATCTATGGTAGGTAGGTATGTAGTTGAATCTATGGTATGTATCTATGGTAGGTAGGTATGTAGTTGAATCTATGGTATGTATCTATGGTAGGTAGGTATGTAGTTGAATTAACGTGGCAGTGGTGCAAGTCAACGGGCTATTGGCGACGGTCAGCGAAAACCCCTTGTAATTTGATCAGATGACGAAATGAGCACCTGAACTGGCACCCACTCACGAATCTTCCACACTATGCGAACGTGAGGACATTTGAGGTCACACAGATTTAACATGCACCCCCTCACACACAAACACGACGATCTTTGGTTGGATTGAGTTTCGAACTTACAACCTTCCAGTTGCTAATCCGTATCTATTCGAACTGGGCTACATCTGCCCATGAAAGATCCGAGGACAACACCACGTACTTTTGAACCACGGTCAGATGACGAGGCCAACACCTGAACTTATACACAACTCTCCAAACGTCCACGCCATGCCAAAGCGAGGACACGCTGATTTAACGTACACCAGCACCAACGAACACGACGGTCTTTGTCTGGACCTAGTTTCGAAATAGCAACTCTCGGTTGCTAATTCATTGCTCTACCAAGCTTGCTACCACGGATCATAGGTTTATAATAATTATAATTGAATAATACATTATTACAGTGTCTCGCTTTTATGTGGTTGGTAGTTGCTAGTTGATTAACGTCGCACTGAAGAAGCACAACGGGCTATTGGCGACGATCCTGGATCAATCCACAAGATCTGAAGACAACGCCACACAATTTAGAACGACGGTCAGATGACGAGGTTAACACCTAAGATGCCACACCACTCTCCACACTTCCACACCAAAGTGAGGACATTTGAGACCAGGACATATTTAACGTGTACCAGGTTCCAAGATACGGCAGTCTTTGGTTTTATCGAGTCTCGAAATCTCAACCCTCCGGTTGCTAATCCATTACTCTTCCAACCGGATTACCGCGGCCCATATATTTGTGATAAATATAATTGAATACAAAGTGGTTTCGTTTTACTGAGTTTTCCGTCTATTTTATATTCGTAATATGTATTTTTAATCTGAAATGTTAAAATACGCGATAATGTAATAGTGGCACTGGTCACCATTAATTAAATTTTATTTTCTAACTAGTAGCAGACAATTTGTGTATTTGATTTATGTTACCACAACTTACTACTTACTTACAATGTTTGTAGTTAAGTATATTTCTATGATAAATCAAAGTGGTTGCGCTGAATACATTCTTGCTTGTTGGGAACGCTTTCGATAGATAAAAACGAAATATTTGAAGTTGAATAATTTGTTTTGTCTTATAAGATGAGTTATTTTACAGTAGTTATGTTTATTTAAATGTTATTCCCCAAACAAAATGGTGACCTTGCGTAAAAAACACACTGTATGTAATTCAAAGGTTATAAATCTATTTTTCAAATTATCTTAGCAAATATAGTTTAACTCTCCTGGTGGTTGTCTCGACGAGGTATCTCATCATTAGGAAAACTAACCGAAACTTGGCGGACGAGAAATCTCGTCATTAGAAAGAAAATAACCAAATCTTGATCTTGTCATCACAAAAAAGGAACGGCAGTATCTTGATGACGAAATATCTCGTCAAGTATTAGCAAAATTCTTCAGATCTTGATGGACGAGATATCTCGTCGAAACCATTTGGAGAGTTAATCCCGAAATCAGTTTGTTTGAAACTGCTAAAGTGTTTGTCTTTATGTCTTGGTTTACCTTCCAAGTACGATTTAAGCAAATGCAAAAACAAAACTCGGATCGCGTGAGTATAGAACAACAGGATGACAGAATCTCTTGACTGCCGTGACTAATAGAATTGAAATTTATCTGAAATATGGTCTATTTCATGAAAATTGTATTGCTGCTACGACACACGCTAAACTGACACGACATAGATGCATTACATGTGCACATTGTTCTGTAATCAATAATAATTTTGAATGGAAGGCATGTAAATATTTATCTTTTACCATATAACAATAGGAGAAGCTAAATCAATTGAAGAGATAGATTAATGTCAATAGATTGGTTGGTTGGTTGTTTTTTTATGGCGCAAGGGCCAATTCTGGCCAAACTGCGCCAAACATCGTCTAAAAGTCAATAGAATTCTACGAGGCATGCTAAATAAGATTATTGTATTTGATTAGATTCGATAGGTGCATTCAGCCACAAAATGAAATAAGATGATAGAATATATATTTTCTATGTATATCCTGGGAATTTTCGCATCGTTCAGCGCAAAGATCGTATTTCTGAATACTGAGTAGGTAGCTTAAGAGGACAGTAGACTTTGAAAGTCACCAAAGTGGATAAAAAATCGGTTTTGTAATTTTTACATTCAAATTTAATTGATATCAAGTTCTACGGATAGTAAAATTATTTTTTAATTACGATCATTTGGGAAAAGTTACATATACAAAAACATGAAAGATGTAGTAAATAAGTGTAGTAAGTCTATTGCAAAATGAGTTTTTCTCCAATTGAGAATTTTTGACATTCTTCTGATTTCCAAAATGTTCCATGCGCGCGTCTGGTTTTAATTTATATACTGTTTTATAATACTTGAAATCTCTTTAGTATATATCTAAGTAGAGCTATATAAAAATTTCACCACGGTTCCAAATTTTGAAATTTTGGTTGAAAATACTGCTAATTATACGCTTTTTTGCACAATTTTAAGTGTTTTCAAGTTCAAACAATTATATTTTTGCTTTACAATTGAGTAATACACTTAAATGAGAGAGTTAATTTTATTTATAAGTGTATAAACTGATATGTGAGGATTAAAAGTTTCACAATACATGGAAAAGCAATGCTCTATCGGACCTATCACTCTTGGCTAATATATGAAAATTTTTGATCATGCGTTATGCAATAGCTTCCCAATTATCAAACATTTTAGGACAAAACTTATACATGGACTTTAGTGGAAAATAAAATGTCTGCAAATTTCATAGCAATTGTATAACTGCTAAGGTTTGCTTTGAAATTCTACCTTCCACTTAAAGTGACTAATTTTGGGATAATTGCCAGATGTAATTAAATCATAGTAAAAATACTGACTGGTTCGGATGATTGTTGCAGGAAAAATGTAGATATCAATATTAAGCTCCGATGAGAAGGCAATTGACCTTGGGAAAGTCTACTTTTGAAAAGGTGTGAGATATTGTTAGGAGGCTGACATACCCATGAATGGTAATCGAATGCTGACACCCCCCTCGACAAGGAATTTTCACTGCTGTCGCTATCGGCACCAAACGATAAACTTAGAACTAAAATTCGTGCTTAGGACACAAATTGTGCAAGTGATTTGTTTGCGTTATCACCAGTCCTCTAATTTAACAAATAGACTCGTTTAAAACCACGTGACTCGACTGACAATTTCTGAGAACAGGACTACACAGGCCTTAGGTCGGAGAAGACTGAATTGTTAGAACTAAACTATGCAAGTGTAAATCATTTGACTCCTTATAATTTAGGCGATGATTTTAGCATCAATAATTCAAGGAAATAACGCATTTTCGTTTGTCGTCTTGTGAAAAAGTTTTTCGTATAATATTCGCACCAATATTAGAACACAAAACTGATCCAAACTATATTTTAAAATTAGATTTATGAAATGACAATTATTTTTTGATATGCCAAAATATGTGCTTTCGAACTAAGGGTGAGGCATATCTAAGCCCTTATTTTTCAATATCCTATGGATTTCTCATATCACTACCTCCTTTTTCTAGACCGAGGCATAATAACCCGTTGTGTTGCTCCAGTGCGACGTTAATTAAAATACCTCCCTACCTACCTAGACCGAGTTGTCTAAGTTAGCGATTTCCAACTGGGTCCGCAGTAGCCCGGTTGGAAGAGTAACGGATCAGCACCCGAGGGTTGCGAGTTCGAATCCAACCAAATACCGTCGTGTACAAAGGAGGCTGGTGCACGTTAGATCTGTCGTGGCCTTAAATGTGCTAACGTTGGCGTGGTTGCCATGTTTGGAGAGTGGGGTGCCAGCTTAGGTGTGACCTCGTCATCTGACCATGGTTCAAAATTACGTGGTGTTGTCCTCGGATTTATCCCATTAGGTTTGATCCCGAAACCTCGCCAATAGCCCGTTGTGTTGCTCCAATGCGACGTTAATTAAAACTGGCGACGCTGGTGTGTCTTAGGGATGGTCAATGTGGTTTAAATAGTGTAAGGTAGGGAGGTAGTTGAATGAGCGTCGCACTGGAGGAACAAAACGTGCTATCGGCGACTGTCCGGGATGAACCCGGAAGGGAAAGGTCCAAGGACAAGGCCTCGTAATTTTGAACCACGGTCAGATGACGAGGTCAACACCTGAGCTGACACCCCATCTACTACACCAACTTCCAACTACTCCAACTTGAGGACATTGGAGGCCACGGCAGATTTAATGTGCACCAGCCCCCACATACGCGAGCGAGGTCTTTCGTTGGATCGAGTTTCGAATTGGCAACCCTTCTGTTGCGATTCCGCTACTCTTCCAACTGGGCTACCACGGAACTAGATAATATCTATGATGAAATAATAGAAAGCTTAAACGATATTTATGTAGGAAACTTGATGAAAGCGTTCGTGTCATAGATCATTAAATTATTAATAAATATGAGATTTTCTATGTTTGGTTACGCCAATAATATATTTAACTTTTTATTTACATTTAAAATTATTAATATAGGTGTAGTTTTCAGCTGAGTTAGATTGAGTTTTGTATTACTGAGTGTTAGAGAGATTTTTCTGAGACATGTACTTATGAGTTATGAGATTTATTAATTGACTCACTATTCTAAGTGTTCTGAGTTGTAAATATTCATGGAGAAAGAGGCATAGCAAGGGTATATTTCAATGAGCACCTCATTATTTAGGATAACTCAACAAAAGATAATAAGCAATTGATTATCAGTAAGGAATTTCTAGAGCCCCTTGTATTCCTACCTCAACGGGATGTACAGCTAGTTAAATATATAACTTTAATGATTTTCAGTTTACTATTTTGAACACGAACTCTAACTATTTGACTAGTATCCTTAATTAGTACATTGGGCAAGAACTCGTCTTTGTCTTTGTATACAAGCTTAGTGGGCAAATACTCGAACTGTTAAAAGAAAGGGTTCTTTACTTTATTTTTAACGAATTCCGACTAATTAAACAATGGATGAGTTAAATTCCCCCTACCTGCTTTTGAAGTAATCCGTATGAACAACACCATGGTAATTTGCTTTTATTCAATTTATGGACTTGCGGATTTGAATAAAATTTTGTAATACAAATTGAGCCTATATACTCAAACGGTTCTGCCTCACATTATCCAACTCAAACAGAATATAAAGTGAAGTAGATATGAATAGTAAATACTCTCATTAAACCACTTTTGAGATTTTCCATTCAAATGTCTTCGTATATAGAAAGATTCAATAGTATGACGGAAACCGTTTGATAGAGTACTCATAAATTGCTCTTCACTTGTACCAGCGACCTTAAAATGAAATAGCTTCATGTTATTTCTTCCAGTTGCTCGGTTTGAAGATCTGTTACGTGGTTGTGGGTAAAAACATGAATCCTAAACTATTGATTGGTTAAAATGATTATCCACCGTGATCAAAAGCACTAGTCTGCGCTTGCATATGTCGATTTGTGATTTAATTTTAGAGATCTTACGACATCGACTCCGCCCACATGGTCCGTCTATTTCATTAAAAGGTCTATGCGTTGTACCGAGTAACGTATTACTGTATTATTTTTATTTTTATTAACAGCAGGTGAAATATACAGCACCAAACAGTTGGAAGTCGAAAAATTAAATGCATCGATAGAACATCGTTTATAACTTTCAAAAGCGTCTCTCTTGGTTACGACGAGATATCTCGTCCATCCCGATTTGATTATCTTTGCTAATGACGAGATATCACGTCATTCGATTTTCCGATTCTCTTTATGATGACGAGATCACGATCTGGTCAGTTTTCTTCTAATTACGAAAAATCTTGTCCATGAAGATCTGGTCAATTTTGCTAATGACGAGATATCTCGTCTTGAAGGTATTGGCGATTCTTTTTATGATGACGAGATCAAGATCTGGTCAGTTTTCTTTTAATAACGAGATATCTTGTCCATGAAGATCTGGTCAATTTTGCTAATGACGAGATATCTCGTCTTGAAGATATTGGCGATTCTTTTTATGATGACGAGATCACGATCTGGTCAGTTTTCTTCTAATTACGAGAAATCTTGTCCATGAAGATCTGGTCAATTTTGCTAATGACGACATATCTCGTCTTGAAGGTATTGGCGATTCTTTTTATGATGACGAGATCAAGATCTGGTCAGTTTTCTTTTAATAACGAGATATCTTGTCCATGAAGATCTGGTCAATTTTGCTAATGACAGGATATTTTGCCTCATCAAGGTATTGCCGATTTTGGTGGAGATGTCGAATCCGGGGCACTAGCGATTTATCGCCAAACATGGTAACCTTGGTGTTTTGATTCAGCTTTATGCAAAAGGTTTTTCGCGTAGGAGAGTCCACGTTTTTTTATGAACATACTGGCTTTGGACGCCATCTTGATTTGGCGACAAATATTGCTTGGCGACAAACGTGCCCCGGATTCTACATCTTTACCCCGATTTTTTTTATGATGACAAGATCAAGATCTCATCAGTCTTCTTCTAATAACGAAATATCTTCTCCATGATCTGGTCAATTTTGCTAATGAAACGAGACACCTCGTCTAGACAACCACCATCTGGGTTAAACGCTCTCGTATACGTATGTACGTAACTTTTAGTTTCTCTCAAACGATCGAACCAAAAATCACAACTGAGAGATAGATTCGATAGAAATCTTTTCTATTGTTATTCTTTTATACCTATGTTAATAAACGTATTTTTCTTTCTAAAATTTAAATCCCTTAATAATGGCGTAACTGACCTTCAGTTACTTTCGTCCGTGATGTTCAATAATGTTTTATCATACAACAATAACAACAAATACAATATCCCATTCAATACTTCCCTTCGGATCATATCTTCTTTAGGTGTTTACGGGCTTCACGAACGCGCGAGGTTTCCTAGTGATTTATTTTTTCCTATGGGGCTTACTGCTTCTGGTAAACATGTGGATCGCGATCTCAGGATGTCCGAATGATCTTTCTTCTCTCCATCCTTTCTTTTCACAATTACTTGACACTATGTCTTGTATTTGGCGTAACTTGGCTAAACCTGATCCATGCGCTATAAAACTCCACGCCAACCAACCCATGGGGTTTACTTTCTTTAGTAAACAGGTTCGCGCTCCCGGGATATCTAAACAATAATCTTTTTCTACTTTCATTCCACTACTCTGTTCCCAATCCCTCTTTTGTCCCTTTCACGAAAATTTTTACTTGACGTTGTCTTGTGTTTGGCGCAGCTTGGCCAAATATGGCCCTTGCACCATAAAACTTCTAAACATGCAACCAACCCGTTCAATATTAGGTTGAGTGGTTTTGGGTTTTATGGCGCAAGGACCATACTTGGCCATTCTGCGCCAGACAATATCAAGAAATAGAAATACACACGCAAGGAAAGTTTTACTGACATAAAAGAGAGGAATCGCACCTATACCGCCTTTGACTCTCAGATTGCTAACACAGTGGACACACCCACTGAGCCACAACGACCCCTATTTCAACACTAGGAGGTCCATTTCCTTATACAAAGACTTCTCTACACACCACCGGCATTTGACTCAGGTAGGAAGAAACACAGAGAGGCACTCGAGTTTCCAAACGGGAAAATCGCAAGCAGTCTATTCCCTCAAAGAGAAATGCAATTCGGAAAAGGGCGAAAAAGGGAAAGCTTATATCTTTTATACGTTTCCTAAGGCCATGAATATCCTGTGGGCAAGCGGAGTGCATTTCCATTCGCCGTCATTCATCATCCGTGATGTGCATTTTCATTCAAAGCTATTCAGTGATGACACCCATTATCGCTGTGAATGCCCTCGACACCCCCCGGACTGGGGTGATAGAGAAGTCATTTCGAGTGCGGAGTGGAGCACTTTTGGGAAATTTCGGGACATTTTGGGCGTTGGAACGTGTTGATGGAATACGATTTCGAGCAGTTGGAGGGTGGGGGGAAGAACTGTTTTTAAGTTCGGAGGGGGGAATTTGTATGACGTTGCAAATGGTGAGAGCGTGTCTTGGAATTGATCAGGATGTGCAACGGTGAAAGTTGGATTGATTTTTGTGTGTTGAGGATTCCATGTACAGAAACACATGATTATATCAGGGTAGAATGGATTGAAGAGTAGCGTATTAGCAATCGGAGGATCGCGAGTTCAAAACTCGATCCTACCAAAGACCGTCGTTATCGTGGGTGCTGGTGCATTGTCCTTACTGTGTCCGTCGTTATACGGGTTAACGTATTGTCCTTATTGTGTCCGTCGTTATACGGGTTAACGTATTGTCCTTATTGTGTCCGTCGTTATACGGGTTAACGTATTGTCCTTATTGTGTCCGTCGCTATACGGGCTTACGTATTGTCGTTATATATGGTATATACGACGGTATATACTTTATATACGACGGGAACGGTATATATGTTATATACGACGGTACAATAACGACAATAGGTCGTTAATGTATTGTCATATACAGTACCATAATTAATGTGGGTTTGTTGAGGATTCCATGTACGGAAACACATTATTATGTCAAGGTAGCCTGGTTTGAAGAGTAGCGTATTAGCAACCGGAAGGTCGCGAATTCGAAACCCGATACTAAATACTTTCATTATAGTGAGGGTTGGTGCACGTTAAATCTGACATGGCCTCAAACGCCCTCACTTTTGTGTGGTATGGAAGTCAAGTTGCTTAGTGTGGACCGGAAATTTGGAGAGTGAGGTGCCAGGTCATCACGTCATCTGACCGTGGTTCAAAATTACGAGGTGTTGTCCTCGGATATTTCCCTTTGGAATTGATCCCAGATCGCCACTAATAGCCCCATGTGTTGATCCAGTGCTACGTAAATTGAACTACACACCAACCAACTACGTTAAATCTGTCGCGGCAACAAATGTCTTCGTGTTGTCGCGGTGTGGAAGTTTAGAGAGTGGGGTGCCAGTTCGTATATTGACCTCTTGTCATCTGACCCTTGGTTCACAACTACAAGGTGTTGTCCTCGGATCTTTTTCTTCGGGACCGATTCCGGGCCGTCGACAACAACCCGTTGTGTTGCTCCAGTTCGACGTTAATTCAACTACCTATCTATTCTCCGTAACTACTACCTATTCTCCGTAACTACCTATTCTCCGTGATTACCTACCTATTCTCCGTAACTACCTACCTATTCTCGGTAACTACCTATCTATTCTCCGCAACTACCTACCTATTCTCCGTAATTACCTTTTCTCCGTAACTACCTATTCTCCATAACTACCTACCTATTCTCCGTAATTACCTATTCTCCGTAACTACCTATTCTCCATAACTACCTACCTATTCTCCGTAACTACATATTCTCCCTAACTAACTACCTATTCTCCGTAACTACCTACCTATTCTCCGTAACTACCTACCCCCCCCCCTATTCTCCATAACTATCTATTCTCCGTAACTACCTATCTATTCTCCGTAACTACCTACCTATTCTTCATAACAACCTACCTATTCTCCGTAACTATCTATTCTCCATAACTACCTATTCTCCGTAACTACCTATTCTCCATAACTACCTACCTATTCTCCGTAACTACCTATTCTCCGTAACTAACTACCTATTCTCCATAACTACCTATTCTCCGTAACTACCTATTCTCCGTAACTACCTACTTATTCTCTGTAACTTCCTATTATCCGTAACTACCTATCTATTCTCCGTAACCACCTACTTATTCTCCGTAACTAGCAACCTATTCTTCGTAATCAGTTAGTAATTTAGAAAGTCAACGGAACAGAGTTCCTATGTAATCTCTTGAGGCTCTTGATGTTTAAATTAATTTCCTTTGTGGATAAGTACTTGTGTAGTAGGTTAAAATGATCAATGACTACATATGCCGGTACTAATGGGATCCTTTCCCGAATAAACTCATAATGACCTATAATTCTTGAATTACTTACATAATTATTGACATAATACTGCATTAAATGAGATATCAGAATAAATTTCACATACTCACTCTACAAAATGTGATAAATGAATTTCATTGTTACTCGGTTCCGTGCATGAAACTGAACTGCCCTTCTACCCCATCAAGTTTTAAAATAATGTAACAATTGTGGAATGTGTTTATTCAACAAACTTAGATAGATAAGTCACCTTTAATCGGTAAACATATTTTAGGACTTCCTAAAAGATTACTTTTCAATGCAAAGCTATAACATACGTATATTGAATTACATCTTGATACATGGGTTCGGAGTATTAACACCGATTTCACGATGTCTTCTATAAACCAGCGAAGCAATATACATAAAATGGATAGTACAAAACCAGTAAGTACAGAAGATGAATCAAATTTTCTTTAAGAGAATACGAAAAATGTTCTCTCCGCTGTAGTAGAGGTGCCAAGGTAGCAAAGTTGGAAAAGCAACAGATTAGCACTCAGAGGGTTGCGAATTCGAAACTAGGTTCAGCCAAACACCATGGTATGCGCGGGGGCTGGTGCAAGTCAAATCTGTCGTGGCCTCATATGTCCTCACATACTTCATCATATGTCTGCGAAAAGTATTTGTTATGCTTTCATTCCAAAGTATCACGGAAACTTTTTCATAATTTCATAAATTATTTAAAATTAAAAAACATTCCCTTCACGTGTAATCTGTTTTACAAAGGTAGATAGGTAGGTAGTTAATTAGTTCAACACTGGGGCAACACAACGGGCTATTAGTGACGGTCCGAAAAGAAGGGAAAGATCGAGGACAATCGAGGATCGTCATTTTGAACAATGGTCATATGACGAGGACAACACCTGAACTGGAATCCTACTCTCCAAACTTCCACACCATGCCAACGTAAGGGTATTTGAGGCCACGACAGATTTAACGTACACTAGCATCCACATACACGACGCTCACGTGTAATCTATTTCACAAAGAAGCTTCTCATCTTAGGATGATAAATTCTTAAACTTTTTTCTATGAATTTATACTCTATATTTACCTACCTTTAAAATAGAATGCATGAAACTTGCGTGTATCGTTAAGTACTACAGTATACTGTGTTATGAACTCGCAAACAAGTCCTATTCTACTAACTGGTATTTTGGGTCATCTCAGATCTGTTTGGTATCATTTCTACAGGATGACAGGCCGTAGTGTTAGGGAGATGCAGTGGTAACTTGGAGATACGAGTGCCCCAACATACTTTTCTGAGATACGAGCCGTCACTAGGTCGATTTTTTGCCTTGAGTTACGAGCCAGAATTTGAGATACGAGCTTGACGTCACAACCACCACTCCACTCAGATTCCCGTCTTGTGCGTCATTCAGTTCACATGTTTACCTCACCTGATGACAGTTAACGTCTGTCACAAAAATCAATTAATTTCTTAATTTGGTTTGACATTTATTGTCAACTGCCACAGGAAGGCCCGAGTCCCTGTTATTTTTTAAAGTTTTCTTTTCTCTTACCAGATGCGTCAATTTTAAAAACGGGGTGATGTAGTTATTTAGCTAATTTTTTTCGTATAACCATGAGTCCAAAAGTGAGTTTAAAGAACAGTGGTGAGAAAAAGAAAAAGGTAATACCATAAAATTAGAGTGAGATAATAGACAAGCATGAGAAAGGCGGAGTAATAGACTTGGCAACGCAGTACAATCGCACTACTTCTATATGTACTATTCTGAAGCAGGACTCGATGAAGGCTATAACTCCAGCTACAATATTTTTCATTATAAATACATTATTATAAAATAATTGGAGTGTTTTTTTTTGGGGGGGGCTGGTACGAATTCATCTCATTTCAATTAATTTCAATGGGGAAAATTGATTTGAGATACGAGCATTTTGACTTACGAACTCGGTCATGAGATGAATTAAACTCGCATCTCAAGGTACCACTGTATTTTGAACTATACTTGCCAATGCCACACAGATGAACTGATGGAAATGAGGTAACATTTCGGTAACGGTAATGGTTAGAGGACAAACAGACGAAATGTATTGAGTATTGACCAAGAACAAAGTCAATACCCCGATGCATTAGTCTTAATATAGAAAATAATGGAAGCTACCTTTAGTATTATGACTAAATAATGCAGTGTACGTTATGTTTATAGGCAATTAATTGTATGATAATCATACTCATGGTGAGATCAGAGTGTAAAGCTGAGAACCACATGTTGGATATTACAGTACAAACAAAACATGTGTATTTTACTGCGTATATTTCAGCTATATAAGGAATGAAACAAATGTTTGTTTTCTGCATTGGATAGATATGCTCTTTCGCTTGAATATAGAGGTGCTTATAAAGTCTGTATCTCCAATTGCCCATTAATTATGGACTGTGGTAGCCCGATTGGAAGAGGTGGATTAGCAACCGGAAGGATGCGAGTTCGCAATTCATTACAATTTAAGTCCGTCGGGCTGATGCATGTTAAATCCTTCGTGGCCTCAAATGTCCTAACGTTGGCGTAATGTGAAAATTTGGAGAGTGGGGTGCCAGCTCAGGTGTCGACCTTTTCATCTGACCGTGGTTTGAAATTGCGAGGTGTTATCCTCGTATCTTTCCCTTCGGAATGGATCCCGGATCATCGCAATAACCCGTTGTGTTGCCTCATTGCGATGTTAATTCAATTACCTAAAGAAATGCTCTTACACTTGAAATTGAGTGATGCTTAGCAAAACTGTATCAACCACATTGTAATTATCGTACTTATCGTCCTATTAAACCACATAAAATGGCATAGTTATGATAAATCGTATTGGACATGATTGAAACATGTACGTGGTGTTGTCACATAAGCCGAATATGAGTGCAGCTGACGGTTTGTTGTAATGAGACTGAGCGGCAAGGAATATTGAAGTTGTAATAGAAATGGTGCATGTCTGTTATCACAAAGCTTCAGACAATGGTTGGAAGAAATATGCATTCCATTGGCAATTCAACTACTCATCGTGGATCATCCATCTAAGTGTGCGCCGACTGGAGGAAAGCGCCATCTGGATTTTAATAGAAGCGCCATCTGGAATTTATCAGAAGCGCCATCTGGCTTGCTTTTTTTCTAAGTGAGCTCGTTGGCATTCACCAATTTAGCAAAACGTGTGAAAGACAGTGCCAACTTTGTCTACCAAAAAGTATTTTATGGTGGAGTCAAGCACCATCTGGAATTTAACAGAAGTGCCATCCGGAATTTATCAGAATCGCCATCTGGAATTTATCGGAAGCGTCATCTGGCTTGTTTTTTCTAGGTGAGCTTGTTCGCATCACCAATGGATTCACCAATTTAGCAAGACGTGTGAAAAACAGTGCCAACTTTGTCTACCAAAAAAGTATTTCATGGTGGAATTGGGTTACACTGTTACTACTATATTGTAATTAATTTTTGTAGTGGTGGCTAAGGTCCCCACAACATAATATTGCATCACTTATTCCTTGCAGCTCTTTCCGCCGGGTAAATACCAACGTATTTAACATCTATATAATCCATCAGACTCAATTTCGTTCAAAATTACGAGGTGTACTCGGATATTTTCCTTCGGGACTGATCCCAGACCGTCGCCAATAGCCTGTTGTGTTGCTCCAGTGCGACGTAAATTCAACAACCAGCTGTCAACAGTCGTTTCGTGCATGTGAGATGGCAAACTACAAACAATTTGCACCACCATGAGAGTGTTAGAGTCCATCTCCCACGAGTTGGTCTGTTGAGTCAGGTGGTTTTGAAGGATTCTTTTCCTAAAATTATGGGACTAATGGAACGCAAACAAAGCGCTTCACATTGCATAAACACAACTTCAGGAATTGAGTTAAAAGTTTTGAGAACATATTTGTACATGGTTACAGTACCTAAAGGAAAACCCTAGTAACTAGAAAAATATTCCGAATATATACAAGATCTTGGTATCCTATGAAAGCTGAGTTGGGAAATATTTTGAAGTAATAAAAAGTGATATTTTGGTCGATTTTCGTGATTTCTAGTGTATATATGCACTTCAAGTTGATGGGTTTCGCTTACAATTTTAGACGACACATCTTTTAGCATCTTATATTACCACTCTTGCTCCTCAATAACCGCCTATTTTTCTTGTGTGGGGGAGCAGTGTAAAACTAAACCTTTTTAAACTAAAAGGAGGAACAGACTGCAAATAGTTGATAGTGGAGATTGAAGGAAGCTGCTGGCAAAAGTAGAGCTTGATATAGTCAAATTCGTAGACACGGTGGACTCATCCTTCTCATTTGTGATTATTTTTAAGTTTGCAGATTGATTGATATTAATTATAAGCGAAAAGATATAAATTATAAAGATTAAAATATAATTAATAAAAAGATATATAAATGAAAGCTATTTAGTGTGTTTATAGGGAATATATTTTTGTTGCTTCATTTAGAAAACCGGATGCCGAAAAAATGTGTTTTTGAAAAGGGGATGGTAGGTAGGTAGTTGAATTAACGTCGCACTGGAGCAACACAGCGTCCTATTGGCGACGGTCCGGGATCAATCCCAAAGGGAAATATCCTAAAAAGGGGTGAATTAAAAATGTTTGGGAAGCTCGGATTAAATTTCTGGTTAACCAGACTTTTCTATTTGTGTATAATGTTCTTGCAAGTGCTCATTTTTTGGATTATTCTGAATACCCTATTAAAATAAGACTTTCCTGTTCTTAAATTACATGAAATATCTTTTATTTATATAGTGAGATAGTTATTATGTCAATACTACTGTAGCATAACATCGCATTAAACTTAGTCATTTCGAGATACTGCTGACTGACGATATACATTTTTTTAAATATCACTGTATATACTATAGTTGAATCCCACTTAATATCTTTCTAAGTATTATAACTTATTTATTATTCATAACCAAAACTTCAAAGTAGATGGCAAGAAAAATTCAAATCTCGTACTAATCAGTAGATCTTAAATTCTTTTTTTAATGTGTTAGATTTCAAGGTATACTAGAAACTACTTTTTCAAACTACATCAAAAATCTTCGGAAAACGTACAAAGTAAAAACAGAAAAATTGCTTAGATTCATTGATTTATCTGAGTTTACTTTTAAGAGTATTAAAGGAGAATGAAGGGAAATGGTATTTTTTATGTTGTGTGTCAAATAAAATAAAACTCCGAATAGCGTAGGCCTTTTTTTATACACAGATAGCAGATAATCGATATGCTTTTAGAGAGATTGTAGCGTAGGTGGGACGTTAGTACACACTACTTTTGAAATGGAAAGTCACAAAAAGTATCTCCGTTTTAAAAGCTACTGGGAAAACGTAATAAATCTCTTATTTATTCATATTTTTCAGAAGATAAAGGTAACATTATATCTAATCATTCGCTGTTGCCTCTTCTTTTAATAGATATTTTACGAATGCAGCAGAGTAAATTTGATTTTTAATTTTGTCATCCTGAAAAGTAGAATCTTATCAAGATTATAAAGTATACGTATTTTTGTAAAAATTGATATCACTCTTTATCAATATTTCTATAAGAAGGTAGATATGAAGGTAGGTATTTAATTAACGTCGCACTGGATCAACACAACGAGCTTTTGGTGACAGTCCGGGATCAAACCCGAAAAGATAGATCCGAGGACAACACCATGTAATTTTGAATCATGTTGTTATGACGAGACACCTGAGCTGGCACACCACTCTCCAAACTTCCTCACCACGCCAACGTCAGGACATTTGAGGCCACGACAGATTTAACGTGCACACGACGATCTTTGGTTGTATTTGAACTCAAAACCCTCCGGTTGCTAATCCGTTACTCTTCCAATAGGGCTACCGCGGCCCAGCGTTTGCTCACTGGAAGCCGACTCGTGGAAGAAGGTAAGCAAATATGATATTTTTACTCTTTCTTAAGGTCAAAGTAAAAAATGCATCTCATCTTTATTTTTATTTCCCTCTAATTTTTTGTATGATTATTTGTCATAGTCGTAGTTTATTATCGAGGTTTTGATGATTTATTTTTTATTTGAAAGTCATCGAAATCTTAACCTATCTGTTGCTATCTCCCTTTAGAAAACAAAATGGCTTACGTTGTACCTTCGGACCCTCTAAGGTTATGTACCTTCGGTACGTTTGTGTCCGCAGATACATCGGCTATTTTTTAAATTTATTTTTATTATTAATTCGTCATTATTTTTGGTTTTTCTTTGTATTTCCCTACAAAATAACGTTTTATTTTTGGTTTTCTGTAAAAACCATATAATAACATAGTTGTAAAGTTATAAAGAAGTTATAGGTCCAACAAGAGAGTTTTTAAATTGATTTTTTTTAGATACGAAATCACAAAAATTGGCTATAACGCCTCGGAGTAAGGAGGGAAAAAAACTTTTTATATTATGTTCGCAAGGAAATTTGGGTTTGTCCATAGGTATATCAGGTTGTTGTATCTAAGAACAAAAATTACATCTCCAAATTTTGAATTTTAAAAATTAAATATTCAAAATTTTAGATTTTAAAAAATATGACTTTATACACAAAGGTTTAGAATATAACCTGGGCGTTTTACTGGGTAAAAATATGTTTCCCAGCGGCTGAGAAAAATTAAAATGCGAATTTTGTCCGTGTACAGCAGTCTCCCCTACCTTTGCCCTACATTCAAGAAATAGTATATTTATCAAAACAAGGAACTATTAATAAAGTTTATTTCTCGTCATACCTTACTTATTAAATGAAATTTAATGCTCCCTATAGTTATTCGATATTGTTCTATTTTTTAGTACATTCTTCTTTCGTGAAAGGCCTTTTAACACAAGCTTTTTCAAAGCTTGCATATTAAGTTAAAGCAAGGATTGAACCATAGAAATTGTAATCCGTCTATATTTGAGAAGCGTTCCATTTGTATTAAATCAATCCTTTGGGATCTAAAGCCGTCTTTCTCTTCCGAAAGGTTAATTTAAGCTATAGAAATTTGAAATGAGTCTTGTTTTTATTTTCAATCTACGCGACGGAAAAAAACACATTGAAAGAGACGTGTTTGTTGATCTTTTCCCTCCCTTAAAACGTCAGGCCACTGAGGGGAAAGTAAAATAGAGGGCAAAAACAGTGGTTTTGACGTGAATACTCAGACTCAATTTTGGATTGTGGAATGAATGAAGCAGATATAGGAAGTTTGAACGATTGTTTATTGCAACTATTCAACAATAAATTTACAGTTTAAACGATTAAAGAGCAATTTGATATTAATATTGAAGGATAATTTTATTGATTAAGTGTCTGTAACACACAGTAGCGTTGTTCGGTAGTTTTCGAAAGAAGTAACACTGATCCAAAGATCGCCCAGCAACGTAGAATTTCGACTTATTGCGAACACCTTCCCCGCGCTCAGTGCGAATGCGCACTCGGTTCGAAGGTCATATCAGATCCTTCTTAAACACGACACTATATTTATCTTCTGTGTGCTTCTTCTAGTTCTGAAATCAAGACAAAACAGTTGTAAAGCTTTTTTAACGCTCAACTTTCCATGCGTGCCTTCCAGTAGTGTTCCGATTTTAAAGACGAATTCACGTCAAAAACTCCAGCCATGACAAAAAGCCCTTTGTTTTGCTAGATTCATTTACAAAAATCAGAACAAACATTAATATTTACTCGTCTAATGCACCTGTTATACCTATATATAAGAAATACTGTTTTACCACTCTTGAAGCAAGAAGCTTGATTAATAAATTTCATTTTCTCGTCATACATCATTTATTAACTAAATTAAATATTTCCGATAGTCACTCAGCATTCTATCATTTATTTGAAAATATTATGCTCTCATCTAACCCAAGCTTATTTAAAGCTTAAATATTTACACAGAACAAGGACTGAACCATAGAATTTTTAATCCTACACACTTGCGAAGACCGTTCCATTTGTATCAAAACAATCCTTTGCGATACTTTGCTCGTCTGTCTCTCTTCTTCAATTTTAAAAGGTTAATTACAGCTATTGAATTTTTTAAACCGATCCTTAGTTTTTCTTTTCAATCTATCCAAAGGAGAAAAAACACATTGAAATATAAAAGTTGTTAATTTTTTTCTCTCCCTTCAAACGTCCCACTGAGGGGAGTAAAAAACTCCAGCCATGACAAAAACAAAACAACAACCTTTGTTTTCCTGCATTCATTTGCAAGAATCAGAATACTCATTTACCCCTCCAAGTGTTTCGACGAGGTATCGCGTCCAAGATCTGGTCTATTTTGTGTATTCGACGATATATCTGGTCGATACAAAACTGATTTATTGCTCCAAGCGAGAATGAAAATCCAAGCAGGAAAAACAAATTGTCCCTTCCCCAGAAGAGATGACAGTTTGGAACAGGTTTTTGCATCGCAGGCTAGCCACTAACTACAGAGCAGTTTTAGACACGATAAACCACCAGGAGGGTTAACATTTACTCGTCTAGTGCACCATCGCAAATAAAAGACAGTCCTTTTTCCAGTCCTTTCTTTAACAGTCCTTTTTCCATATTTAAGTTGTACGTATGCCCTATGCTTAACCCTCTAAGTGGTTTCGACGAGATATCTCGTCCATCATCACTAATGACGAAATATATCGTCATCAAGATATTGCCGATTTCTCATGGTGACGCTAACAAGATCTGGTCATTTTTCTTCTAATGAAGACATATCTCGATCATCAAGATCTGCTAATGGTGATTCTAATGACCAGATACCTCGTCAAGAGGAGGGTTAAGAAATACTATATTTACCAATCTTGAAGCAAGAAGCTTTATTAATAGAATATTTTCTCATCATACATAATTTATTAACCGAAATTAAATGTTTCCAACAATCTTTCAGCATTCTTGCCATGCATTTTGAAATATTCTCTCTTCGTTTAATGTCTTTTACTACAAGCGTTTTTACAGCTTAAATCTTTGATGGGCGTTAAAAACAGTACAAATAAAAAAATGACATTTTTAGGAGAACAAAAACCATTCAATATATCATGTTGCGAATGAATAAAACTTGTTCTGCACCTTATGTCTGACAACTTTAAAGGGGAAATTTAGAGAAGTTTTGGATATGGCCCAGTGACAAAATTAAGTTACTTGTACTGTTCGTACCAAGAAAATAGTGCACATCACAACTGACTTGTACTGTTATTCCGCCCATCAAAGAAATATTAACAAAGATTCAACCAGAGAAATTTTAATGCTTCGAACGTTTGCCAAGTGCTCCATTTGTATCAAACCAATCCTTTGGGATCCAAATCCCGTCTCTCTTCCGATTTTTAAAAGGTTAACTATAGATAAAAGTTTTAAACGGGTACTTTGTCTCTTTCTTTTCTATCTACCCAACGTGAAAAAACATATTGGAAAGGACGTGTTTGTTAATTTTTTCTCTCCTTCAAACGTCAGACCAGGGTAAAAAAAACTCCAGACATGGCAAAAACATCACAACAGACATCACATCGTTTTGCTCCCCTCAGGGGCATATCTTTAGGGCTACACGAACTCGTGGTACCTTAGTGATCTATTTTCCCCATGGGGTTTACTGCCTCTGGTTAAGCATGGGGTTCGCGATCCTAGGATAAAAGTGATATTTTCTTCTTTATTCTCTCCATTCTTTCTTTTCACAATAACTTGACTTTGTCTGTTTTGTGTTTGGCATATTGACCAAATATGGCCCTTGCACCGCAAAACTTAAAACCAACTAACCAACCATTGTTTTGCTATATTCATTTACACCAATCAGAACATTCATTAACCTTGTGAGGATTCATTGATGGACCCCTCAATTAACCCTCCCAAAGGCAAACTCGCCGACAAGTCGTAAATCTTAAAACCAACTAACCAACCATTGTTTTGCTATATTCATTTACACCAATCAGAACATTCATTAACCTTGTGAGGATTCATTGATGGACCCCTCAATTAACCCTCCCAAAGGCAAACTCGCCGACAAGTCGTAAAAGAGCCGGACAATACGTTTCCATCTCTCTGGCGCCAGACGGTCGGGACTTGGATCAAAGACCAACAAAAGAGAATTCGTTCCGGAAAGCGCCCAGGTGATTAGGAGTGCACCTGCCAGGTGATTAAGTCCACCTGCTAGGTAATCAAGCCACCTGCGCTAAGTAGCTGATCCCATTTTACGTCAGACAGTCACCATCGAATCAGCAACCTCAAAAACGAACAAATTAAAAACGAACCAATTAAAAGTAAGAACCAATCAAGAACGAACCAATCGAAAGAACCACCAGCGAACAAAGGCTGCGAGGTTTCAAAAAGAAAAGCAAGGAGTCGAATCGTCAGTTCTTGCCTGTGATCTCGATCGATCAGCTTGACTCAGCGACCCTTTGAGCGGTCACTCCTTAGGGAGAAAAGCATTGTTAAAAGACGGTTCTCTCACCCCGAGAGTACGCGTTCTTGTAGCCTGGCGTAGGCTGCCCATCTCGAGTCTTGCTTGTGTTCCCGTGCTAGCGGCTTGGCTCAGCGACCCTTTGCGCGGTCAACCCCCTTTAAGGAGCTCTTATTAATTTGGAAGACGGTTCTCTCACCTTGAGAGTACGCGTTCTTGTAGCCTGGCGTAGGCTGCCTATCTCGAATTCCTGCTTTGTTATCGGTCGAAAGATTTGATCCAGCGACACCAGCGGAGCCGTGCCTGTCTTGTGCTGATCCGACGACCCCAGTGGAGCCGATCCCTGATTGTGCCGAACCGACGACCTGCGAAGAGTCCGGTACCGACTTATCATCCGGCAGTGAACCTGAATTGACCCGTCGTCCCGTGAGGATCCGGTGCTGATCTTGTGTAATCGTCACCCGACGAGTAGAATGTCATCTAGAGACTGTTGAGATACCTTTCTCCCACTCAGAGACTTTCGCGCGTACCCGAGATTATGACATCGAATTCGTGAAAGTGCCTTGTATATAAACCTTCATCTAATCAAGAAATTGTTGTGAATAAAATTAATGTTTATTATTTAAGCTAGACTGTTCTCTGTAGATTTGAATCTACCACGCTACCAGAGAAGTTATTACAACCTTTACTCGTCTAGTGCACCATCGAAAATTAAAGAGTACGAGTCATTAGACATTTTATCCGTCCTATTCCCATATTATAACCAATTCCTTATGTTTAAACCCTCCTGGGGATTTTCATGACGAGGTATCTCCAGTCAAGCATGATTGGTCAGATCATCCTGATGGACGATAATATCGTAATTAGGATGACGAGATATTTCGTCTTTAGACAAAACTGACTAGATCTTGATCTCATCATCATAAAAAATGGCAATGATGACGAAATATCTCGTCATTATATAGCAAAATTGGCCAAATCTTGATATACGAGATATCTCGTCGAAACCACTTGGAGGGTTAAGATATATGTTTATAACTCTTGAAGCATGAAGCTTGATTAATAGAATTCATTTTCTCGCCATACATAATTTATTTACTGAAATAAATATTTTTGAAACCTCATCATTCTACCATTTATTTGAAAACATTCTTCCCAAGAAATTCGGAGAAATTCATGTGTACGTTTGCGAAGCGTTTCATTTGTATCAAATCAATCCTTTGGGATCCAAAGCCAGACTCACTCTCCCCTGGTCTTTAAAAGGTTAATTATAGCGATAGAAGTTTTAAACGGGTGCTTTGTTTTTCTTTTCAATCTACCAGACGGGAAAAAAAACGCTTTGAAAGAGACGAGTTGGTTAATTTTTTCTCTCCCTTCAAACGTCAGACCGCTGAGGGGAGGGTAAAAAACTCCATACCCAAAACAAAACCTTCCATACTCGCGTTCTAATTAGAGGGAGCGAGGAATCTGACAAAATCGCATTAGGGCCATGAGACGAACATGCGTTTTCGGGACAATTTGACATCAAAAGGGTAAAAAAAAAATACCCTTTTAAAACCGGGTTTTTTCGTGCCGTTTTTGTTGTTTAGCCGAAGGCAGGAAATTCTAATCGACGTTCATTTTCTCTACCTCATAACTTTTTCATCTTTTCAGACATTGCGGCCGTGAGATGGGAATAAAATACGAAACCGTTTATTTCTCTCTTGATGTCCTTCGGTAATCTAGAAAGGCGATTAATTACTTTCCATCGACTTTTGTTGCTTTTGTTACATCGAAACTCGATCCGACCACAGACCGTCGTGTACGTGGGGGGCTGGTGCACGTTAAATCACCATGGTCTGCCATGGTCTGAAATGTTCTCACGAGGTTCAAAATGACGAGGATCTTTCCCTTTCAGAATTGATCCCCGACCGTCGCCAATAGACCATTGTGTTGCTCCAGTGCGACTTTAAATAACTATATACTTATCTTTTGTTACATCGAAACTGGATCCAACCAAAGACCGCCTTGTACACGGGGACTGATGCGCGTTAGATCTGTCACGGCCTCATATGTCCTCACTTTGGCGTGGTGCGAAAGTTCGGAGAGTGGGGTGCAAGTTCAGGTGTGACCTCGTAATCTGACCGTTGTCTGAAATTACGAGGCATTTTCTTTGGATCTTCCTTCGAGATTAATCCCGAACCGTCGCCAATACCCCGTTGTACTGTTTCACTGCGACGTTAATTCAACAACCTACCTTTTGTTCCATATCCAACATCTGAATATTGGTTTGTGCGTGTCCTTTTCTCTTTACTATAAATGAATAGCAACAATACAGAGGATTAACCCTCCAAGTGGTTTGAACGAGTTATCTCGTCCATCATGATCGGACAAATTTTGAAATCGACAATATATCGCGTCTTCGAGATATTGACAGGTTTTTTGTGATGTCGGGATCAAGATCTGATTATTTTTCGTCTTATGACGAGGCATCTCGTCCATCAAAATCTGGTGAATTTTGCTAATGATGAGATACCTTGTCAGACCATCACTAGGAGGATTAACTCTCCAAGTGGTTTGAACGAGTTATCTCGTCCATCATGATCGGACAAATTTTGAAATCGACAATATATCGCGTCTTCAAGATATTGACAGGTTTTTGTGATGACGAGATCACGATCTGATCATTTTTCGTCTTATGACGAGGCATCTCGTCCATCAAAATCTGGTGAATTTTGCTAATGATGAGATACCTTGTCAGACCATCACTAGGAGGATTAACCCTCCAAGTGGTTTGAACGAGTTATCTCGTCCATCATGATCGGACAAATTTTGAAATCGACAATATATCGCGTCTTCAAGATATTGACAGGTTTTTTGTGATGACGAGATCACGATCTGATCATTTTTCGTCTTATGACGAGGCATCTCGTCCATCAAAATCTGGTAAATTTTGCTAATGATGAGATACCTTGTCAGACCATCACTAGGAGGATTAACTCTCCAAGTGGTTTGAACGAGTTATCTCGTCCATCATGATCGGACAAATTTTGAAATCGACAATATATCGCGTCTTCAAGATATTGACAGGTTTTTTGTGATGTCGAGATCAAGATCTGATCATTTTTCGTCCTATTACGAGGCATCTCGTCCATCAAAATCTGGTAAATTTTGCTAATGATGAGATACCTTGTCAGACCATCACTAGGAGGATTAACTCTCCAAGTGGTTTGAACGAGTTATCTCGTCCATCATGATCGGACAAATTTTGAAATCGACAATATATCGCGTCTTCAAGATATTGACAGGTTTTTTGTGATGTCGAGATCAAGATCTGATCATTTTTCGTCCTATTACGAGGCATCTCGTCCATCAAAATCTGGTAAATTTTGCTAATGATGAGATACCTTGTCAGACCATCACTAGGAGGATTAACTCTCCAAGTGGTTTGAACGAGTTATCTCGTCCATCATGATCGGACAAATTTTGAAATCGACAATATATCGCGTCTTCAAGATATTGACAGGTTTTTTGTGATGACGAGATCACGATCTGATCATTTTTCGTCTTATGACGAGGCATCTCGTCCATCAAAATCTGGTAAATTTTGCTAATGATGTCAGACCTTGTCAGACCATCACTAGGAGGATTAATCCTCCAAGCACAATTATACCTCCTTTTTGTCAGATCACCAAATATATATATATATTGGCGTTCCTCAGAATTTTAGCAATCAGTATGTGCCATGAGATGACAAAAATCGAAAATAACTGCTCTAGGGTATCAAAGGAATGTGTTAGATCGGTTCTGGGTGTTGTGAAAAAAAAAGAACGGATAAGAGAAAGTAGAGAAAGATCGTATTGGCATCCTGGGGTCGTGACCCCTCTGTTTACCAGAGGCAGTAAACCCCATGGGAAAAGAGTAGATCACTAGACTACCTCGGGTTCGTGAAGCCCGTATACTTAAGAAGATGTACTCTGAGGGGCAAAAGAATTAACAATAATTAACAGTTTTGAATATAGTTTCGAAAATATGTGGCCAAATTATATAGGATAGTAGAGATGCACAAAACAAACATTTTTTGTCATGGAATATGTCTAGTAGGTAGTTAATTAATTAAAGTAGCAACACAGTGGGATATTAGCAACGGCCAGGGATCAATCCCGAAGGAAAGATTAAGCTCAACGCCTCGTAATTTCGAACCATGGTCAGATGACGAGAACACCTGAGTTGACACCCCACTCTCCAAACATCCACACCACGCCAACGTGAGGACATTTGAGACCACGACAGATTTAACATGCTCCAGCCCCCTTGTACACAACGGTCTTTGATTGGACCGAGTTTGCAACTCGCAATCCTTCGTTGGTTAATCCGTTGCTCTTCCAACGAGGCTACCGGTACCCCAATGTGTGTCTGGAAATGTCGCGTTTAGGTCCTGTTCAGGTCAGTCCACAGATCGTTTCTGTGGAGTAAGGCGTTATTCCCCACTCGGATTTTCAACGACACGCATCGCTACTCGAATTTGGAGATCACAGATATGCATCTGATGTATGGGGCTGTGAACGGAAATGGACGAATTGCTCAAAGGTTGTACAGTGGTCAGAATGTTGCTTCTGGAGGGTTCCTGGTTTGAATTCGGAGTAAGGCATGGATGTTTGTCCGTCCTGAATGAATGTGTCTTTTCTATAAATATTTATTTTGGGCCCGTCTTCCACCCTTTATAGGTGTTGACTTCGTAATCTGACCCCGGTTCACAATTACGAGGTGTTGTCCTTTTATATTTCCCTTGATCCCAGACCGCATCCTATAGCCCGTTGTGTTGTTCCCGTGCGACGTTAATTAAACTGTCAACCAACACCTTCCTTTCGTTTATCTTCATGTTGAAAACTGCCTTACAATGGCCAACCTCTGGTGCAAAAACCTGTTCCAAACTGTCGCCATTTCGGGGGTAGGGATAATTCATTTTTCCTACTTGCCCCCGTGTGACGTTAATTAACCACCTCCCCCCTTTACAATTTGGTCAGACATTTTTGAAACACCCCTATATGAATGGCCATGATTTTACCCAAGATTTAAATTATTCAAAACTATTTATACTTTCATCTTGCCTACAAAGATTAAAATAGCAATCTTGGAATACATTTTACCGTACATTTTAAAACCACATTAACGCGAATAACATAATGTTGGCTTTAGGGATAAACAGAGCACACAATTTTAGAAATTAAACAAGTAGACGTCAGCCACGTGTCCTTTTGAAATGATTACTCCAATTCCATCTCGTGGTTTAATTCTTCCGAAATGTTCTAAAATTCCCCTCCAAACTACCTAAGAGAAATTAACCCGAGCTTTTGAGAAAAATTAGCAGCAATTAAGACAAGGTTGTTATCAAGAAGAATCTTAATTTGAAATAGAATTACCCTTTACCAAAAATGTGAGAAATTTAGTAATTAACTCCACAAATTTTGGAATATGTTGTTGATAATATGGTTGTAAAGTTTAAATCATTTTACGCCCTATGTGTGATATAAAGTATAGCAACTGTAATTACACTTATGAATTTAGACTATGGATTGTGGTAAAATACAAACAATTGGCATACTTATTCTCCTAATCCAATTTTCGGAATTTTTTCTGTTTAGTAGTGACCATTAATTATTGGTTTTATGTTTAACTCTTACTGGACAAAGACATTTCTTCTTCCTTCAAGTCTGTATACATACAACAATTAACAAAACAAGCCGATGTTCAATCAGACACCCAAAACAAATAAAGCATTTCTAAAATTCAAAATGTCTACCTAAAGACTACGAACTCATCTGGCCTGTACCCTTCATTTTTAAGAGATTCCTGCGAACTACAAGCTATTTGGATGTGAGCAACTTGCTCACACATCTCATTACAGGGTTTACAACCGTAGAGGAAATACAAAAGTAGATTGAGCAATGGTAATCTCTTAATGTGCCCACGATCATGTGACCAAAACTAGTAGTACTACTTTCGTCTTCTTAGTGGGACAAACATTCATCATCTATTCTAATTGGTTGACGGGAAAGGAGAAGACCATCCATTGGTTTATCATCTTATTGGTCTGCGCGACACAGTAATAGAGTTTGGAGATTTCACCATTCTTGTCGTCATTCAATAGAAATGCGGATTCATTCATCTACTCTGCCATAAGATGTTATATTGCCATAATTACGCGATGAGATGCCAAATCTGCCAACCAAGACAATTTTTCACAGAGCAGTCACGTGACTACTAGTCGACATATTGGCCACACTTTTTTAAGCGCCTCTCAATAGCAATACTCAGTCTACTTACATTTCACGTCCATGTTTACAACGCGGACTCACACAAATCACTCCACGGATTCCAACGCTTGGCTGACAACGATTTCTCATCTTCCTTCAAGACCCGTCTACATACAACGAAACACTTTCGCTCCAAAACGTTCGAAAAATCTATCGGTCACTGAGCTCTAAAAAAATTCCACTGGGGGAGATATAACTGTAGAACGTGATGATTGACACTTCCCTTGATACGACGTTACGGTGATAGAAAAAACATTTGAAAGGGGGTTCGAAGTGTTTGCAGAAAGGGATGATAGCCAATCATCGGGTAGTATTTTTTCGAAAGGACGCCCTGACACTTTTCGAATAAAAATCATTTTTCGTTCCGCGACGGGAAACCGAATTTCGTTTTGTTCCTTGGACGATCGAGATAGTGTTTTCCGAACTTCTTTTTCCGGGAAGTGTTTTTTTTTTATTATTATTTTTTGTACTCCAGGATGGTCTGTCTTATCGCAGGTGACAGGCTGTCTTTGTGATTGTTGAAGAAAGAGGGCTGAGTTCCAGCGGAGATACTTTTTCGGATAGTTTGGCGTTTATGTTTTAGATCGGGTGGTGAATATTCATTTTCATCTGTACGTACGAGGTAGAATCAAGGCTGCCTACATATTGAAAACATTGCTTTTAAGACTTGTGCAGACTTGTACATATGTAGACTTGTTAAGACCAAGGGCCACATAGATTCACTGTGACATATGGGGGATCGCCAAAAACACATGACAGTTATCTATCATATTATTTATTTTATTTATATTTGTGATATTTATTACTTATATTTTATATTGTTATAAAAAAGAAAGATAATAAAAAGTAAATAAAGAATTTAATTTGACACGCGACATTGCATTGATTTAACAATTGTTTTAATATTGGATTCCATTTTGTAGAAGCCAATTGATTCTAAATTTTCATTAGTCAAGCGGTTCCTATTTTTCAATTTGTCAATATTCATGACTGAAAACACTTGTTCACAAACGTTAATTAACTACCTATCTACTAAAGTAAATTCTCTATTTTTAATTTCATGAATTTTTTCCCTCCTGGTGGTTACCTCGAAGAGATATCTCGTCCTTAGCTCGTCCTGAGATCCTACCAGATCTTGTTGAACCAGATGTCGTCATTAGAAGAAAACTTGATCTCGTCCTCATCAGAAAATCGGTAATATCTTGATAACGAGGTAACTCGTCATCAGCAAAATTGGTTATATCTTGATCGACGAAATATCTCGTCGAAACCACTTGGAGGCTTAGCCATCTCTTTTATGTATGATGTTAATGGCTGCTCTTGCAAGGGAAGTCAGCAGTACAGGGGATGAGTCCACGATCCAAAATTGAAGATCGGAACCTAAGCACTCTCTGTCGCGGTCGGTAAGTGGGAGTGTTACCAATTTGGCCAAGCTGCGCCAAACACAATGTCAAATAATTGTGAAAAGAAAGGATGGAGAGAAGAAAGAGAAAGATCGCTTGAGCATCCTGGAGTCGCGATCGCCATGTTTACTAGAGACAGTAAACCCTATGGGAGAAGAATTGATCACTAGAGTACCTCGGGATCGTGATTCCCGTATACATCTAAAGACGTGCCCCAACAAACAAAATTTTGCTTCCCCTACTCAAATGCTCTCTGGTAATAGTACCTTACTACCTTAAAGTGTAGTTTGTCATCGTTTTGGTGACGTTTGGTGTTTAATCTAGTTGGCATTCACCAATTAATTTTTATATATCAATTCGTTCTTTGAAATTTGAATTGGGGACTGCTGTAATCATGTTAAAAACATGTCAATTGACGTCACATTCGGAATACGTACAGGAAACACGATCCACCACAGAAACACTACCTCCACCTACATTTCGCTTGATTGAGAATGCTTTCATATTTAGCCGTCGTGTAGCTTTGATCAGCGTAGAGCGACAAACCGAACCCATTTTAACCCTCCAAGTGGTCTCAACAAGATATCTCGTTCATCAAGATCTGGCCAGTTTTGCTATTGGCGAGATATCTCGTCGAAACAAAACTGCCCTTTTGCTCCAAAGGAATGAAGTAGAAAAACAAATTTCCCTTACCCAGAACTGGTGACAATTTGTAACAGGTATCAGAGGCTGACTACTGTAGGTTAGTTTTGGACGTGAAATTAAATCACCTAGAGGGTTAAGATATATTATACTATGAATTTATATTATGAACTTTTTTATTTAATTATTTTTAATTGTGCTATAAATTACTATTCTCGTATATAACTATCTCAAAAGATACACGAATGCAATGTGAGGCGCATATACTTTCAGTTCTTTTCTGCCTTCTTTCGTTTGTTGGAAACGTACTTATACGTCGTATTTTCGTACGTATTCTATCGATGACGTATTTACAACAATTAAATCAAGTAAAAGATGTAAAAACAAGGTTGAGATACAAACTATTCATTTACAGCTGGTGTCTTATAGCAATAAATAATCTCAGCTATTAAAAAGTAGCTCTTAACAAATGCTATCTCACAATAAAAATATCAATTGTATTTATACTACCACTATAAAATAGTCGTTTCATAAATATTACACTATTAAAATAGCCATTTTATAAATACTACCACAGTAAAAGTTATTTTATAAATACTACCACTATTAAAATAGCTATTTTATAAATACTACTACAGTAAAAGTTATTTTATAAATACTATCACTATAAAATAGCTATTTATATATAATACTATCACTATTAAAATATATATTTTATAAATACTACCACTATTAAAATAGTCATTTTATAAATATTATCTCAATAAAAATAGTTATTTTATGAATAATATCACTATAAAATAGCTATTTAATAAATACTACCACTATTAAAATAGATATTTTATAAGTACAACCACTCAAAATATAATTTTACAAATACTACCACTATAACCCTCTTGGTGGTTGTCCTGACGAGTTACCTCGTCATTAACAAAAAACATTAACAAATCTTGATGGACGAGATATCTCATCACTAGAAGGAAACTAACAAAATTTTTCGTCATCATTAAGAGATCAGCAATATCTAGATGACGATTAATATCGTAATTATCAAAATTGTTCTAATCTTGATTGATGAGATATCGCGTCGAAACCACTTGGAGGATAGAAACAGCTATTTTAAGAATACTTTCATTTTACAAAAATAACCGTTTTATAAATAGTTATACATAGATACTACCATTATAAAAATTGTTATTTTATAAATACTGCCACTATAAAAATATCTATGCTATAAATACCATCAGTAAATAAATGGATTTTATATTGGGTTGGTGGCGAATGAAATGTCGGAAATGACCATCACACTTCGACGGCGATAACTGAAAAATACACTACCTGACCTACTCGAAATAATCTCCCTCTGAATTGACACACTGTTGCCACTTGTCTGACAAGGCCATGATCCTGGAAAGAAAAAAGTCTCGTGTCTGGGATGCGAAGAAGTCATCAACTGCACGGTGAACCTCGGTATCTTGGGTGAATCTTTTGCCAGACAGAAAGCGATCCAGGTGACGAAACAGATGAAAATCTGTAAGTGACAAGTCAGGGGAATAGGGGATGAGGTATCTCTTCATAGCGAACTCACGTAGTGTCAGCATCGTCCGTTGTGCGACATAAGGACGGGCGTTATCTTGCAAGAGGAGAACGCCATGCCTTTTTACCAAAACCTGTTGTTTCACCATCAATTTCCGGTGCATCTGTCGTAATTCATCACAATATCATTCTGAAGTGATGATTTGGCCACTTGCCAGGAAACTGCGATGAATTGTTCGAGATGTAGATCACCATACAAGAAGCATAACCCTCCTGGGATGTGAGAGTGGCTTGGGATAGTGTCCAGGAGGATGTGCTTTGCTGAACTATTGTGCAGATCGTTTCCGATTGTCATAAAGGACCCATTTCTCATCGCAGGTAACGATTCGCTGCAGTAAAGGTTCTCTTTCATTCCTGGAAAGGAGCGATGCAGACTTCCAAACATCTCATTTTGTTGGCAATTGTCAATTCCTGAAGCACCTAAGAATCCATCTTTTTGATCTTACCCATTGCAGCCAGACGGCGAACAATTGTAGTGTGGTGGACTCCTAGTTCAGCCGCTATCTCACGACATGTTTTACGCGGTTCAGCTTCAACCACACTTAACAGAACATCGTCAGAAACTACAACTTCTCGGTGAACACGTGGTTCGTTTTTCAGGTCCCACTTCGAAACTTCGCAAACCCTCGCCGAATGGTTCGTTCATTTGCTGTATTCTCCCCGAATACTGTGTTAATGTTTCGAGCAGCAACTGCAGTATAATGTCTGTTTAAATTCGTAAAGAAGATGACTCTCAAATCAGAGTTTTCCATGTCGAATTTGGAAGCATCTTACGCACAAACAAATTAAATCTGGAACTTGTACATTACACGCGTGATAGCTATTTATAGTAGCTCTGATGAAGTAAGATGCCAGAAGCTTGTAGGTAATTACTTTTAGCTGTATGGGGGTCATTCCCAAAGCTATTTCTCATTTCATTCGCACCGACCCAATACATTTATACTTTATAAATATACCAGCTATAAATAAACAGCCATATAGCTGGTAGTCAGAATTAGCGATTTAATAGTATGTTATGATTACCACTCCGAATATCGTTTCATATTTATAATACACCAGTTTGAAAGCCACATTTTGAATGCACAGTTGGTACATCAGCTTATAGCTCAAGTCTGGAATAGCTTCAAAATTCTTTCTTTTATCCCTTTATTTCACATGCCGATCCACCATCAATTACCTAAAACTCCCATTCTACGTGACTGAAATAAAATATTCCAGAACTCATTTGGATAGATAGAAATATCCATTGGAATAATCTTAAGTAACGATAACTCAAAGGGTTTCTTCATAAAAGTATATATTAGCGTGCCACTCTACCAAACAATGGGATTTGTTTGATTTCATTTGGCAAAGAATCTTTTGAAAATCATTATGGTTATAGATTAGATTTCCACATATTCAATTTATATTGTCTTATTTGTTACAGTTCAGTGAAAGTAAGTATTGGTCTATGATGCTTTGGTAGAACAAAGGATATGTAAGATTAGCAAAAATTCTCTTGCTCCTAGTATTTACATTCATTCTGTCACATTTTAATTTTATATTTCATAAAATATACATAGCCATAAGCTCTAAAGGTTTGAGTCAAATACCAGTACAATATTTTTGAATATACATGAATATAAGAACTTTTCTAGAAAATTAGATTTCGTGAATGCAATTCATTTATACATGCAGAAAATTGAATGGATGGCCCAGATTTCTCTATACCGGTAATGGTAATTATCTAACGTCGCACTGGAGCAACACAACGGGCTATTGATGACGATCTGAGATCAATCCCCAAGGGAAAAATCCGAGGAAAAGCATCGTAATTTTGAATCACGGTCAGATGACGAGGTCAACACCTGAGCTGGCACCCATTCTCAATACGTCCACACCACCCCAACGTGAGGACATTTGAGGCCACGACAGATTTAATGTGCACCACCCTCCGTGTACACGACGGTCTTTGTTTTAACCTAGTTTCGAACTCACAGCCCTGTCAATCCGTTACTCTTTCAACCGAACTACCACGGTCCTTCTCTCTATACCGGATATTGTTATATTGTTGAATGTATACCAATATTTACGAATTTCTTTTTTTATTTCAGACATGTCTGCTTTTCATACATAAAAAAGCAGGTGTTGAACAGAACCATCATTCTTCAATTGACACTGATGAATCTTACTTTAGCACTTATTTGTGTGTTTTGTACATAGTAGTTTTGGGGTTCTTTGAATATTAATGCGCTAGTTTTATTGAACTGAATTCACAGAATTAACGGTAGGTAGGTATTTTAATTAACGTCGCACTGGAGCAACACGATGAGCAACTGGAGACCGTCCGGGATCAGACCCGAGGTGAAAGATCCGGGGACAGCACCACGTAATTTTGAACCGCTGTCAGATGGCGAGGTCAAAACCTGAGCTGGCATCCCACTCTCCAAACTTCCACACCACGGCAACGCAGAGTTAATTGATACATGGTGGTTGCATTAAATTTGTGACATTATTGTGAGGAGAATGTATCAGTATCAATGACATTACAGACAGTTAAAGATAGCTAGATTGTAATCTTAGTGGTGTGAATACATACAAGGGTAATTAAGTTATGTTATGAGTCAAGACGAAAAGGGGGTCTTATGCTTTGCAAGGGCCTTATAAGGGCCTTATTTGGCCAATCTGAACCAAACACAAGACTGAAAACGTCGAGTAATGCGCATAAACACACAAAGAAAATTTTACAGACACAGAAGAGAGAAATGCATCCAGGGTAAGTCACAAGAATCCAGCTTGCGCCATCTATTAGTCGCAGGTTGTTAGTACTGTGGGCAAACCCACTGACCAACTGTAGCATCTAAAGTATGAGGGGAGTTGATAATTGAAACGTTCGGCCGAATATCGTTCTTTTTCTCTTCCATGTAGGCAACTTCTGAACCGATCTAGCTACTTAAAATCTCGACGGAAAAGATACGACAGAAACCTCGCTTTCACAATGTACGCTACAGTGTTACTTTCAGTAACCCAAATACAACTACATTGCGGATAATTATTGCCTCACTCTTATACATGTTTATTTTAAAAGGAAATATATTTGTAAACTTCAACTCAAATGAAAATTAGGGCAAAACCCAACAAAAGTGGAGACTGGTGGTTGCGAAAGACAAAACAAATAAGTAATAAGACACTATAGAAAATTCAAAAGCATGTATTAATAAATTTATACAATATTGCGGAAATGCATTTTCAATTTCCAAGAGAAGACTTACTTAAAAGGGAAAAAAACACTTGTACATTAATAATGTAGATATTACCTGTATTTCATCGTATAAATAGTCAATATTAGGAATATAAAGTTTTTACATATTTGTTTGATACTATCACAAAAAATAGTGTGTTGAATCGAGCATCATTTTTTCAGATTCAACAACATAATAGATTGAAAGGAAACAGGGATATTAAAAGGAAATGCATATCTTGAAATTTCCGTCTTCTTTTAGTTGTAGTTAGTAGAATGCGATCAGAAAGCATAAACAATTTTTTTAAATAGTAGGTTGCGTCGAGAACAAAAAACGTTGTTTATACTCTGCCTGATGTTGGATTGTCAAATGAATGAAGCAGGCATGGAAAGTCCGACCAATTGTTTATTGTATAAATATTCAACAATTAATTTACAGTTTGAATGGTTAAAGTGTATTTTTGAGAGATTAGTGTTGTCCAATATTAATTGTAGCGTAGTTCCGTAACTTTCAAATGACACCACTTACGTACACTTACCAATTTAAAGGCACATTTACGTCAAACTTGTGTTGAATAGAGATCGATTTTTTTCAGGTGAACGTAATAGATCGAAAGAGAACAAGAGTATTAAAAGAAAATACATACCCTGAAATTTCTATCTTTTTTTAGTTATAGTTAGTAGAATGCAATAAGTACACGCATCAAAGAACATGTAAACAAAATGTCGATCACAAGTGAAACACACTGAGTCAAAATTTTCAGGAAATGCGTTTTTAGCATTTTTGGACCGGAATGTGGTCTTTAGACTGGTAAAGTCCACTTAGTCAGTTGTACCTTGCATGGAGTTCAGATTTCTTCTTGAGAATAGCACTTGACCTTGGTTTCGACGAGATATCTCGTCCATCATAATCTGACCAATTTTGCTAATGACGAGATATCTCGTCGACACAACCACCAGGAGGGTTGATGAGTAAAGCATAGGGAGCAGAATTCCTCCTTTCGTTACCTCAGAGCTGTGTTCTTGGACTTAGTGTGTTTAACTTGTAAGCCAACGAAATATTCTTGAAATAGCAGATGTTTTAAAGTATAAGAAAAATAAAACACGAAAAGTACATGCAGAATAATCCATTAACCTAATGCGCCATTACGAAAAGTCTCTCCGGTGCATTAATAACTTCTGCTTTTGAATCTAAGAAAAATTATTAACGATTCTCAATGTCATTCATTATTATGACGAAATTACATTAGTACCAAGTTTGAATACGACAAATTAAACGGGTACAAGGGACAAAATGAAAACAATCTATTTCCAGGTATTCGCCAAACCCTAGAGAATGGAATAAAATAGTAATTTATATGCTAATATTTTTCAATTAATAAGACGAATCAATCATTCTTTGAGATAACGAAGTTTTAATCGAAGCTTGAAGAAATTGCTTGGTATCCGTATTTATTTAATTTCTACTTTAAGATTTTATCTTTATAGACTAGAGTAAACTATTATAAAAGATTTCAAAAAGTGTGGGAAAATAATGAAAGTTTGAAAGGATATTGTGTCATTATTATATGGTAGTGTGAAATTTGCTGTACGAAAAAAGAAAATAATCTTAATTTTTGGTTTGCAAGACTTTAATGTGAAACACCGTGTTTGACTAGTACAGTCGCGGAAAAAAACGAACCACCTCTTTCATTTCGAGCAGAATTCATAGTAGAGCAAATTCAAAGATATCATTCAATAGGGAATAACGTCCTGTACAAATTCAAATGCAAAAATGCGTAAGGGGCTGTCTTCATATATAATTTTGCACAAACAACAAAATTTCCAATTGAAACATCTTGTTTTGATGCCTTAATCAGATTATGCATCGTTAAATTAGTTTAAATATGAAATTTCATTACTATCTTTATATCTGGAGATATGTCATGTTAAAGTTGATGTCAATTTCAGGGATCATCTCCACATTGAAAATCACTATTCGTATATAGAGATTAACTGTAGTTCTAGCTAACCGAATTTCAAATTTGAACACTATTTCAAACGCATTTGTCAGCGCGTGTAAACGATCCGAGCATTATTGTATTTATTATGCAAGTGGAAATCATTCGATAATTATGTTATATGTATTTATTATGCAAGTGCAAACGATCCTAGAATTATTATATTTATCATACGAACTCAAGCGATAATATTGTGAATTGTAACTATAATTAAAATTTGATATAAGAAGGATTTTAGAATTGAGAACAATTCGAAACGGAGAAAGTGTTGACAAATGTTCTGTATAATTTTGTATTCTTAATAAATGTTAATTTTTTTAATCAGCATTCGTCTCCCTGTATGCAACCAAAAAGCCTACCTACAATAATTTAATACAATCGAACCGATATTCTGATCATCCAAAAAGTGAATAGAGTCATTCAATTGATCATTGATTAGTAGAGTTCATCTATACGACACATACCTGATAAAAGGCAATGTATTTTAGATTACATAAATGAAATTTCCAACTATTTTTCAAGAATTTAAAAATTCCTCAGGCTTGTCAGACGTTTTCTGAACTTTTGGTTGCCCCCTAAAATTGCCTAAATGAGTAAAATTTAATGTAAAGCAAAAACTAACACTTGGAATGACTTGAAATTATGCATGGTCATATAAGAAGTCTTTCTGAATCGATTCCCATCAAAATATAGTAAGGTTTAAATTCATAATTTTTTCAAACATTAATTTAATAATTATTATTGCATACTAAAAACTATTTTTTAAATAAAATATTAGGTTTGTTTGGTTTGTTTAACAGTAGCATGGTACAAAATATCAGCGCTATAGAAATATTATTTAGGAAGATATCCATAAAAGTCTGCGAAACTGATTTAACATTAGGAGCTCCAATCTTTCTGTACTCATAACTTCGAAACGATAAGACCGAATGACGTGGAATTTGGTATCTGAAGTTAAATTTTGATAGATTTGAAATTGTGTGTCAAAATAGGGGGTTTCCATTGAAAATTATGAAGTTGATACTCAATTTAAAATGAAGACGGTCCCTTAAGGAAATTTTATGCATTTGAATTTATAGAAGACTTTAGTTGCTGTCGAACGCCATATTTGAATTTTCTCTACTGTTAAAATCGTTTGATTGAAGAGGGGTGGTTCGTTTTTTTTCCGCGACTGTACATATTAATATTTAAAATAATTCATGTGAAATCCTGTAGAAGTATGGTTTTCGATTAAGATGTCATAAATATTATTAGCATATATATAATTACTTCGATCCTATTTTTTATGAACTTTGATAAAGGCATTTCCAATCCTTTAAAATTAAAAATAAAGAAAAATATGTTGTCTTAAGAACATTAAAATATTTCACTTTGTAATAATTCATTGAATGTAACATTTATTTTTTATGTTTACTTCTCTATATATTTTTCACTTTACAGTACTCCAGGGAAAGTCACTTTGGTCTGGCTTCAAAGCCCTGACTTTACCAAGTAAATATACAAAGTAAAACTGAAATTGCACTCCACAGATGAGAATTTAATTTGATCGCATATGAAAGTTGAATATAAATTTAAATCAGTAGAGAACTTCTGATTACTTCATATATAATATGAAGTGATCAGAAGAAAGAACTACTTTACATATTTAGTAAAAACCTCAAACTCTTTAAAATGAAGTCTTGCTTAAGTTGAAAGACACATTTGTAACTATGAATCCACTGCTAATGTCGCGAATGCGAGCCTGTTATCTTTTATGCGCACCTGCCGCGCATGCGCATGTAGGAGAAAAAGATAAATTATTTGGAACGCGCGTATTAAGTTGTAGAAAATGTTCTTTTTTATTTTTGTTTTCAGTATAAATATATTTCAGCGCAATTAAAGATTTGCGAAATTTATAGGATGTGTCTTCATTTTGGTTGAGCTTCATTGTGTTAATGAATAGATCAACTTCTGTAAAAGAAGAATGAATAAAAAGCATGGATAAAACAAAGGCATCATCGAATTTGATCTTTTTTGCCGAGCCCTAGAAAAGAGGGTAAAGATTCAAGAAAACATGAGGTAAACTTCTCACATCTTTTATTATCTTTTAAATTAATTTCAACCTCTTTGCAAAATGCTTCCTAGCAATAGATAGGAAGCATTTTTCTACATCATTTTCTAGGATCTCCATCAGATTCTTCAACACATTTGTCTCTATTTCTTCTGTTATGAAATCCTGTCCGTTGAATATCATCTTAAACCTGAGAACTGATCAAATGCTTTATGGAATCATGCGATTGGAAGTAGACTGCCGAAACTATGAATATCCGTATTCGGTCAAAACAATTCTGTATGAGGTGGATAGGTATGTAGTTAAATAACGTCGCACTGGAGCAACACAATGGGCTATTGGCGACGGTCCGGGATCAAACCTGAAGGGAAAGTCCGAGGACAAAACCACGTAATTATGAACCATGGTCAGATGTCGAGGTCACACCTGAGCTGGAACCCCACTCCAAATTTCCATACCACTCCAACGTAAGGACTTGTGAGGCCGCGACAGACTTAACGTGCATCAGCCTCCTTTGCACACTACGGCCTTTGGTTGGATTCGAACTCAAAACCCTCGGGTTCTATTCTGCTGCTTTTCCAGCCGGGCTACCACTGCCCCGCTCCAAATATAGTATCCAGTTACAGTGGGAAATAACGACGAGACGATCAATAATGATATAACGCCCAACAAAATCTATTTCTAATTTTATTTTCATTTTTTTAGTTGAACAAAAGCAAACTCCCCGTGCACCACAGAAGTATAATACAACACAGTTACAGAAGTAAGTTGATTTAACAAAGAAGCAGTGGAAAACAATTTAACTAAAATTAGAATATTTGATGAACTTGACAAATGAGAAGAAAAGCAGATTAGATTTAACAAAAACATTGAGCCATGTTTTCACAGGCCATGTTTTACCTAATTTTCTCCAATCATTTTGTAGGCACATTCTTGAATTTTCAAATGCAGGACAACTAAAAAGGAAATGCTCCATATCTTGAGGCTGCTTTTCAGAACACTCGCACATATTATTAGTCCGAAGATGAAACCTATATAGATATTTAGCAAAATTTCCATGGCCAGATAAAAATTGTGTAATTTTGAAGTTGATTTAACAAAGAAGCAGTGGAAAACAATTTAACTAAAATTACAAGATTTTATGAACTTGACAAATGAGAAGAAAATAGATTAGATTTAACAAAAACATTGAGCCATGTTTTCACTGGCCATGTTTTACTTAATTTTCTCAAATCATTTTGTAGGCACATTCTTGAATTTTCAAATGCAGGACAACTAAAAAGCAAATGCTCCATATCTTGAGGCTGCTTTTCAGAACACTCGCACATATTATTAGTCCGAAGATGAAACCTATATAGATATTTAGCAAAATTTCCATGGCCAGATAAAAATAGTGTAATTTTGAAGTTGATTTAACAAAGAAGCAGTGGAAAACAATTTAACTAAAATTACAAGATTTTATGAACTTGACAAATGAGAAGAAAAGCAGATTAGATTTAACAAAAACATTGAGCCATGTTTTCACTGGCCATGTTTTACTTAATTTTCTCAAATCATTTTGTAGGCACATTCTTGAATTTTCAAATGCAGGACAACTAAAAAGCAAATGCTCCATATCTTGAGGCTGCTTTTCAGAACACTCGCACATATTATTAGTCCGAAGATGAAACCTATATAGATATTTAGCAAAATTTCCATGGCCAGATAAAAATTGTGTAATTTTGAAGTTGATTTAACAAAGAAGCAGTGGAAAACAATTTAACTAAAATTACAAGATTTTATGAACTTGACAAATGAGAAGAAAAGCAGATTAGATTTAACAAAAACATTGAGCCATGTTTTCACTGGCCATGTTTTACCTAATTTTCTCAAATCATTTTGTAGGCACATTCTTGAATTTTCAAATGCAGGACAACTAAAAAGCAAATGCTCCATATCTTGAGGCTGCTTTTCAGAACACTCGCACATATTATTAGTCCGAAGATGAAACCTATATAGATATTTAGCAAAATTTCCATGGCCAGATAAAAATCGTGTAATTTTGAAGTTGATTTAACAAAGAAGTAGTGGAAAACAATTTATCTAAAATTACAAGATTTTATGAACTTGACAAATGAGTAGAAAAGCAGATTAGATTTAACAAAAACATTGAGCCATGTTTTCACTGGCCATGTTTTACCTAATTTTCTCAAATCATTTTGTAGGCACATTCTTGAATTTTCAAATGCAGGACAACTAAAAAGCAAATGCTCCATATCTTGAAGCTGCTTTTCAGAACACTCGCACATATTATTAGTCCGAAGATGAAACCTATATAGATATTTAGCAAAATTTCCATGGCCAGATAAAAATTGTGTAATTTTGAAGTTTGTGAAGAAAAATAATTCTGAGTTCATTCTATGCTTAATAGTAGGAAAAAATGTTTTGGTGTGGCCAGCTTTCTCAGACGAGACATACTCTTCGTTTCACTTAGCAACACGCTTTTCATAATATGAGCCTTTCAAGTAACACTTAGGAATGTTGCAATTTACATCAATTGCTAAATACAAAGCTTCTTTGGCTAAAAAATCAGCTCTTTCATTCCCGTAAATTCCAGTATCCACTCTCATAGGCAAAAAATCTCAATTCCTCTATTCTTAAGAGAACTAATTGTTAAAAGCTTTTCAACAACTAATTTTTCTGTGTTTGCAACATTCTTCAGTAAATGTAAAGAGGAAAGAGAATCGCTACAAATAAGGTACTTTGAACAAAAATTTCCATTTTCTTTAAACCACTTAACTGCGAGATTAATACAAAGGAATTCTGCTTGAAAGATAGTGCATTCATTCCGGATACGATGTTTATAAAAGCCGCATTCGAGGTTGTCTTCAGATAAAACAAAAGCAAGGCTAACATTGTTGTTGAACTTACTACCTTCCGTAAAACATACTTTCTGAAAAAGCTTCTCCACATTTTTCTCGTACTTAATTAAATGAATTGGTTCTAAAACAGCCGGATGAGGGATATCGCAGAGAGGCAATTTTCCATCAACATAGTTCATCGAAAAATCATTTAAAAACGAAGCATACAATTCATTTTTTACTTAATTTACAAGTCTAAAGGTGGAATTCCAGCTATAGCAAAGGTTGTTTCATAACTTAAAGTTCTATAACCTCTAACAAGACGTAGAAGGATTCTCCGTTGAATCTTCCTCAACCTGCGTCTGTTGATCTTATTCTCCAAAGTCTCCCCAGATCCGAAATGCATAATATATGAAAGGCACAATACCATGTTTATACATAACTTTTAAAACCTCATAGCCTACTCCAAATGTACAATATTTTGGGCAATACGATAAAGGCCAGTAAGGAGTTTTTCGCATTTATTGGAAACATATTCAATATGCTTTTTCCATTTGTTTTCTGTCCAGGAAAACACCAAGGTACTTAAATTGGTCAACAAATTCAAGAGTCGAACCCTCAAGGATCAAAGGTGAAATAACATCTTCATCCAATTTTCCACCGATAATCATAGCTTTACTTTTGGAAGGGTTGAATTCGAGTATGGAATGTTTGACCACTGGGAAGTAAAGTTTAGCGCAGATTGTGTTCTCAAGATTATGTTTTGAAGGAGCTTTCCTTGAAAAATCAGCAGAATATCATCAGCAAATGCAATTTTTAAACAGTTAAAAAGACGAATTAAAAGATAGTTTATAATAATATTCCACAGACTAGGTCCAGAAACAGAGCTCTGAGAACAACCTCTCTCTAAAGAACAAATTTTACCTTCCGATCCGATAAAAAGTTCTGCAGTTCTTTCATTCAGAAAACTTCTAAGAAAGTTATATAAATTTTTCGGAATGTCAGCATCTTTTAAGATTTTCAAAATAGAAGGCCACCACTCATTATCAAAGGCACCCTTTATATCAAGAAATATAAGCACACTGGCCAGCCTCCTCTTCCCATGCTGCAGAATATCACACAATCGAAGCAGAGAGTCTTCAGTAGATTTTTGAGGAGTAAAACCAAATTGGGCATCACTACAGAAATTATCTTTCTTCCTCAAAACCAGTTAATTTTGTTAGTAAGCAGTGCTTCAAGGCATTTTCCCAATGTAGACAATAAACTAATGCATCTAACATGATCAAGGTGAGGAATCCTTAAATCCAATGTCTTAGGGATCAAAACAACACGCTCCTTCTTCCATAGAGCTGGAAGGACACCTAAATTTAAACACAGATTGAAAAGCTTGAGTAAAAAGTCAGGAAAAATACCATGGAATTGCTGAATTATTTCATTAGGCGGCGAATTCGGTCCAGAAGTTTTATTTCTTTTAAGATTTTTAATGATGGACTTTTCAGAGGTAGTAAAAGGACAATCTTCAGTAGACTATTGTGTTCTTTGCAATTCAGAGCGCATAGTTCTGTGAACACTATCATCGTCACTTTCATTATCAGCTGGAAAACACTTTGTCATCACAGCAGAAATAGTTTCAATCAAAGAGGTAGCAACTCCATTTGGAAGTTTAATTCCAGAAATCTCTACTTTTTTCATGAAGATAATTTTAACACCATACTTACTTATATTCATCCAAACATTGTGGACATTTATAATTGAAAGAAATTCTCTCCAAGAGTTGAGTTTGGCATCTGACAATTTTACCTTATATTTGTGTTTCAAATCCATATACTTAGCTTTACAGGTTTCTTTCACAATAACATTTTGCTCCCTTTGATATCTACGTCTTGCAGCATTCACGTGTTTTCTCATACAATCAATTCCTATGGACCACCAGGGAACTCTCTTGGTATTTGAAAATAATTTTTCTTTCCTGCGACAGACACCAATTTAAACTATCCCTCACTTTCGTTAAAAATAAGAATTACTCTCCGCACTAAATACCTGACTGGTTCCCATTAGCGAAACCGACTAAACACTCCTCAGTAAATTACTGCCGATTACAGCGGGTTGTCTAAAGCTATTTTATCCAATTTAGTCCCGATTTAGTTTTATTGTGCAACGGGTCTGGAGAATAAAAGTCGCATTTAAAATCACAGGAAGCAACTCACCTTCGCGTAACGATTAAGTTGGGAAGAAAGTTTTATCGACGAAGATAAATGAGTTCTCAGGGAACTCTCTATCCTAGGGAACTCCGATCAAACAAATCAGAAGCGCGCCTGGGAACACAATTACGGGGACTTGCGGTACGGGGAGGGTTATCTGGAGCAAACAAATTGCTCTCTGCTCCATCAAATGGCAGCTACAAACCTCTAATTGTTTCCGTCATGTGTCTGAAGGCGAAACTTTGGCGATTCGTGTGGCGTGTAAGTGCGTGTCTTTTGAGCCCGATGTATTTGATTGAATGAAGAATTCGGAGGTTTTAGTTTTGCGATGTATGATTGTAGTCACGAAAGGTCTAACTGTTCCGGTGGTTGTCTGGAGGTGTTTCGTCGTTCGCAAACCTGACCAGATCTTGATCTCATAAAAAAAATCAGAAATATCTTGATGAAGAGGTATCGGGTCATTAGCAAAATTTTTCAGATCTTGATTAACGCATATCTCGTCATCAGAAGAAAACTGAATTGATCTTGATTTCGTCGTCCTAAAATATCGCCAATATCTTGATGATGAGATATCTCGTCATTAGCAAAATTTGGTCAGGCCCTGATGACGAGATTTCTCTTCATTAGCAAAACTGATCTGATCTTGATGAAGGACATACTATTTCGTCATTAGAAGAAAACTGACCAAATCTTGATCTCGTCATAAAGAATCAGTAATATCTTGATGAAGAGGTATCTTGTCATATTAGCAAAATTTGTCAGACCTTGATGGACGGCATATCTAGATATCAGAAGAAAAATGGCCAGATCGTGATTTCGTCGTCATAATAAAATCAACAATATCTTGATGAGATAACTCGTCACATTAGCGAAATTGGTCAGATCTTGATGACGAGATATCACTTCCTTAGCAAACCTGATCTGATCTTGATGGACGAGATATCTCGTCAGAAGAAAACTGAGTATATCTTGATCTCGTCACCTTAAAATAATAAGCAATATCTTGATGACGAGATGAGAAAGCTGACTAGATCTTGACTTCGTCGTCATAATAAAATCGGCAATATCTTGATTATGAGATATCTCGTCATTAGTAAAATTGGTGAGATCTTGATGACGAAATATCAGTTCATAAGCAAAACTGATCTGGATGGACGAGATATCTCGTCATTAGTAAAATTGGTCGGATCTTGATGGACAAAATGCCTCGTCAAAACCACTTGAAGGGTTAAAAATCGATGAATAGCAGAGAATGGCCTCATAGCAACATACAGGATGTTTCTTTTTATGTAATGCTTTTTTATGTATTTGTAAAATTAAAAAATTTTACATTGTGTTTACTCAATTAATGACAAGTGGAAATGTGGAACTTAGACATTATTGGACCATTTTGTTCTGAGGACGCTGATGGAAATGGGGTTACCGTCAATTGTTAACGATATTTTGCGATGATATAGTTTCGGCCTGAAACGGATCGACACTGTTTACAACCCACGTAGTTTCAACAGGATGGATCAACCTGTCATACGGCTCGCGAAACCATGCGAATTCTATTGAACGCATTTCCTAACCGAATAAAATCTGGTTGATGTATATTAGCCGTCTCCTTTCCCCGATTTTACCGAATCATATATTTTCAGTGAGGTTACTTAACCCTCCAAGTGGTTTCGACGAGATATTTCGTCCATAAGGATATCTGACCAGTTTTGCTTGCTAATGACGAGATATCTAGCCGTCAAGAATGCCGATTGAGTTCCCACACGTGATTTCAACGAGATATCTCGTCCATCAAGATCTGACTACTTTTTTGTGACGAGATATCTCGTCAGCAAGATATTGCCAGGTTTCTACTAATTACGAGTTATCTCTTACATCAAGATCTGGTCAGTTTTGCTAATGACGATATACCTTGTCGAGACAACCACCAAGAGGGTTTAAAAAATGAATTTAAGCTAATAAACCATCAACAATTAAACAGCTTAAGTGCATTATTCGCGGAGAAATTGAACAAATTATACCGAAAATGTGTTCAAAAGTAATGGAAAAGGTTGTCAAAAGAGCTCTTATTTGCAGCTAGGGTATGAGAGTGCCATTTGGCCAGTATCCAAATACGGCCAATTCTAAAAATATTGCCATTAACACTCTTGGTGGTTGTGTCGACGAGGTATGTAGTCATTAGCAAAACTGGCCAAATCTTTATGGACGAGATATCTTGTTATTAGAACCAAATTGATCTTGATCTCGTCGTCATGGAAAAATTGACAATATTTTGACAAGATATCTCGTCATTAACAAACTTCATCATATATTGTTGAACGAGATATCACGTCGAAACCACTTGAACGTTAATTCAGCCTCTAATATGTAAAAATTGTATTAAAAATATTTTTTAAAGTTATTCAAATATAAAATGAGGGCTTTACATAGAAACACCCTATATTAACTCTGAGGAATTCACATTTTTTATTTAGTACTTTTTCATACATCCACCAATTTCGGGACTCTTTTCGGACCGTCGCCAATAGCCCCATGTGGTGCTTTAGCGCGACGTTAATTAACCTACCTACTCACCTGCATCCACCAATAAATATTACATGTACATATCGGATAAATAAACAAAATTACAACAATGATATAATTTGTACAAGAAATTATTTTAGAAATCAAGATCTTAAGGTAAAGAAGAGAGCAAATTATATGGGAGGGGGGAGTGGCCAAGGGTCTTCAAGGAGAAACAGTAAATTGAAAAAGAAATCTATCAGAATCAAGTAATGGACGATGTGATCGATATCTTGCACTACAGAATGATTACAATTGTATAGAATGGTAAATCGATAAACCTTTAAAAAAGAATGTATGTAACAATTTTGCATCAAATAGATTTTTTAACTGCATAATTCTTTCTCGGATATATTTGATATATTTTACTGATTTCAACTCAATGGGAGTAATCTGCTTCAATGAAGTGTTTTGTTTTCTCCTATCTAACTGTATTTGTGAAGTATGTATTTTTCCTTGTATTTTTAGATCATATATTTTTTCTTCTCCGTGATGTAATCGGATATTGTTCCATTGAGAGACAAGAAATAAATAATAAATTAATTAATAAGGTGGAAACGAGAAAATAGTAGAAATTTATATCGATGAAAAGAACTTTCTGGTAAATGTATCTTTACCAGTAGCAGACCAGATGTACTACCAAGAAGTTAATGAATTATCATAGCATTCTTTTTTTATTTGGCGCCAACGTAAACAAAGCGCTTTCATAATAGATAATCGATTTTCAACCATTTTCATCTCATGCCACACATAAATTTGTTACTAAAATGATACGGAACACCCAAAAATATATTAAATTTTTAGCTGATCTGACGAAAAATAGATTTATTCACAAAAAATAGCAATTATCTACTCTTTGTTCCAAAGTGTCTTTTTTATGTTTTAAAAACAATTTATGTTACTTGTAGCAAAAACTATTACACTTAAAATGTTTTATACAGATATTAAAAATACGAGTATTACTCGAAATTATTTTTGCCAACGCACTTGTCAAAAGTTCAAAACTCAACTGTCGGAATGAAATATATCCGACATTAATCCAATTATTATTAATGCTAATAATTGGATTAATGTCGGATTAATAATTAATTATTATTACTCCAAACCTTTTCGGCAACCATGAGACACACCAGAGCCATTCTTCCGGCACACTTATGTGCCACAGGCACACCTGTTCAAAATCGCTACTCTAGATGAATAAGCAACGAGATTATTTAATTCGTATAATTTTACTGTGTTATTTCATACAATAGATTTCCCTAATGAGTTAAGAGGGCCATTGTACTTGTAGTACAATTGGAAGAGTAAAGGATTAGCAACCGAAGGGTTGCGAGTTTGAAACTCGGTCCAACCAAAGGCCGTCGTGTACATTGGGGCTGGGGCACGTTAACTCTGTTGTGGCATCAAATGTTTTCACGTCGTCGGGGTGTGAAAATTTGGAGAGTGGAATGCCAGCTCAGGTATTGACCTGACTGTGGTTCAAAATGACGAAGTGTTGTCCTTGGATCTTTCCCTTTGGGAGGGATCCCGGACCGTCACCAATAGCCCGTTCTGTTGCTCCAGTGTGACGTTAATTAATTACCTTACCTTACCATAACAGATTTTCTCTTAAAGAGGAGTCAAGTTAGAATAAGTTTATTCTCTTCCCGAAGTCTGTAGTTAGTCTTCCGAAGAGGATATATTTTTCCCATTAAAGACTGCGGTGATTTACGTATTCTGGAGGAAGATACCATGTCCGAGAATGTAGTAAACATGGTATAGGAAAGACGATAGTGTCCTGAGTCATGCTCCAGGGTTTGATCGATTATTCGGGACATTTTCTCTGTGAGGAGTAGGCATTTTTATTCTTATTTTTCTCTTGTCAGCGAATGTCGAATATGTTGGTTAGTTACTTTATTGAGAAAAGAATGGTTTCAGAGAAGCGTTCCTACCAAGTAGTTGGGATTCCATTAGAATGTTAAATGAAGTGTTTACAATACTTGTTTTGTTACAATAATTTACCAATAAAAGTGCATTTTGAGATATTTTTTGACTTATTTCGCTATATAATCTGATACTTATCTAATGCTCATTTACACTGCTGGCCACCCAAATTGCAACACCAAGAAAGACAAGAGATATCACAACAAAATTTATTTTGTAGATAACATGTTGACCAAGTATCAAATGATTAAATTTATAGACTTCTGTGAAGTGTGGTTCCTACCAAAATCAGTAGCCAGAGTAGCCGCCATTGTTGGAGATCACCGCTGCCACACGCCTCGGCATTGATTCAAAGAGACTTTGGATGTGTTCTTGGGGTACAGCAGACCAAGCAGCTTCCACACGTTGCCAAAGTTGATCTGGTGTGGCAGCTGGGGATGTATTCTGGGTCAATCGTTGAGCAACCATGGACCACATGTTTTCTATCGGCGAAAGATCCGGAGAGCGAGCTGGCCAGGGAAGCAATTCAATCTGGCGATTGACGAAGAACCCTTGGACAATGCGTGCCACGTGTGGTCGCGCATTATCCTGTTGAAATATGGCTGTGGGCAAGCCCTGAAGGTAAGGAAGGACAACTGGCTCCAACACCTCGGAGATGTAGCGCTGGTTGTTTAAAGTACCGGCAATGCGTACTAGAGGAGTGCGAGAGTGATATCCAATACCGCCCCATACCATAATACCCGGTGCAGGACCAGTGTGGCGGTGCATGACGCAGCTGTTCAGCATCCTCTCTCCACGGTGTCTCCAGACTCGAATCCGACCATCGTGGTGTTGCAGACAGAAGCGTGACTCGTCAGTAAAGACAATTTCATTCCATTCTGCCGTCCACATCCTTCTTTCATCGCACCATTGACGGCGGAAACGTCTGTGGTTCTGCGTCAAGGGTAGACGAAGCAATGGACGTCTTGCGGACAGACCACTCTGCTGTAAACGGCGTCGAATGGTACGCGCAGACACTGGATGATGCGGTACAGACTGAATGTGCTGTGCTATGGTTCGTGATGTGGCTGAGCGATCCGTCACTGCCATACGCACAATATGCCTGTCATCACGTGAAGTGGTGTACTGAGGTGGATGCGATCGAACACGTCGGTCCGTCGTACCCTCCTGCATCCAACGATCACATATCCGCATTACAGTTGTTTGGTTTCGTCCAACACGACTACCGATTTCCCTGAAAGATAATCCACAATCTCGGTATGCCACTATCCTTCCTCTGTCGAACTCGGATACTTGATCAAAAGATGATCGCTGTTTTCTACGAGGCATAATTGATCGTTTTTTTGAAAAAATCACAAGAAAAACACAATTGCCGTACTTGAAATCGTCGAAATCTCCAAGCCTTAAATAGCGCTTTGAAGTGGCGCCACAGGCGCGCGTGATGTGCGTCTGCGCTGGAATTCTAATCATTTGCATATCTCACCTCCGCTAATGCATGTTGTAAATTTCATATTATTTGCATGCTTCCTTCAGGGTGTTGCATTTACGGTGGCCAGCAGTGTATTTTCATTTCTGTTGGATTGATTGAGCTTAAACCTATCTAGATGCGATTTAATATCTCTATTTCTATCATCTAATTCGATGTAATATCTTCAGAATAAATAATGCGGTCATTCTTTAGTGGTTTTGCCCACTGCGAGTTTTTGGCCACGCAGGTTCGATTCCTCCCTGGGTATATTTCTCTCTTCTGTGTCACTAAAACTTTCCTTGTGTGAGTATGTTCATTACTTGTCGTTATCTGTCGTGTGTGTGGTGTTTTGGAATGTTTGTTTTGGAGCATGGCCAATTCTCCAAAATGACCCTTGCGCGATAAAAACCAACCAACCTTCAGAATAAATAAAAGCTTTATGTATCCCATTTAGTTGGAATATCGTATTCGAGCGCTACTTAGAACTGCAAACTAAGCTCTTTTTGACCATCATAATTGTTCAGAGATATGAGGAACATTCATTCTCTGAGAATCCAAATTAGAAGACTCATTAGATCACATATAATTTTTTAAGTTTTGGAGACTAAGTGCTGCACTTTATACACATCCGTGGGTGTTCGAACTCTACCTTTGCTCCGTCCTTTCCTTAAGAATCTTTAAAACTAGCCTTTCCCAATTCCCCTTTAGACCTGTGGCTTTGTAGGACTTGGAGCTCCATCTTGTGGGGATACCGCTTAACCGGTACTAAGATATTTAGTATTTCAGGGAATGTAAGCAACCCGTGGAATGCTGAAGAGCTTGGAATTTCGTTGGGTGGATTGATTGAAAAATTAATTTAGGGTTATCAAACCGTACATTACACTAAATTTTATGCGCATAAAGTAGTATGTGTGCAAAGTGGCTGGTTTTCTATTTGTATAACGAATGAATAATTGAATCGACAGTTGTAAAAAGGGGATATGTGACATTTTTCTGAAAAATGATTTTATTGGCGGAAGCATACCTTTATACCAAGACCCACATACTGTGTAAAAAGAGGATTCCATGAAGTAACCTAAATGGGAGAAATTGACGGTCTAATATACGAAACTTTGTAACTGTTTTCTAATTTTCGTAACTTTGTTACGAAACTTTGTAAGGTGACATGTGCTGCACATGCCACCTTTTTACAATTTCTGGTTGGCAGAGACACGCAGCAGACGAATAGTAACGTAGTCTGCCAACAGAGTCCTCTACACATCTTTTAATGTAACAATTTGTGCTTTTTGATTGTTTGGGTTGGAAGAGTTAGATTAAAAGTGTTGTGGCTTTTGAAAGTTTTTGTATAATGGAATCAGATTCTTCTGAAGGCAATATGATTGATGGACGTATCAGAAAAAGAAAAAGCAATCGAGAACTGTACCAAAGAAATATAAAGGACTAGAGGAACAAGGTACGAAAACCATGCTGGTAAGTAAATATTTTTTCAATGAGTATCAATCGAACGCGTTCATGCTTATTGTGAATTCTAAATGGGCTGATTTTTCAATGCCGGTAATGCTGTAGCTGTCAAATCGACAGGTCCTGACTGTGCGTGCAAACTTGCTTGTTTCTCCAAGCTCGCGGAGGAAGATTTTTCAAAAATAACAATCGATTTTAACGAATTGCCTAATAGAGATACACACGATTTACTTTTAACTTCACTTGTATTAAAAAGAGGCGTTACTCGTAGAAAGAGGAGTGACACACGCACGTCTACAGACGGATCTATGCAATCCAAAGACTTAAAAAACAAAAAAAATTATCGTAAAGCGTCAGGGTAAAAGTTTCGATAGTAAATGTCTGCAAAAAGGAATTTGTTTCTAACACGGGATAACAAAAAGAAAAGTTGAGCGACTGTGCAACCTGGTAGCTTTAGGAAAATGCCCAAGAGATATGAGGGAAAGAAAACAGGTTAAAAACCATTAACCCCGCCACATCAAAAGAAATTCATGATTTTCTGGCATTAGTTGGAAACAAAAGTGGCCCTATACTCGGGGAAAGAAAAAGTATGTAGATGCTCGTCTTAGTGTCAAAATACTATATGAAAAATTGAAGGCGGGACAATCCTAATGCAAAAGTGGGATATGACTACTTTCCTCTGTATTTCAATGAAAACTTTGACGATTCCTTTGGAAGACCTCAAGTTGGTGAAAGCGTTACATGCGAGGAACTTGAGCAAAAACTGAAGAATAGGTCACTTTGTGACTCAGCAAGAAGAAGAGATACGGCAGCAGAGCTGCTGGTTTACAACCGTCGGGCCAAAAATATTTACGTCGAAATAAAGAAAGTCTGACTGCGTATGAAGGAAGATGCTAAATTTAAAAAGAAAAATTTGCTATGACTGCATGCAGAACTTGCTACTCCCAAACATTCCGGTATAAGACTTATTTTATTTACGCCAGCTATGGGTTAATACGTTTGGGATACATAACCGGGCTACTGGGAAAGCTGACTTGCACGTGTATGATGCAGGAATAGCTAAAAGAGTACAAACGAAGTCTGCAGTCTGCTACTGAGTTACATCAACCGGAATAAAACCAATGAACATGCACATCTGCTTCTCTTTTCTGACGGATGTAGCGGACAAAACAAAAATCATTCTCTGCTAAGAATGTGTATGGCCTTAGATGAACTACAAGTGTTTGAAAAAGTTGAAATCGTTTTCCCTACGACAGGGAATTTGGGACAGTGAAACTTCTAATTCGAAAAGCTGATCGGATCTACTCACCTGACGAATATGAAGAGCTCATGTTAAAATCAAGCAATACCGGAAGATTTAATGTTATAAAGGTTACTACCGAAGATGCAAAGGAGTTTAAAAAGTGGTGGCCCTCATTTTATAAGAAGACATGCATTTCTGATAAAAGTTATGGCAGGCATGTAAGAAAAGAGGACAAAGTAGCCTTCAAGATATCTTTTGTCCGCCCCATTATTATCCACGAGCAAAATAAAGTTACAGCATCGACCTACATTCATGGTTTAAGTAAGAACACTTTCACGCTGAGGAAGCCAAACGTTCTTCCCACTGGATTGCCGTACCAACCAGCATTCAGGAGAGGAAAGTCCCGATCAATGATAAAAAAGTTGGAAAATGCCTCCAGTACATCCCAGAGCAACAAATGAACTTTTACTCGTCTATAATGCAGTGGCCAACCACCAGTGAAGAAGTCAGAGATAGTGAGGCTGATGATTGATTTTTATTTTCCATTTGTCACTCATTTCTAACTTTTTCATAACAAAAACTTTTGTTTTTTATGTCATAAAAGTATTTTTGAAGTTTTATAACTAAAAATAAATAATTTTGTTCATAATACGTATTATGTTTTCTATTCTTAACTAGGTAAAACGTGTAAAAAGGGGATATGCGCGAATTTTTTGGAATTTGTAGGGGGCTCTAGCAATAGCAAAACTCATGAATTACACTTTTATTATAAGTGGATATATAATATCAATTATCAAAATTTTTTTCTTTAGTTTATGAACACCGCGATTAAAGTGGTACACTTTTTAATCTCTCCTGTAAAATTTGAGTTTTGTAACATATCCCTTTTTACATCTGCGAATTCAATTCTTTTTCCTATTTAAGTAACGAATAAATAATTAGTTTTCCTCTTTGTGTAACAAATGAATTATGCTTTTCCTTCTTTACGTAATGAATGAATTAATCGCTTTCCTATTTTTGTAACGAATGAATAATTTTAGCTTTCCTATATGTATACCAAGAATTCGGAATAAGCAAGTGAAAAATTCTGTAAAACGATTTTTGCAGCAATAATATAATTATTGCAGTGAAACTTTTATAAATATGCCCTGTGCTTTAGTTTAATTTCGACGTACCTACTAAAAAAAAAACAAAGTGCACAATTGTGAATACTAAATACTAAGGTAGGTACTTTAATTAACGTTGCACTGGAGCAACACAACGGGCTATTGGCACCGGTCCTGGATCAAACACGAAAGGAAAGATCCAAGGACAACACGTAATTTTGAACCAAGGTCAAATGATGAGATCAACATCTGAGATGGCTCCCTACTCTCCAAACTTCCAACTAAATACTAAGAGGCTTCATCCCCTGTTCGCTAATCAACGCTGCATAATCTTCAATGGTTAAGTGTATGGATTTTGATGATTGGGATGCATCCAAGCATCATAACATTTGACAAATATTTTGTTAAATAAAAGGCATAAATTTTAATAAATGTAGAAAGAAATATCAAAACAAGAAGTCTTCCCAATTTATGTTCCTGTAGGTAGTATTGTCATTTTTGTGCTTATCGGTTGGCGAGGTATCGGTTGCATCATTGCTGCCCAGGTTTAAAGTTGCTAGTCAGTTCAATTATTGCTGCCATGCCGTTAATGATGCTCGTTGAAACGTCCATATCAACAAGCTCTGTATCAGAGGTCAACACCACTGACCTCCGGCCGAAAATCCCGAAACATCTATCGGGGTAGTCTCCACAGTGGTCTAATTGCCCTCCACATGGATTTTAGGGGTGCACGACACCCCATGTGATTGATCTGTCTTCCAGAGAAACTGGCGACACAAGAAGAGAACTGTTGCAGAACTCGAGCCGAGCAGAGGTGTTTTTTGTGTGCTCGTTCAAGCCGAAGTGGATCCCATTTTTCCCCGTATGAAGTGCCCAGGACCAAGGGACACAAATCCCTGATTGTACATAGTGTAATTACATTGTGTTTAAAAGAAATAAATAGTCTAGTTGTAATTTTAGCTGTGTCGTCGTGCTTATTGGCACATCACATCGTTAGACTAAAAGCAGTGTTTAGTCATCCTCTTTTTTGTGATCTGAAAGTGTGCCAGGGACCGAAATTCAGACTTAATACTTTCATCACCGGACGGAAACCCTTTTGCCACAACGGACTATCTTTGAATGGATTGAAATATTAAAAAATGGTGGAACAAGTGTTACAATGTGAAGGAGTCAAACGATAGTCAATTACCCACAACTGGCGATAATAGCGATTTACAGAGTACGAAATGTGGCTCTGTCGAATAGACTAGCGACAATTTTTGATGAAGTGACAAATTTGTCATTCGCTACAGATCAAGAACTGAAATTAAGAGGTGCATGTGTGGCTTTGGCCGTCTTAAAATCCTTTGGAAGGCATAAATATGCTTGTGCAACTATGGACTAAGCACTTGTTAAATGGACTTGCATATAGACGTACGGTCTAAGTACTTATTTCATAGACTTACAAATGGACGTACGGTCTAATCACTTGTTACATGAACTTGCAAATGGATGTGTGGACCAAGCACTTGCACCATGGACTTTCAAATGGACGTACGGTCTAAGCACTTATTCCATGGACTTGCCAATGGACTTGCAGACTAAGCACTTATGTCATGGACTTGTAAATGTACGTGAGGACCAAGCTCTAGTTTCATGAAAACGCAAATGGACGTACGGTCTAAACATTTGCAAATGGATATGCAGGGTAAACACTCATATCATGGATTTGCAAATGGAATTGCAGAAAAGAAAAGGGATCATATTGAAAAACAGTGTTATTTTAAGCATGCTTTTATTGAAATGAAGCTTCTAGCAGCGAATTACTGATTCACTTTCGTATATGTGTGTGATCATGTTATCTTTACTTAGACTTGAAGCATGTATCCAATATTTTCCCAATCGCTTTAGAGTGCTATATTTTTCGAAAAAAGTGAAAATTCATCATTTTCCATTTCATTTGTCCCTGAAGGAATCGGCCACACGTCGTGCATTATACTCCCTATGAGAATTGCACCAATTCGTCGTTTATTCTCCGGATCACTTATAGACAATCCTTATTCTCCAATTCGTATCGACGTCGTTTTAACGGGCTCCTTTCGTCGTGTTTTCCTCTTAATAACTCGGGCAGCGAAAGTGCCCTCAAAAAACAAAGTCGTTACATAAATCTTGTCAACTACCCATTTTATTGTGATGTCGGCAGAATCGCCATTTCGTGGCCCAAGTGGTGGCTGAGTGGGTGCGGAGGTTGGCTTTTTCTCTCTTCGATTTTATGACGTCCCGCGAGGTTTCCGTCAAACGCCGCAGGAATTTCTGTCCGGTTTAGTTTTTTTCGAGATGAATAAACGCTTACGCCGTAATTAAATTAACCCTCTGAGTGATTTCGACAAGATATCTCGTCCATCAAGATCTGAATTATTTTGCATCTCGTCATCAAAAATTGCCGATTTTTTTATGATAAAGAGATCAATATCTGGTCATTTTTGTGGGGAGTTGTGGTGGCTCTGTTGGAAGACTAGCGAATTAGCAACTGGAGGGTTGCGAATTTGAAACTCGATCCAACCGAAGACCATCGTGTATGTGGGGGTGGGGTACGTTAAATCTTCCGTGGCCTCAAATGACCTCGCGTTGGCTTGGTGTGGAAGTTTGGAGAGTGGGATGCCACCTCAGGTGTTGACCTCATCATCTGACCATGGTACAAAATAATGAAATACTGTCCACGGATTTTTCCCTTCGGAATCGAATACGGACTGTCAGTTTTGTCAGTTCATGAGTTTCTGCTCTAAGCCGACGGTATCATTTTTTTATCTGAGGAACCTATTACAATCGACTATTCATGGCCCAAATAAAATTTGACGAATGAAAATTTTCATAGACATTAAGCCCAGATGAGCTCAACAATGACTAAATTATACTGAATTCATTAGACCCATGACGTAAAAATAATTGTAAAGACAAAGGATCATAGCAATAAAATTAAAATTTGGCATGGGTTGCTTAATTGTGCAATTTCGGAATTCAAAATTGTTTTAGATTATGAATGAATACATATTTTGATATTTCTTAAACTAGTTTTCATGTGAGACGTTGCATAGTTCAGTTCTGTAGCCATATACCCTGGGTGCATTTCTTTCTTCTGTGTCAATAAAACTTACCTTTTGTGTGTATATTCATTACTTGACGTTGTCTCTAGTGTTTGGAGTAACAAATAAATGCAACTCCAAACACTAGACAGACAATATCCTCTTAGGCCATAAAATGCAACAAACCAACCATATTTAGCTTCTAGTGTAAAAAGAAGTCTATAGACAGTTAGTTCCTCTAAAAAATAGTGACAAGAAATATGAAATCCATTTGCTGGCATAGGTTTGCTAGTAAAGCTTTACAATAGGTTCACAACATTGTTTGTAAAGGAATTAAGTAGATAAACAAAATATAATCTAATAGTAACATGATTAAACAATTTTTACGTAATTTCATTCATCTAAGCAGACTTAAAAGCATAATTTATCTGCATCCAAAATACATATCTTCCACTTATAAGATAATTAAACGAATACACAAACATCAGGTAATGTTGACATTCTAAAATTTAAAACAAATATTTATTTTATTGATATAAAGCAATCCACATTAAGCGATTCATTTCGAATTCATTTCTTAAGAAATAGTACATCGCTAACTGAAATAAAATATAAACACCCTTTTATAACAGATGAAGATAAAGTTGAAAATACATAACTCTAAATAATATTTTTATTGCTAAAATCCGAAATTGTTATTACTCACAAATATTCATTTTCTACGTAAACCGCAAGTTTGTTTTGGATGTAATGTGTTATGATTTATTATTTTTTTTATGAGTGTTAAACCGCTACTAGCGTTCTATCTCAATTTAATACTTATTTGTCCTCTAGCTGCTACTAGTATTCTATAATATGCCAAATATATTTAAATTTAGTCTTTAACTGCATCTTTATAATGGAACGATAAATAGTTTGCATCTGGAAAACAGAAAAAAGTCGTTTACTACGGATTAAATAGTTTGTATATTTTTCAGTGATTCATCTAGAATATTCCAGGTAAAGTTTTAATTATATAATTGCGTTAAATAAACATACTACTAAACATACTAAAGATACATACATACTAAACATACTAAAGATTGTGAAACGCTTGTTATTCTTAAAACACAATCGAAGGAATAGAATTCAGATCCAAGAATGTGGTTCAAAATAAAATACTGTTTATTGTAAACTATAAAGTTTTATACTGCATACAAATTTTTCAATTTGTGTGAATTTATCAAAGACAAAGCAGTACTCGCATATAGTTAATACTATCTAGTCGTATAAACATACGTATAAACCTTGAAATGTCAAAATCATGTTTATGAAACGTTAAAAAGTACAATTCGTCGAAAATGGTAGTCTTATCATAAGTGTGCTCATCTCATACACAGGCCATATGAAACCATCAAACTTCTAATAAAATAGACGGAGTATGTGCACTCAGCTTTTTCTTACTTTTCCAGTCGCTCGGTTTGAAGATCAGTCACGTGGTTGTGGATAAAAGCATGCATCTTAAATTATTGATTGGTCAAAGTGATTATACACCGTGATCAAAAACACTAGTCTGCGTTTCGATAGCCAATCGACTAAGTTGATTCGTAAATCCACGCGTTTATCCTTCAGAGATCTTACGACAGCGACTCCCATATGCTCCGTCTATTTCATTAGAAGGTGGTATGAATATTATAGACATGAAATAGACAGAGCATGTGGGCAAGCGGATGCTTTGCCCACATGCTGTCTATTTCATATTAAAAATGTTCCACAAACATAAAAATAAAAATATTTTATAAACTTAAAAAATAAAACTGTCATTTTCGTAAAAAATCAAAATAAACCATAAACATAGAAACACCTTAAAGTGAATTTTTAAAAAAATCAGTTCAACTTAGTAACACATTTTATGTAAAGAGAATTATATACATCGACTCTTACAAATATTTAAACACTGAACACACAAATTGTGATTGTCTGATGCACAGGGTTCTGCCAATATTCATCGTTCAATCACTAATCCAATCCCGATGCGAAACCAAAGATTCCAACTGCCCCCCATTTACACATCATACATAAAATACGAAGTCCGCTCCGCGAAAGGAAATTTGATGCCCAGAATAACAGCACTCAATCGATTTAAGCATTCGAACGTCAGGCTTGATTCGGAGTCTCCAAATCTTTTATTGGAAGTTCAGAAGTCCCTCTCTTTCTCTTAGATTGCTTCCCATTCGTCCCTGACTTCGAATCAAGAGAACGATTTGCATATCTTCACTTCAAAGAACGATTCGGTTGGACGCCATTTTCCAACAGAAGTGCTAAGCCTATTCTTCTATGGAGACTGATGGCTTTTTTATTATTTAAGTCGTGCTTGTGTGGCGTGATCTACGATTCAACAGAGTTTTTGATGGTTCTTCATCGAGAAAGTATACGACGTGTTCTTTGAAGTATAAAAGTGACACCATAATTTCATTTTAAATGACAAGATCAATATCTGGTCAGTTTTCTTTAGATGTCGAGATATCTCGTCCATCAAGATCTGGTAAGTTTTGTAAATGATGGTCGTCTCGAAGAGATACCTCGACGAGACAGCGTCAGAAGGTTTAAATGATGGTGTCCGCTAATTCTGAAAAATATTATTACTTTTTTTAATCTATATATATAAAGCAGTTGGCGTCTGTCTATTCTCTATACAAATCTACACCGTTTGACCAATCCACTCCAAATTTGGTACACATAATCTTTAGAACCCTGCGGTAACGTAGGCTATTTATCAACCCCCTGTTCTCCGTAACCTAGGTGTGCAGAGAGGTTAAATATTGGGTCATCCGGAAAGTTCTGCAGTTTTTCAAATCGAAGCGCTCTTTCTTATTACTATTTTGCTACCGCTGATAAGGAGTGACTTTGATTGAAGCAGATGTGTAAATTCGGTCTTTTCTGCTTTCACTGCATAATTCTAGCCTGTGCTGTGGCACAATTTTTGTTTCATTGCAGTGCTAAGAATGGAGAACCAAAAAGTTCATTTTCGTCATATTATGCTCTTTTATTTTAAGAAAGGATAATAAAAGTATATAAATATGGCATATAAAGTATTATAAATATGTGTTCTTTTTGTAAATATATTGTCTTTATCAATATTGTTCAAAATTCTTTTTTCGAATTGTTCTGTTTCAGGATATATTCAGAAAATAGAAATTCGACACTTTTGCTCATATCTTTCCTATTTCAGAATTCTGCATTTTTCAATGATCAGAATTTCGTTTCTGTTTGCATTTATGTGTTCCAGTATTTTACATATATTATTTAGAAGTTAAATTTAAATTAATTATTTTTATTTTCTGCAAAATATCAGTAGAGATGGGTAATTTCTTAACGGTATATATATATATATATATACTTCGACCAGCTTTCCTTGAATCTTTGATCAAATACGAAATGGTTTCTAGAATTCTGTTTCATAAAAATAAATAAAATATACGAAACAAAACCTTTTCAAGTAAGGTGCGTAACTTCTTATTTTAAAATGAAAGGAATTTCCTTTCTGATAGTATTTATGTGTTCCAATATTTTACCTATTGCAGATATATTATTTAGGAGTTAAATTTTAATGAATTATTTATTTTCTGCAAAATATCACAAAACAGGGTAATTTTTGGCGGTATATGTATATTTCGACCAAATTTCTTTAGGTCTTTGGTTGAATACGTAATGGTTTGTAGAATGCTGTTCCATAGAATATATCAAATATACGAAAAAGCATTTTTAAGTAAGGTTTGTAAATTCTATATTTAAAAATGAATGGTAAAGTTAAAAAATCAGTTTAAAAATAAGATAGGTTAAGTTAAATTAAAACGGGTAGTCATACGTTGTAGTTCAAATATATTTCAAAATCTTGACATGGATTTTGATTACAAGACGATTAAAATCAATTAAATTTACATTTGATTTTTCAAGTTTCATGGGTGTTATTGAAAGTTTTACCTCCATATTCAAATAACTACATCTATCATTCTAAATTGGTAAGTGGTTTTCATTTAGAAACCGAATCTCTGAATTTAAAAAGGATCATAAGGATTCGATTTTAAGCTGAATGACTGTTGGAGTAAAGGCAATTTTAAATAAGACTGCTGATCTTGGAATATTATCACTGTTATGAATTTCTAAAAAATTAAATTTTTTGTCTGAAGTGACAGAAGATCGAGGTTGCTAACTCTATAAATTGAACCAGTTCTTACGCAAATTAGATACATGTGAAACATTCGTTGAAAGCAGTGATTTTCTTTTTTAAAAAACGCTTTAAAATCGAACTTCTGTTAATTGAAAAATTATGATCGTTTGAGTTTGCTTTGTCTACACTGATGACAACAGTCTTATATACACTGGTCTACACTTTGTCTACACTGATTTAAAACAAGCTCCGTTATTCCACGTGCCGCTGAATGGAATTGTTAAGAAAAAAATGTATTTGCTTCAAAATAAATCAATCACGAATGCGTTAAGAATTTAATTTACCATCCTCTCATATTGATGATTAAATTCGAAAACATCGCATACCAGGTGCAAGAATGCCACAAGTAAAACATATTCATAGGAATGCAGTGTAAGACTACGACAAAAATTTGCCATTTTTACTGAAAATGAACGCATGGGGATATTCGTAATCACTCCAAAACTCAAACTCGACTTCTGTAGTCACCTTAGAAAAAAAAATTTGTAGTTTGTCGTACAGCGGAAGTGTGATGAATATGAAATGGATTATACACTATCTACCAATAAGTATTTGGACACTCATGCAAATGACGATATCTGCGGTCCTGATATACCTGATACGATCCCTCCGCCGTTAAATATCGTGTAGGAAACAACATTGGTATTAGTCGCATGCAAGATGCCAAGAAGTGCAGTTATCTGATTTCGAGAAAGGTGTAATCGTCGGGTATCACAGAAATGGTCGATCCTTAAGGGACAAACCTAGCGAGCTGAATTACCCAAAATCGACAGTGGCCTATGTGATTCAGAAGTGGAAGGTGAGCGGTGATTGTCGGAATGTGCCCCGAGTCGGCAGACCCACGAAACTGGGAGATAGAGACCGACGGGCGCTGTCCAGAGAAATTCGGAAGAACCGCACCCAACCTATGGCCCACATACTCCAGGAGTTTCAACAGGCATCCGGGAGTGTTGTTTCGATGAATACCATCCGTAAGGAAGCACATCTGCTTGGTTTTCATGGTCGTGCTGCCGCCCATAAGCCTTTGATCACAAAGTCCAACCGCGCTGTTCGGTTAATGTGGTGCAAAGCACGTCGAAAGTGGACCGTAGATCAGTGGAAACGGGTTCTCTGTAGTTACAAATTAAGGTTCACCCTCTACCGTTCGGATGGCAGGGTCTGGGTCTGGCGTCTGCCTGGAGAACGCCTCCTGCCAGAATGCATTGTGCCCACAGTAAAGTTCGGCGGAGGTGGAATTATGGTCTGGGGGTGTTTCTCCTGGTATGGTCTGGGACCCTTAGTCCCAATTTATGGTAAGCTCAACGCCGACGCCTACTGCACTATTTTGGATGACAGTGCGCTTCCTACGTTGTGGCAGTTTTACGGTTAGACCCATGTTACTTCCAGGATGACAACGCCAGCTGTCATGTTGCGAGGTACACCATGGATTGGTATGGTGACAATGGGGTTAAACGAATGGACTGGCCTACCCAAAGCCCCGACCTGAACCCTATCGAGAACCTCTAGGACGAGTTCGATTGCCGAATTAAGGGGTGCAACAACCGTCCAAAATCGGTGAAGGAACTTACGTCTCCTCCAAGCCGAATGGAAGAAAATACCACTAGCCGTCATACAAGGACTTGTGGAAAGCATGCCTCGGAGGGTTGAGGCTGTAATTGCCTCTCGTGGAGGCTCTACCAACTATTGAATATGAATAAATTTTGTTTTCTTTTCTATCACAAGTGTCCAAATACTAATTGGTAGATAGTGTATAGATGGATATATCATGTATACATATTCGCGTCCGAAGTAAATTTTAGAAGCTATGAAAAGTTAAGAAGCGATGGTCAAAAAATGATTTTCCGTAACTTCAATGATGTTTGCATTCTTTTATGAAAGAAAATAGATTAGTCTGATCATTTTTTAATCAACATTTAATTAATTCAACCCGAGCAACGCCTGGTAATTCTGTAGTATTGTATAAAGAGTTGGATTCATGCTACCATTTGTTATACATTGTATTTTGCTAGTTGATTGACACTCCAATAGGTAATGACTTGCCTTGTGAAGCTCTCCACAGGTACAGTATGCGGTATTTTTTATTTTAACCCTCCTGGTGGTTACCTCGATGAGGTATCTCATTATTTGAAAAACTGACCAGATCTTGAAAGACGAGATATCTTGTCATTAGAAGAAAACTGACTAGATATTCACTAGTCAGTCATCATAAGTCGGCAATATCTTAATGACGAGGTATCTCGTCATTAGCAAAATTGGTCAGATCTTGATTGAAGAGAGATCTCGTCGAAACCACTTGGAGGGTTAAAACGATGAAGGTAGTGCAAGAAAGAACTGTGAGTAGTTATTAAAAATTAATGCGTCGGTTAGTAATAAATACTTCATATGAAGACATGAAGTAATGAATAATTTTTGCTATTGCAAACCCATACAAAAATTCCCATCTGCTGATGAAAAATGCAATTTAGGGCAAAAGACTTTAAGTTACACTTGTAGATCTTATCAAATTCGTTAATAAGATTACTTTTTCTCATCGTCCCTTGGGTAAACCAAACACTATAATTTTAATTTCTTTTCACGGTACGGTCTTGACATCATTCATTTTTTTCTCATCAACTTAGCTGTGATGAGAAATATTGAGCTATTTTTGTAATAGTTTTCTTTTCTAATCATTCAGATTGCATTGTCTTCCGAAATGGTTTTTCCCTCACTTCTATTACGCTAGAGTTAATCTTTTTCTCTTCAATCCATTAAGAAAAGATTATGTTTCTTTTTTTGCAGCTCTCCGATAACTTTTTCCCCCTTCTGACATTATCTTTCTAATTGTGTGGCGAAAGATAATGAAACAGATAGGCTTACGCACAACTGTGGATTATTTTCCATTGAAATCTCGAATCTAGAAACATTAACACATGTAGTGGGGTGCTTAAGCTAGTGAGGAATGTCTGAAGATTAAACTTTATGATCAATAAAGCTAAGAAAGTGGAAATTTTTCTTCAATGCTTAGTTTCGATAATTATCAATTTAACTTTTACATGAACTATTCTAAACTTTCATCTAGACAAGATTTTCGAAATTCTCATAGGGCCGTTGTAGTTGGAAAAGTAGCGAATTATCATCCGGATTATTGCAAGTTCGAAACTCGAACCAAAAAAGACCGTCATCTAGGTGGGGCTACAGCCTGTTATATCCGTCGTGGCCTCAAATTTCCTTACGTTGGTGTGGTACGGATGTTGGAGAGTGGGGTGCCAGCTCAAGTTTTCACCTCATGATATGACCGTGGTTCAAAATAAAGTGATGTTTGTTCTCGCATCTTTCCCTAAGAGATGGATCCCGGACAGACGCCAATAGGCGACTGTGTTGCTCCAGTGCTACGTTAACCTACCTGCCTACCTACCAACTCCTCATAAATGTGTCATTGAGTGTGTATTGTCTACTTCCTTCACGTTGTTTGATGCATCTTGACCAAATATTGCCCTTGAGTCATAAAAAGTCAACCAATCTAGTATTCTATGAGGTCGAGAAAAGTCAACAAATTGGCATTATCAGCAAATCATTACCATTTGGCATGGTCTTGGCACCAAAAAATTAAAATCTCGCCAAGGTCTTTAACCCTTCTCCTGGTTGTCTCGAAGAGGAATTTCGTCATTAGAAGAAAACTAACCAGATCTTGATGTCGCCATCAAAAATCGTCAATGCCTTGATGACGAGATATCTCTTCATTAGCAAAATTTGTCAGATCTTGATGGACGAGATATCTTGTCGAAACCACTTGGAGGATTAACCAGTGTTTTACTATACCATTCATGTTTTAATAAAAATTATAGAAACTGAGCTTTAAATTTTTAAGAAATGTCATTTAAACTTAGGGATATAAACAGAATGCAATTCAAGCATCCGAAATTATACCTTCTCTGTATGTTTAAAGAGGTCGCGGTAAGCCGGATTGAAGAGTAACGAATTAGCTATTGGAGGGTTACGAGTTCGAAATTCGATTCAACCAAGGACTGTCGTGAACACGAGGGTTACTGCACGTTCAATCTGCCGTGACGTGGTGTGTGAGTTTGGAGAGTAGGGTGTCAGCTCAGGTGTTGATCTCGTCATCTGACCGTGTCTCAAAATGGCGAGATGTTATCCTCGGATATTCCCCTTGGGAATTGATCCCGGACCATCGCCAATAGCCCGTTGTGTTGTTCCAATGTGACGTTAATAATTAACGTCTAATTAATCATTAATTTCTATTTCCATTACTCTGTACGTTAAGAGGTTGAAATATGCGAACAAAGCATTTGAAAAAGTCCTTGTTTCAAAATGATTCCTGCAATAAAGCACGTATTTACCAAACGCATCATTTGTCAACGGAAGCCGAGAAATCTTCCGTACACGATGGTTAAAAGCAAGCCGATACTCCACCAGGATTTATTCGATTTATTAAAAGACGAAGCAACAGCCTCAGACTAAAGTTGATACGACTGGGTAGAAACTTTTTCCAATCAAACAAAAGAATGTTAACTACCAATACGTTAAAGATAGAGTATAACGGAAAGTATGTCATCACTTTGGAAATGACACTATTCTTCTACTCAACAGTATATCCTTGAGGAAGGAAAACTGGAAGCTATCGTAGGAAGATTTAACACGTGTTACTTATTTGGGATATTGATATTTATTTGTGGTATAAATTGTGGCTCTTATTTTCTATTTAATTAAAGATACAATTCTCCATGAGGACAGGTAGGTAATAAATTAACGTCGCACTGACGACGATCCGGGATCAATCCCTAAGAGAAAAATCCAAGGACAACGCCGAGTACTTTTGAACTACAGACAGATAACGACAACAATACCTGAGATAGCACTCCCTCTCCAAACTTCCACACCACGCCAACATGAGGGCATTTGACGCCACGACAGATTTAACGTGCAGCAGACCCCATATACACGACGGTTTTTGGCTGGGCCGAGTTTCGAACTCCAATCCTCCGGTTGTTGTTCCAACTGGGCTCTCCGTGGGAACATGATGTTTGGTTCTAACCCTCCAAGTGGTTTCGACGAGATATCTCGTCCATCAAGATCTGACCAATTTGGCTAATGACGAGATATCTCGTCATCAAGATGCATATTGACAAATATTTTGGGGATAACGAGATCAATATCTGGTCAGTTTATTTCTAATGACGAGATATTTCGTCCAAAAAGGTATCGTCACTTTTGGTAATGAAGAGATACCTTGTAGAGAGAGAAACAACCAGCACTTGGGTTAAATCCATGTCCGTGAAGGATATCCATTGTATGAATAATGACTCTAAACCTTCATAAATATTCTAAATATATGATATATCTCGTATTGGGTTTTTGGCAGAAATACCATGTTTGGTCATGATGAGTCAAAGTCAAGTAAATGGATATATACAGACAAGGAAAGTTTTACTGGTAGAGAAGAGAGGCTGACAGGTTGGTTTGAGTTTTAAGGAGTATTGTTCATATTTAGGTAGGTTGTTAATTAACGTCTTATTGGAGCAATACAGAGGGCTATAGCTGACGGTCAGGAATCAACCCCAAAGCGAAAGATCCAGAGACAACACCTCGTAATTTTGAACCGTGGTCAGATGACGAGGTCAACACCTGAGTGGCACCCAACTCACCAAACTTCCACACCACACCAACGTGATGACCTTCAATGCCATGACAGATTTAACGTGCACTAGCCCCGCGTACACCAGAAAGAGATGGTCGGTTGTATTGAGTTTTATCGTACTAGGGCCATATTTGACAAAGCCTGCGCCAAACACAAGGCACACAACATCAAGTAATGGGCAAGCACCAACATTGAAAGTTTTACTGGCACAGAAAAGATAAATACACCTAGGAAGGAATCGAACCTGACAGGAATCGAATATGCGCCGCCTACAACTCACAGGTTGCTAGAGCAGTGGACAGACTCACTGAGCCACTGCAGCCCCTCAGAAAGAGATTAATAGTTACTTATATTTTCCAATTCATTCACTTCTAATACGAATTTGCAAAGCTCGAAAGTTAATGTGATTATGGGATTCATTTTTGCATTGGACGGAATGCGCCCGTTGACTATATTTTAGTAGTTAAGAGATTTAGTAGTTTTCTCAGGAGTGGAAGTTAAACTACACCAAATAAATTTCTGCAGGTGTCAAAATGTATACTAGTGGAATTCCTAATAAAGTCGATTAATTAACGCGTTCATTAATTCGGGCGGAACGGTTTAGATGACATCTTCAGTTGAATTCATTTCAGATGATGAATGTTGTGACAGAAAGTTATGCTCTTCCTAGGAACTAACTGCGCATGCCCGGATTGTGCGGAATGAATTTAGAGTGGATTTGCAAGCGAAGGAAACTTAACTTCACGGTAGATCCGATAAATTAATTTTTGATCGATTAAAATTTGTTGTTTTTGCATTCTGATAATCGTAATTTTGTAGAATGCTATTTTAAGAGTTATGTGTATGGCCACAGTTGCCCGCTTGGGCGAGTAGCTGATTAGCAACAGGTGGGATTCGAGTTCGAAACTCAACCAAGCGAAGATCGTCATGTACGTGGGGGCTGGTGCATGTTAAATCTGTTGACCCCACAGTGGTATGGTGTGGAAGTTTACAGAGAAGGGTGCCAAGCTCAAATGTTGACCTTGTCATCCGACCGTGCTTCAAAATCATGTAATGTCCTCGGATCTTTTTCTTCGGCATTGATCCCGAACCTGATTGATTTGAAGTCGCAACAGATTTAACCTGCACTAGCCCCCGTGTACACGACGTCTTTAGTTGGATCGAGTTTCAAATTCGCTACCATCCGGTTGATAATCCGTAACCCTTCCAAATTTGTTACCGCGGAACCATTTTTTCAAACAAAGGGTAGGTATTTAATTAACGTAGCACTGGAGAAACACAACGGGCTATTAGCGACGGTCAAAGATCTGAAGGGAAATATCAGAGGACAACACCACGTAATTTTGAATCACGGTCAGATGACGAGGTCACACCTGAGTTGGCACCCCACTCTCCAACTTCCACACCATGAGGATATTTGACGCCAAGACAAATTTAACGTGCACCAGTCCCCTCTAAACACGGCGGTCTTTGGTTGGATTCGAAATTGCAACTCTCCGGTTGCTAATCCGTTACTCTTCCAACCGGGTAACGCGGCCCCTTTTGCTCAAAGGGAAACGAAGATACAAGTAGAAAAAGAAATTGTCTCTTGCCCAGAACTGGCTAAAGTTTGGAACAGGTTTTTGCACCAGAGGCTGACCACTACAGGGCAATTTCCGACACGAAGGTAAACCACCAGGAGGGTTAATTTAATTGTAGAATATTTTTTTATTTCAAAGTCATGTAGGGAACAAAATGTACCATTGGAGTAGAAAAATGGAAGTTTAATAACCATCATATTTATTTACATAACTGAGCATCATATTTCAAAGTCATGTAGGGAACAAAATGTACTATTGGAGTAGAAAAAGGGAAGTTTAATAACCATCATATTTATTTACCTAATTGAGCATCATAGGATTTGCGAGTTATGTCGTATTACTTTTTCCCCACACTACACAATAGGACAAAAGAATCACTTCTATTGTTTGGAAGAATCCTGTGAGAGATTATATTGATCAAGAAGGTCAAAACTGGTAAGAAGTTATACAGGGAAGACAGTAGCTTGCTCAAAGGATATGCGAACCCCTCAGAGGGTTCAATAAAGATATTCGAATTAAATATTTTACTGTAAATGATTGTATAATGAAACTGAATAATGAAAAATTGTTCTTTCATTCAGATTTTCTAACATTCTTGTTTCAAAATGCTACCTGAGCATCTGGATTAAATTGATTTCATTTAACCTATCAAGTGGTTTCAATGAAATATATCAACCATCATGATCTGACAAATTCTGCAAATGACGATATATCTCGTCGTTAGATTTTTTTATGATGACTGGATTACGATCCGGTTGGTTTTCATCTAATGACGAGATATCTCGTCCATCAAGATCTGGTCGGTTTTCATCTAATGACGAGATATATCGTCCATCAAGATCTGGTCAGTTTTGCTAATGATGAGACTCCTCATCGAGGCAACCATGAGGGTTAAATTATTTTTGTATAATCACTGTTATCTGTTGAATACATCTAAGTGAAAATGAGAAATTCCTCACGCTTTCCAATCTCGACTTAAAATATTGCTAAAACTATGCTTTGCCTGCAAATTTTTAGGTGTTTTAGTACATTTTTTTACAATTGAATGATATGCTTACAAAATGATAGATAGGTACTTTATTAAAGTAGCACTGGAGAAACACAACGGGCTATTGACGATGGTTGGAGATCAAACCTTAAGGGAAAGATTCGAGGGCAACACCACGTAATTTTGAATCTCGATCAGATGACGAAGCCACACCTGAGTGGCACTCCACTCTTCAAACTTCCACACCACGCCAAAGTGAGGACATTCGATGTCACGATAGATTTAATGTGCACCAGCCCCCTTTGTACACGACGGTCTTTTGGTTGGATTGGAACTCGCAACCCTCCAGTTGTTAATCCGTTATTCTTCCTACCGGGATACCTATATTTTACGCGGCCCTACTTACTAAATGCACTTACTTGTATTTACATATGTACAAGCCATTATGTGAATTCAATATTGACAATGCATGGAAAATTAATCTACATGGGACTTATCTATATTTCTAATTTATCAAAATATTTTACCACATTCTAAGTAACAACTTCCTCACAACTTATTTATTTCGACCGAACTATATACAGGGTGAGTCTAAATTGTTTTTACAAAATAAGAGGGGTGATAGTACCCATCCAGACGAGCAATAATTACCATGGAACATAGGGTCGCATTCCACTCTGAGAGGCAGAAAAGAGTAAAGTCGAAACGCGTCGAGCATGAACAAGTCATCGCCTCTGACGTCGTTTTGTACCTGCCTACGTAGCATATCTCCTAAGCAACAATGAATGCCACATATCCCGCACGATGGATCGGACGTGGCGGACCTGTGGCTTGGCCTCCTCGCTCACCGGACCTCAACGCACTGGACTTTTTCTTCTGGGGGCACATGAAATCTTTTGTGTACCAGACGCCTGTGGACTCGGCTGAAGATCTCGTAGCGAGAATTGGTGTTACTGCAGACAAAATTAACACAACACCAGGAATCTTCGAGAGGGTGGGCCAGTCATTCCTTCGCCGGTGTGAAATGTACAACGACACGCGTGGCCGCCACTTTGAGCACTTGCTGTGAGTTTTCCTCTGATCAATAAATCAGATTGTGCAACTTTTGGTATCGTTCATTCGCTTTCTCAGCACTGTTGTAAGTTCATGTTGAAATTCTAATTTTACTCTTTTCTGCCTCTCAGAGTGGAATGCGACCCTATGGTCCATGGTAAGTATTGCTCGTCTGGATGGGTACTATCATCCCTCTTATTTTGTAAAAACAATTTAGACTCACCCTGTATATATAGGCTATTTAATAGAAAAGATAGTCTGTGCAAATTTTATAAGACTATAATTGCAAAAGTTTGTTTTGGAAGTCTATTGTCTTAAATAAATTACTTTTGGATTTAGTTAAAAAGCAATGAAAATCAATCGACGAGCTGTATTGTTATCCTTTTCTTTTAATGTATCAACAAAACTTTCATTAATTTTTTTTCTTGATTCATTATTTTAAATTATAAAACATTTGTAGAAAATACATTAAAGTAATCTAATAGAATTGGATTGGTAGTTATAAAATCTTATGAGAGACGTCAAACCATGTACTAAATTAAAGTACAGGGAAAATAAGCAATAAAGGAAGACATTGAAATCCATGCACATCCAGACAGTTGATTACATGAGAGTTGAATCACATATAATGGACTTGAGAATGCTTATGATTTAGCATCTCATACTATTTAAGGAAATAAAGTCGATCAGAAAATATAAAACCAACATTTTTGTGCATTTTAGTCGTGCTTAATTCGTGTTTTGAAGAAATTAAAGAAAATATGCAGAGCTCAGTGAAGTTTTTGCAACTATGAATCTGAATGTCAATCAAATTGTGTAGCATTAAATTGTTCAAAAATTATTCTCTGTTATCAAAGTCTTGAAATGCAGCAAATTTTTTGTTCATGTAAGTGTATACAATTCAGTGTTTGTTACGAAAATAATAACGAAACAATCGATTTTCTGACATGAATACGTCTTTAAAAGCAGAACATTACTGGGAAGGCATGCATGAAACGTCGAGCGTTAAGAAAAAGTCATTACAACAGTTTTGTATTATGATTTCAGAACTAGATTTTAGGTATTTTAAGAATTTTAATTAACGTCGCACTGGATAATTATTAACATTAATAAGAAATATACCAAAGACGAAAGTTTTTCTACGTTAGTGTTTTTTTCTGGTAGAATTCACTTCTTAATTTAATTTTTGATTCTTTATAAAAAAAGGAACAGCTTGAATAGCTTATAGAAGATTGAATATAAAGCTAAAAACAGTCTGTAAAAAGATCAAATTACATAATTAACACAATTAATGTAATTACATCAATTATTTCTATTTATGTCTATTCATTTAACTTTCCTTATGAGAATCTTTTTTTCCAAGTTTAATATAGGTAACGATAGTTGAGGATTGATAAATCGCCTTTCTTAATCCTCCTGGTGGTTTATCTGCTCGTCGAATATTGCCCTGTAGTGACCAGCCTCTGGTACAAAAACCTGTTCGAAATTGTCACCAGTTCCAGGCAAGGGAAATTTATTTTTCCAAATTTAGTCTTAATTTCCCCTTGGAGTAATAGGACAGTTTCATCTGAACGTCATTAGCAAAATTGACCAGATATTGGACGAGATATCTTGCCTAAACCACTTTGGAGGGTTAAGAAATCCTATATTTACCACTCTTGAAGGTAATTTTAATTAACATCATACTGGAGCCCACAACGGGTCATTAGTGACGGTCCGGGATCAATCCCGAAGGGAAATATACGAGGACAACACCATGTAATTTTGAACCACGGTCAGATGACGAAGTTACACCTGAGTTGGAACCCCATTCTCCAAACTTCAGAACTAGAAGAAATATCAAGAAGATAAATATAGCGTAAGGATGTCCACACCTGACATGACCTTTGGACTTAGTACTCAGGCGCACTTACCACGGGGTGGGGGTCCACAATATGTCAAATTCTACGGGGATGGGCGAGCTTTGAGCCAATGTAACTTTTTATTGCATGGAGTGAGGTGGAGTAAGTGGTTTATTGCATGGAGTAAGTGGTGTCATATCATATTCGAAAGCTACGATCCGAACTACGCCACTAATATTGGACATCAACAATATTCCAATAACGATTTATATGAAAATGCACTTCAATCGTTGAAACTGTAAATTAATTGTTGTATCACAATAAACAATCGTTCACAATTCCTATGCCTGCTTCGTTTATTCCACAATCTAATATGAGGGGCCAGAATATTTTCGTCGAAACTACGGTGTGTGTCCTCATCACAACCCACCAATTTTTTAACTAATTAGTTTGCCTTTTAAATAGATTACTAGTTTTCTGAATAATGTGAGCATTAGCTCGTAATTTTATACAAAAAATAATTAAAACATCCTTACTAAAACGCATTTAGATACATTTTTTAGTAAAATGTTTTTTTCTGTCACGAGTAATCTCTTCGTTTATGAAAATAGTATTTAGTCTTAGTGCCGACCGAACTAAAAAGAATCAAACAGAAAACGGCAAGAGTTTTTGAATAACCAATGGGGTATTTATTTAAATGTCGAGTCTCACAGTTTTTATTAAAGGTTTTCGTTCTCTCAGATCAATATGGCTGATTTTATGCAATAAAAATAATTGATATTTCTAACCAAAAACGTATTTCGTGAATATTCATTATTATTTCACTTAAAAAATTAATTAATATGATTAATGATGCACTTTGGATGTGTTTTTTTTTCAATGAAAATTTAATATTTATAAGAAACATACCAAAGACGAAAGTTTTTCTACGTTAGTGTTTTTATCTGATAGAATTCACGTCTTAATTTAATTTTTGATTCTAAATAAAAAAGGAACAGCTTGAATAGCTTATAGAAGATGGAATATAAAGATAAAAACATTGGTCTGTAAAAAGATCAAATTATATAATTAACACAATTAATGTAATTGCATCAATTATTTCTATTTAAGCCTATTCATTTAATTTTCCTTATGAGAACCTTTCCTTCCAAGTTTAATATAAGTAACGATAGTTGAGGATTGATAAATCGCCTTTTTTAATCCTCCTGGTGATTTATCTTCTCATCGAATACTGCCCTGTAGTAACCAGCCTCTGGTACAAAAACCTGTTCGAAATTGTCACCAGTTCCAGGCAAGGAACAATTTATTTTTCCCAATTTAGTCGTTATTTCCCCTTGGAGTAATAGGACAGTTTAATCTGGACGTCATTAGCAAAATTGACCAGATATTGGTAGAGATATTTTGCCGAAACCACTTTGGAGGGTCAAGAAATCCTATATTTACCACTCTTGAAGATACTTTCAATTAACATCACACTGGAGCAACACAAAAGTTTATTAGTGACGGTCCGGGATCAATCCCGAAGGGAAAGAACCGAGGACAACAACACGTAATTAATTTCGAACCACGGTCAGATGACGAGAGCACACCTGAACTGGCATCCCTAGGCGTGCCAAAGATGAATATCAGAAAAGAGAACATTTGGCAAAATTATTTTTTTAAAAAGAGGTCAAAAGAGGACACGAAAAGCACGCATTATAAGTGTATAATTGTTAGGTATCTAATAAAAAGTATCATCATTGACGAATCTTGAATACATGAACCAATAACTGGAAGAAAATCTGTTGAACATATTATTTACGTATTTAAAAAAAATTAGGAAATGCGAGAACGAATTTATAAATTAAAACACTGACCATTTATTTAAATCTTTTTTCAAAGCGTTACAAAAAATAAGAATCCAATTTTAAAACAACAAACATATAACAACAAAATAATAGTAAATACATATCTAATTAATAGAAATTAAACATTTTACTTTTCATATTTCCTTGAGCCCATTACGTCACGCAGCAGCTTGTTTTAATATCATCATAGAAAGTTTTGCGCAATTCATCCCTATTATTAAAGGTTACTATTAATATTGCTTTAACAGTATCACAATGGTGAGTCGATTACGCTAATTCGTCCATTGCAAACCAATCATCGAAAATATTCTTTCAATGTACTAGATCTAATACGTATTTGAATAACTGTGGTTTACATATCGATATAGTAGATGTGAATATATTAGCGCGTAAAGTTTGAAATGTGAAATATATTTTTTTAACGCAGTCCGAAATGAAGAGGACAAAAAGGAACAACCGAAAAAGAGAGGACGGAAAAGATCTGACTTAAAAAAAGAGAGTGAAGAAAAGATCCGAGCGGAAAAAGAGGACATGTTCTCTTTAAAAGAGATGTTCTGTCAACTTTAGGCACCCCACTTTCCTAACTTCCACGCCAAAGTGACGACATTCGAGGCCACGGCATATTTAACGTGCAGCAGCCCCCTTTGAACACGACGGTCTTTGGTTGATTGGAACTCGCAACCCTCCGATTGCTAATCCACACTTCTTCCAACCGGGCTACCGCGGCCTTCCGCTCTTGAAGGATGAAGCATGATTAATAAAATTCTTTTTCTCGTCATACATCATTTATTAGCCGAAATTAAATATTCCAGTCAGTTTACTCACATTCTAGCATTTATTTTAAAATATTCCTCGCTCGTTTAATGTTTTTTTAAACTTAAGTATTAACACAGAGCAAGGATTAAACAAGATAAATTTCATCCGTCTAATATTTGCGAAGCGTTCCATCTGTATTAAATCAATCCTTTGGGATCCAAACCCGTCTCCCTCCCTGGTTTTTAAAAGGTTAATTATAGCGAAAGAAGAGTGCTTTGGATGAACGGGTGCTTTGTTTTTCTTTTCAATCTACCCGACGAAAAAACATGTTGAAAGATACGTGTTTGTTAATTTTTTGGTGTTGATAATTTGATCTTCATTCCTCTTGGTGTGATAGGAGTTTTGAATCGACAAGATATTTCGCCATTAGCAAATTTGACCAAATATTGGACGAGATATCTCGCCGAAACCACTTGAAGGATTAAGAAATACTATATTTACCACTCTTGCAGGTTGAAGCTTGATTAATAAAATTATTTTTCTCGTCATACATAATTTATTAACTGAAATTAAGCATTTATCACAGTTACTAAGCACTCTACCATTTATTTAAAAATATTCCTCGCTCGTTTAATGATTTTTAAAACTTAAATATTAACACAGAGCAAGGATTGAACCAGAGAAATTTTAATCCGTCTATATTTGCGAAGCGTTTCACTTGTATTAAAACAATCCTTTGGGATCCAAAACCCGTCTTTCTCCCTGGTTTTTAAAAGGTTACTTATAGCGATAGAAGTTTTAAACGGGTGATTTGTTTTTATTTTCAATCTACCCGACGGAAAAAACACATTGAAAGAGACGTGTTTGTTAATTTTTTTTCCTGTTGCTAATAGGTTGTAGCATTTGGTATTTTAATAGTCGCACCGGAGCAACGCAACGGGCTATAGGCGACGGTCCGGGATCAAACCCGAAGGGAAAGAGCCTAAGACACCCCCACGTAATTTTGAATCACGGTCAGAAGACGAGGTCACACCTGAGCTGGCACCCGTCTCCAAACTTCCACACTACGCCAACGTGAGGACATGTGAGGCCACGGCAGATTTAACGTGTACACCAGCCCCATTTGTACATGACGGTCCTTGGTTGATTCGAACTCGCAAACCCCCCCCCCGGTTGATAATCAATTTCTCTTCCAACCGTGTTGCTAATTGGATCTTCATTCCCCTTGGAGTAATAGGGCAGTTTTGTCTCGACAAGATAACATCTTTAGCAAAATTGACCAGATCTTGGACGAGATATATCGTCGAAACCACTTGGAGGGTTAAGTCGTCCATACCACAAGGCCCTAGCGACTGATTCATTCTAATAGGACATACATTTGTTCAAAAGGTTATTAAATATAGCACCATACTAGAACACGTTGAATCTTAAGGTCGTTTAGTATAAATGTTACCGTTAAAGCTCGAAAGCCGTTAATGTGCACATTACCTAGGTAATCTGCCGATTAGCTGATTTGTTCCGTTAAAGTGCGGAATCATCTACAAAATAAGAGTTTTCCGCACTTTACCTAGGTAATGTGCACATTAACGGCTTTCGAATCGTTAAAGTGCAAATGTTTGTTAATTGCTTCTTTGTATTATACTCTGTTCATTGATTGATTCTACCAACTATTCTGTTGATTGATTGATTCTATCAACTATTCTGTTGATTGGTTGATTCTATCAACTATTCTGTTGATTGATTCATTCTATCAACTATTCTGTTGATTGATTCATTCTATCAACTATTCTGTTGAATGATTGATTCTATCCACTATTCTGTTAATTGATTGATTCTATCAACTTGATTCTTTAGATATCGAAAAATAAATAAATCCCATTATCTTTCAACAATTGTCATTATATTTTATTTACATCTACTGATTATTATATGAAATTACTTATAACTTTATGGGATAAAAGTATAGCGTGTTTTTCAATTAGTAGTACCTAGTGTACTGAGTTCTTTGTCTGAGTATTAATTTAAGCGTACAAAACCGTTGCTTTTCGAGCAAAGATCTTATTTTCACTTTAACGAGCCCCTAGTAGGTAATGTGTATATTATCTAGGTGATCTGCAGATTACCGAGGTAATTTGAGAAATGAAACAATTTTCCGCACTTTAACGGATCGGCGTAGTTAATCCGTACTTATGTAATCTGCAGATTACCTGATTTCCGTACTTTAGCGGCAACATAAACACATATAACATGCAGTAGATATGCTCTGAAGATATAAGATACAGACGAATAGCCTATCGTATTACATAGAAGCTCAATTTTCGACTTTAACGAGAATTTCTCATGTAGTGCAGATATCACAAAATAAAGTTGGACATCGGAAGTGACATCGGGATGAGATCAGTAGATAAGATTCTTCCAGTGGGGAGGTGTATCAGTTGAAAAGAACATTTCAGTTGATCGGATTGTTTCTCGGAGCGTTTTCTTGGGATTGGATGGAAATAACCTTGTCTACGGATAAAATAAAAGGATCAACGATTTCAACCGTTTCGGAAAATTTACAGCGTCTGGTAACAGCACATAAACCCGATGATGATTTCAAACGTCATTACTTTTGAGTGTAATGCAAGTGGATAAGGATCTAAAGAAGCTGAAAATTCAAGTAGAAGTGCTTATTGAATTTCGAATAATTGAGTCAAGTTCAAAACATTTTTCAATTTCTTTTTAAATTTTATGTCCCCCGAAATTTAATTTCATCACTTGATATCTTGCACTATAAGTATAAAAAGTTTACTGAACTTCAAAGAATTTAGTCAATTTCAAAACATTTTTCACAATTTCGTTTTAACTTTATATTCCCGAAATTTAACAGCGGATGAGCGACCGGAGGATTGCGAGTTCGAAACTAGGTCCAAACCAAAGACCGTCGGTACGCGGGTGATTGTGTACGTTAAATCTGTCGGGGTCACAAATGTCCTCACGTTGATATGGTGTGGAATTTGGAGAGTGGGGTGCCAGTTCAGGTGTTGTTCTCGTCATTTCACCGTGGCTCAAAATTGCGTGGTGTTGTCCTTGGATCTTTCCTTTGGGGATTGATCCCAGACCGTCACCAATAGCCCGTTGTGTTGCTCTAGTGCGACGTTAATTAACTTTATTTATCTACCCCGAAATTCAATTTCATCACTCGCTATCTTGCAGTAGAAGTATGGGGTTTATACATTACAAATTTATAACTATGTTTCTTATTAATTGAAGTAAACTATCAATGAATGAAAGTACCAAACTCTTGTATGGAAAGGACACTGTCCTACAAAACTCGAAACACCTTGAAGCCAATGGTCGATCGGCATGAGTGAAACTTGGCATGAGTGATTCACTTTCTTAAGGAAACAACTTAAAGATCACCAGTGTGTTTTGAAACTAGCTGGCCAAATTCTAAAGGATGGTAAAAGAGCTCGAAATAAATATTTTTGTCAAAGAATGTGCGTCCGGAAATGCCACAGTTGTCTGGTTGAAAATCGTACACTCTACAACCTTCCAGCAGCTCGTCTGTTCGCAGGTCTAGTGTAATGTCCTAGTGTCCGAGTGTCTAGGATAACGGGCTAGTGTCTCCGAAACTTCCTGTCTCACAAGTGTCCTTGATGCTTGCGCCTGCAAATGGAACTGAAGTCAGTTAGTTTTCGGACTCCGTCTGGTTGAGACGTCTCTGTGGCAATTCGATTATTATGATATTAAGCATTTTGTTTTGCTTTTCACGCTATCATTATTAAATCCATGTATATAGTCTGGTGTAAAAATAGATATAAATTTTATTTACAAACTAGAAATTTGGAATTCTTCACTCTATACATCATATGCATATTTGCGAGTTCCAAATTCGTGTAGCGATGCATGCCGTCGGAAATCCGAAGGGGGAATAACGCCTTACTCCACAGAAACGATGTTATCGGCTGACTTAAATAGCGCTCTCGCCACTGCAACGTCGTGGGATAAAATTAAGTGGCGAGTGGATTTAGGCAATTAAAATCAGCTCTAAGATATACAGCACATTTATTTAGATATTTAACATTATTTACAAAGTTAACAATTTAAGGCAATTTCGAGGCTAAATGAGTAGAAAACGAAATGGTTTCAGAACCGCAGTTTCATCGGAGCAGACCAGCTCTGCGTCCGTTCACGTCCAAAAATCCAACGGTTATCTCCTATCGAGGGGCCAGAACTCAGCGTCGCCTCTCCTTCCTTTAAGACGCTCGACAGTACATAAACGAGAGGCTAAAAGACATCCCTTTACTCCCATCCGGTCATAACCTTGCCACGCAGTCTCTTAGGGGAGGACAAAGAATTTTATGTGTTCCATCAGTATCAGATAGGATAGCACAATCAGCAGCCACAATGTATCTTGAACCGTTAGTGGAGCCAAAATTCCATAAAGATTCATATGGTTATAGACCAAATAAATCGGCATTGAATGCGGTAGACACAGCGCGTAAAAGATGCTGGAAGTACGATTGGGTGATAGACCTTGACATATCAGGGTTTTTCGACAATTTGGACCACGAGTTAGTATTACAAACTATCAAAAAGCATACAGACTGCAAATGGGTCATACTGTATGTTGAAAGATGGATAAAAGCTCCAATTCAACAAGTAGATCGCGAATTCACGTAAGAGAGGAAATTTCGAAGAAGGGGAAACATGACGCTACACCTCCTAAAACGGCATTTCCGGACACATTCTATGACTAAAAATGCTTATTTTGAGCCCCTCTACCACCCTTTACAATTTTGTCAGATATTTTCAAAACTCTATATAAAGGTTACATCAAATTGAAAAGAAACCGCCCATGGGTATTTGTATAATTAATGACATTCAGCAGAAAGTTGGTGTATATTCAAATTTTGAAATCAGGACTTCAGAGATTAACATATGAATGAGTTCTGCTAGGAACTCATCCGCAGCATTCTCTGTATGCAAATTCTTTGTAAAGTCTGCATCAGTATTCGAGAGGGTCATTCAGCACACTAAGGACTAACTACTCTGTTTTTGTAAGTTTTCATAGTTACCATTCTGTTCCATGGCACCCAATGCAATGTCATCACTTCATTTCAAATACTTTATTTACTCATCGTTTCTGCTCCTATTATGGTTTTGTTTTTATTCAAAGGTTCGGTAACCGTACAACTTTAGCATAATTTTCTCATATCCAGAACCCTTTAATCCAAATCAGCAACTCGAAGCATTAATGCTCCCTACGTTTTGCAAGCCTGTACATTTATTTGCGCAAGTTGTTTCTCATGTTTTAAAGCCCAGGTGGTTACGACAAGTTATCTAGACCATCGAGATCTAACAAATTTTACTAATGACGAGATATATCATCTCGATATTGCCTTTTTTATGACCACGAGATCAAGATTTGGTCTGTTTTTTCTAATGACGAGATATCACGTCCATCAAAATCTGATTAGTTTTGTTAATGACGAGATATATCGTCCATCAAGATTTGATTAATTTTTCTATTGAAGAGAAATATTATCATCAAGTTGTTTTTCATGTATTAACCCTTCAAGTGGTTTCAACAAGATATCTAGTCCATCGAGATCTGATTAATTTTGCTAATGACGAGATATATCATAATCTCGATATTGCCTTTTTCATGCGACGAGATCAAGATCTGGTCAGTTTTTCCTAATGACGAGATATCTCGTCCATCAAAATCTGATTAGTTTTGCTAATGACGAGATATATCGTCCATCAAGATTTGATTAATTTTTCTATTGACGAGAAATATTATCATCAAGTTGTTTTTCATGTATTAACCCTTCAAGTGGTTTCAACAAGATATCTAGTCCATCGAGATCTGATTAATTTTGCTAATGACGAGATATATCATAATCTCGATATTGCCTTTTTCATGCGACGAGATCAAGATCTGGTCAGTTTTTCCTAATGACGAGATATCTCGTCCATCAAAATCTGATTAGTTTTGCTAATGACGAGATATATCGTCCATCAAGATTTGATTAATTTTTCTATTGACGAGAAATATTATCATCAAGTTGTTTTTCATGTATTAACCCTTCAAGTGGTTTCAACAAGATATCTAGTCCATCGAGATCTGATCAATTTTGCTAATGACAAGATATATCATAATCTCGATATTGCCTTTTTCATGCGACGAGATCAAGATCTGGTCAGTTTTTTCTAATGACGAGATATCTCGTCCATCAAAATCTGATTAGTTTTGCTAATGACGAGATATATCGTCCATCAAGATTTAATTAATTTTTCTATTGACGAGAAATATTATCATCAAGTTGTTTTTCATGTATTAACCCTTCAAGTGGTTTCAACAAGATATCTAGTCCATCGAGATCTGATCAATTTTGCTAATGACAAGATATATCATAATCTCGATAATGCCTTTTTCATGCGACGAGATCAAGATCTGGTCAGTTTTCTTCTAATGACGAGATATCTCGTCCATCAAATTCTGATTAATGTTGCTAATGACGAGGAATATTGTCCCCAAGATGTTGCCAATTTTTTTATGATGACGAGATCAATATCTGGTCAGATTTGTACTGACGAGATACCTTGTCAAGACAACCACCAGGAGGGGGTTAAATGTGGTTAGTTCATTTATTCAATGCTGAAAGTTAAGGCAATAAATCTTTTGTAGGTTTAAGGGCTGCGGTAACCCAATTAGAAGAGCAACGGATTCGCAACCGGATGGTTGTGCGATCGAAACTCGGACCAGCTAAAAACCACAGTCGTGGCCTCAAATGTCCTCACGTTGGCGTGATGTGGAAGTATGAAGTGTTGTGCCTGCTCAGGTGTTGTTATCTTCATCTGACCGTGGTTTAAAATTACGAGGCGTTGTCCTTCGATCTTTCCCTTCGGGATTGATACCGAACATATAGTCCGTTGAATTGCTCCAGTGCGACATTAATTAGCTACCTAACCTTTTGTAGATTAAAAAAATACTGAGTAATATCAAGCAGTCCGATCTCTTAACGAACTGATCCACATCCTACCACATGCAACAGGCGAAAGACGTAGACTCTCCACTGATAATACCTCTGCCACACAAACTCCAGTAATTGCTTCTCACATTTCAGAGTATTCCACAGGGTATTAAGAAAACAATTCCTTCAACTTCCCCGCTTATCAGGAGAGGAGGGAAAATTGTATTCCGGGGGGAACAGAACGGCACATCGATAATAACCCCGTCATCAATAATGACCACTCGTGAGGGGAAAATGGCGAAGCCACAACCATTCCATGAAGTGTTTTAAAATTGAAATTTATTATTCTTCCGGCGTCGTCTCCGAGTTAATTAATAATTCGCACTCATGCCGTCTGGAAATCAATCACAGAAGATGCGTTGGAAGAAGACTACTTTTGTTCCAGCTCAGTGCTGAAATAAAGAATGTGTCCCTGGTGCAAATGGTGGTAAAAAGGAAGTTCTGTTTACAGTTGGATGGGGAGAAGTTTGCTTAATGATGTGGTTCTCTGTTTCTGTGGATTCTTTTGTCGAGATTGACTAATGGCGTATTGCGGAAGTGAGCGTGGACTCTGTTGAAACAGATTGTTTGTGGTGAAAATGGGTGAATGTTCGTGGTGAATTAAATATTCTGATTGTCTTTCCTTATTCAGGGGTAGTTAGGCACAGATATCTCTGAATTGTTTTACATGGATTGAAATCGCAGCGCTTTGTGTTTTGATACTTTTCTAAAAGTCCACATGTGTATTTCACATGGCAGGAGGAGTAGTTGAATTTACGTCGCAGTGGAGCAACACAACGGGCTACTGGCAACGGACTGGCATCAAATATTAAGGTCCGAGGGCAACATATCACAATTTTGAACCGCGGTCAAATGACGAGATCAATATTTTTGAACTGGCATCTCACTCTCCAAACTTCCACACCTCTCCAACGTGAGGACATTTGAGACCACGACTGATATAACGTGCACCAGCCTCTTTGTACACGACGGTGTTTGGTAGGATCGTTTGGAGCTCGCAAACCTCAGATAGCTAGCCGCTACTCTTCCGACCTGGCTACAGTGGCCCCATGTGGCGCGGAAATTGACGTTATTTGTTTATTTTTGAATGGAAACAACGGATATAAACACTATAATCATAATTGGAATCATATAATTGATGAAATATATTCCTTCTCAACTTGAAATCCTTTTTCGTGGATAACATCTCACTTGAAATGAAAGAAAATAACATTGCTGACAAACTGGCCAAGGAGGGATCTTCAAATGTACGTGAATGGCCTGATTCTCCTTGCATGAGTTCTCCAAAACAATGGTGCTCATTAAATCGGTCGTGGCCTCAAATGTCCTCACTTTGGCGTGGTGTGGAAGTATGGAGAGTGGGGTGCCAGCTCAGGTGTGACCTCGTCATCTGACCGAGGTTCAAAATTAAGTGGTGTTGTCCTCGGATATTTCCCTTGGGAATTAATCCCGGACCATCGTCAATAGCCCGTTGTGTTGCTCCAATGTGAAGTTAATTAAAATATCAACCAAAACAAAAATGTCAAATAATTAAATATGGCTAATGCCTTCCAATCATGAGTGGCACCAAGGAAAAATTCCGGGTCTATCCTTGATTCACAAAGAAGAAAAAGGGACTCAAATGGCTTAACTCTCCAAGCGATTTCAACGAGATATATCGTCTACCAAGATCTGACCAATTATACTAATGACTAGTTATGTCGTCATCAAGATATTGCCGATTTTTTATGATGACGTGATCAAGATTTGGTCAGTTGTTTTTACTGACGATATTTCTCGTGTGTAAAGATCTGGTCAGTTTTGCTAATAGGGATGTACCCTGTCCAGTCAGCCATCAGGTGTGTTAATCTAGATTACGTAGTGGGCACCTTAGGAGCATGAAATTCCCTGAATGTTCAAAAAATATTTTCCAGTTTATTACTAAGTGTATGGGGAACACGTCGCGTAATCATTCTTTCCTCTATTGGAATGAGCCCAGCAGACTAAGTCCAGAATCCTCATAGCATTATAATTTCTTTGAGGACGAATGACTTGTTGGACTTGGTATAGCAGGCGGCTAGGGAGGTATAAGCCGAAACTTGGAGGAATAAGTAGAAGCAACAATATAAAATCGACCGTTATGGGATTCGTTCGCCAATTTTGCCGCTGGTTGTCTTGACTAGGTATAACTCGCCAGATATTGATAGACGAGGCATCTCGTGTTTAGAAGAAAACTGACCAGATCTTGAACTCATTATCATAAAAAAATCGACAGTATCTTGATGACTATATGTCTCTTCATCAGCAAAATCGATCAGATCTTGATGGACGAGATATCTCGTTGTAACCACTTGGAGAGTTAAATCTGGTCGATCTAGTCAAAAAATGTAGAACCGTCTTTGAATATGGGTAGGGGATGAAATTGAAGTAGATAAGTTCAGAATCTAATTGTGGTAACATGGTTGAGATGTGCTTTTTGCCATGCATTTTATTGGAAATAAGAATTAATACCAGTAAAAGTAAGTGAAATGATGTATTTTTGGACAATTGTATTTCCTTTAGAGATATGAAATCTATTTATGTGTGAATATGGAAGAATAGTCGTTATAAATGGATCGAAATAAGATATGAAATATCAGTAACAAACTTTGCTATCAATAGATATAAACAATTAACCCTCCAAATGTTTTTGACGAGATATTTCGTTCATCAAAATTTGATAAATTTTGCAAATGACGAGATATCTCGTTATCAGGATATTGACGATTTTTTTTATGATGACGAGATTGAGATGTGGTCAGTTTTCTTCTAATGACGAGATATCTCGTCCATCGAGATCTGATCAGTTGTGCTAATGACGAGATTCCTCTTCGACACAACCACCAGTAAGAAAGTTTAGCTCAGCTGCTATGAGCTGTTCTTCTAGTTAGAATAAAATATGGGTGATATTTTTCTGGCCAAACGCGTAAGCTCTTTTTATATGAGATTAATTCTGAAATTTTTAACGGTTCATAAACTCGTGAATAGAAGCATAAATTTGAATGCCTTAAATAAATATTGTTTTGTTCAAAGAATGTTGTGTAAAATGTCTTATTTGCTACTTCCAAAAATGTATTATGCAACATTATATAATTTCACTTTTTTCATTAGACCATTATGCGTTTCTCATTTTCCTAAACACTTTCCCTGTATAATATTAACCTACTCAGAACCTCTGAATATGTGTAAAATATATACGGGAATATAAAATATGAAATATAAATATTTGTAAAGACGCTGCTGATGTGATGGTATTCCATTAATTTTTGATAGGGGTCTATTTTTGTTTAGCTTTCTCTGTTTAAAAGCTTTTAATAACTGGCTTTCAACTAGAAAGTATCTAATTTTATTCATACACTCAGTTTTCAAAAGACTGAGTTTTCAAATTAAAGGAACTAAAGTTGCTAATTTTGCTTTAATGATTACGGTTATGAACATTTAAATAAGGCTCCTAACGTAAAATTCTGTTTGAACTATAAGAAAAACCATATTTTAATATCATATCGCCAACCAGTTTTGTTACAAACTATAAAAAATTGAAAGTAGAAAAATAGTCGAACGATATTAAAAAAAAATCATTTGACAAAAACAACTAATCTGAGCAACTTTTTAGAGGCCCTTTCTGCAAAGTTAATTACGAAAGTGTTTTTCTGGTGAACGTGTTTGATATGCTTGTGGCCGCGAATTCACTTGGCTTGTTTTGGAATACAGTAGGAAAGTAGTTCAATTAAAATCGCATTGGAGCAACACAACGGGCTATTGCCGACCCGACGGTCCGGGATCAATCCGGAAGAGAAAGATCCAACGACAACTCCTCGTCATTTTGAAAAACGGTCAGATTACGAGATCAACACCTGAGCACCCACTGGGAAGCCCACTCTCCAAACTTCCTCGCCAAGCCAAAGTGAAGACATTTGAAACCACGATAGATTTAACATGCACCATCCCACGTGTAAACGACGGTTTTTGTCAGGACCTAGTTTAAATTTCAATCCCTTCGGTTGCCAATCCGTTGCTCTTCCAACTGGGCTACCACGTACCCTAAAATTCCAAGGACAGCATAAACAAGTAATTCCAAATTTATTGATAGGGTCCCTGTAGTCAAGTTGGTAGAGCAACAGATTTGGTTGTTTGGGGGTTTTATGTCGCAAGGGCCATATTTGGTCATGCTGGGCCAAACATAATACAGTATCAAATAATTGACACAAGACGTACAATATCAAGTAATTGACACACACTCAGTGAAAGCTTTACTGTACAGAAGAGAGGAATACACTCAGGCAGGAATGCACCTGGCAGGAATCGAACCTGTTCCGCCTACAACTCGAAGGTTGCTAGCGCAGTGGGCATACCCACTGAGCCACGATGGCCCCGGATTTGCAACCGGAAGGATGTGAGTTCGAAACTTGGTCCAACCGAAACCTGGTGTACGTGAAATCTGTCGTGGCCCCAATGTCCTCACGTTGCCGTGGTGTGGAAGTTTGGAGAGTGGAATTCTAGCTCAGGTGTCGACCTCGCCATCTGACCGTGGTTTAAAATGAGGTGTTGTCCTCGGATCTGTCCCTTCTGGTTGGATCCCGGACGGTTGCCAATAGCCCGTTCTGTTGCTCCAGTATCACGTTAATTAACTACCTACAAAACTCAATGATAGCTGATAGGTTATCACAATTTAGATTAAATGTCGAAACAGCGGAAAACTACATTTTCTGGTAACCACGATGCATATCATGCGAGAGTATTTGGGTATCAGGAAGTAAAATACATACATTCCGTCTGGTTTTGCTTAATTTTCATGAAAATCCCTATCATGCAAAATATACTGGGGACAAACGAAGGAATAAATTAAATCCTAAATCAAATATTTTTTCTAAACAAAAACACGTTTAGTTCATGCCACGCAAAAGTAAGTAGAACACACAAAATAATATAAATCACTTGTTCATAAAACTGGGGACAGTAATAGGATTAGAAAGAAAATTACTAAGACTTAAATACGTATTACAAAAGGGACAACAGTGATGTATAATTTTGAACACTAAAATCAGAAATAATACATATTCTATGAATATTTCGATGCCTTTGAAGTTTTTTAAGAATTTTGTTATTGATAAACTTAGGCATTGTTTGAACTGATTTATATTTAAACTAGCAGAATTACAGGGCGATGCTCGGGTTGAATTGGTTAAATGTTGATTCTATTTCGTAGAAAAATGCAAGCATCATTTTAGTGTAGAGAAAATATTTTTTAACATCGTTTTAACTTTTTCATAGCTTCTACAATTTACTTCGGACGCAGATATGTATACATAATCAGTATATCCATCCTTATAATCCATTTCCTATTCATCACACTTTTACTGTAAGACAAACTACAAAAGCCTTTTCCTAGGTAGCTGCTACAGATGTCGATTTTGAGATTTCGATTGATTACGAATATCCCGTACATTCATTTTCAGTAAAAATGGCGAATTTTCGATGTAGTCTTGCACTTAGTTTTCCTATGAATATGTTTTACTTGTGGCATTCTTGCATCATGGATTCAATGTTTTCGAATTACATTATCATTGTGAGAGGATGGCAAATTAAACTGTTATGGCATTTGAGGTTAATGTATTTTGAAGCACACATTTTTTTCTTGAAAATTCTATTCAGCCGCACGTGGAATAACGGAGCTTGTTTGAAAGAAATGTCATCAGTGTAGACAAAGCAAACTCAATCGATTACACTTTTTACAAAATCACTGCTTTCAATGAGTGTTTCACAGGTACCTAAGTTACATACGAACAGTTTCAATTTCAAGTAAGAAACCTCGACCTTCTGCCACTAAGACAAAATATTTCTATTTTTCAACAGTACTAGTTTACATACTTCCTTACTATGATATTATTCTAAGATAAGCAGTCTTATTTAAAATTCGCTTACCTCCAACAGAAAATTTAGTTTTAAATCAAGTCCCTAAGGTACTTTTTCAATTGACTCAGTTTCTATATGGTAACCACGTACCTATTTAAGATGATAGATGTAGTTAGTTGACTATGGAGTACAGCTTTTAATAATACCCATGAAACATGAAAAACAAAAGTAAATTAAATTGATTTTAATCATCTTGTAATAAAATATGTCAAAATTTAGAAATATCTTTGAACCAAAACGAATGGCTACCCGTTTTGATTTAACGTAACATATCTTATTTTTAGAATAACTTTATTTTAACTTTACCAGTCATTTTAATATAAGGAGTTTTACACCTTACTTAAAAAGACTTCCATTTATTTTTATGAAACAGAATTCTTCAAACTATAACGTATTTAACAAAAGATTTAAGGAAAGTTCGTCATATACAACCGAGAAATTACCCATGTTTAGTGGTATTTGGCAGAAAATAAAAATAATTCATTACAATTTAACTCCTAAATGATATATGTCTAATATGGAAAGTAATGGAACACATAAATACAAACAGAAACGAAATTCTGGTCATTGAAAAATGTAGAATTCTGGAAAAAGAAAGATCTTTGCAAGTGTGTCGAATATCGACGTCATGAGAATATTCTGAAATAGAGAAATTCGAAAAAGACGTTTGAAAAATATTGATAGACAATGAATTATTTACAAAAGAACACAAATTTACAAAACTTAGAAATGCTCAAATATGACCGCAACATTTCTGTCTTAACTCAAATACACAAACACGGAATTCCAAATCTAATTTATAAAATAAAACAATAATTCTGGCGTTGCCAAATACCGAATTACAAAATTACGCTTTTATCATCAATGAGTTTTTTGGCTTTTCGTGTTCCATTACAAAATTCAAGTTGTGTAAAATTAAGTATCTTAACTATCCATTTTTCATCATTCAAATATTCCTAAATTATTTATATCGTGGAAAGAAATAAAAAATCAGTTCAAACATAATTAGAATTTAAAATGTTTAGATATAACGTTTCGGAAAAAATTGTTTTTCGAGCAATACTGGTAAAACAATTTTATTGGAAAATTTGATTTTTGATCAATACTAGTAAAACAGTTGCGTACCGCAATCGTTTCATGCTCAATGTTTTTCCTATGTCAATTTCGAATTGATTTAGCTCGTCTGCCCACCTAGTTTGAAGAGAACGCTATTAATATGTAGCTTCGTTGCTCTCAGAGTTCCGAAGTATAAGTGTACCAAATTTGGTGTGGATTGGTCAAACGGTGTAGATTTCTATAGAGGACATACAGACGCCAACTCTGCTTTATATGTGTAGATGCTTCTTATTCTATTTTTTTAAACATTAAGATAATAAAATTATTATTCTCGAATCCCTTAAAACGAAACATGGAATAATAAAACTATGTAGAACATTATGTTATTTAACATTTCATTTTAGTGAATTAACTCAATTAAATTTTATTATTTTACCTGACTTATAAAGAATTATACTACTTTATTCTGTTCATATTTTAGGTAGGTAATTAATTAATTACCTACCTAAGTTAACGTAACACTGGAGCAACGCAATGGGCTATTGGCGACGGTACGGGATCAATCCCTAAGGGAAAGGGAATTGTCATTTTGATCCACAGTCAGATGAGAAGGTCAACACCTGAGCTAGCACCCCACTCTCCAAACTTCCACACCACACCAACGTGAGGACACTTTAGGCTACGACAGATTTATCGTGCACCAGCTCATGTATACACGACTGTCTTTGGCTGGACCTAGTTTCGAACTCGTAAACCTCCTGTACCTAATCCGTTGGTCCTCCAACTGAGCTACCGCAGCCCTATTCATATTTTAATGTTTACCTTTTGGGTAGGTAGGTAGGTAATTGAATTAACGTCGCACTGCAACAACACACCGGGCTATTGACGACGGTCCGGGATCAATCCCGATTATTTATTTTTTGAGGAATTATATTATTAAAATTACTTTTTTAGAATTGAAACACATTGAGCGTTTTTATTGTGTTTTTGCAGTAATGACGCATTTAAACAAACCTTTTCAACTATCCTTGAAAGACTGCGATTGAAAATGGATGTCTCTCAATCCGCCAATTTCAGAAAGATTTATCTGAGCACTTTTATTCAAATCTATCAAAATTTCTTTATTTCCTTCACTCTCAGTACCTTTTTCTCCTAAAGCCCCGTCAGATTTCTATTTAGATTTACAGCTCCTTTTGACTATAATACGATATAGATCCGTTGAAAAGTATGATATTTTATTTCATGAAAATTCAATAGCGCCGTATTTGTGTTGCGAGACATTTAAAATTGAATCAACGAGTGAAAATTTTATTTTGTATTTGAGAGGAAGTTTCTCGGCAGGAACTTGAATTGACAAATCACAGTTTCAGTTCGTTCTGAAAACTAAATGTATTTGCATTTGAATAGACGATGAAGATATCTTAACATTTTAGATGACACGAATGGATTCATCTCTAACCATCAGTAGCATTTTCACTCTATTTCAGCACTTGAGTATCGTCTGAATGGCATTTTAAATTCCTTTCTCAATTTGACACTAAATCATCGATACATAATGGATTTTAAAAGTGAGTAATCATGGCTTGTGAATTTGTTAAATAGTATTCAAATACGTATATATTCATCTTTAACCATCAACTTCATTTTCACGGTATTTGTTCCAGCAGTATAACTACTACTGGAAGAATTACGACTCAGAAAGGTTTATTTTGAAGGGACTAGGTTTGAAAATGCGTTTAGTTTCGGTTTTTTTAGTTCAGTTTTTGAAATTTTGATTTTTTAAATTAATAGATTTACGTTACAATTTAAATGTATTTCGTAAAGAATTATAAATTAATTCATATGAGAGGCTTTTTCTGTAACGCTTAATGGGTAGATGGCCCTAGAATTTATGCGGAAAAAACCTTTCCTAAACGTATTCCGGAAGTGACGTCACTTGGCTTTATTTTTACGCAACTCCTTTATCTAGTGCATTGGATAACCGGAAGTAAAATCCTCGTCTTCCGATTTCTTGTTTACAGTAAAAAGGGTAGGTAGGTACTTCATTAACGTCGCACTGAAGCAACACAACGGGGTATTGACGACTGTCCGGGATAATTCCCGAAGAGAAAGATACGAGCACATCAGCTTATCATTTTGAACCACGGTCAGATGACGAGATCAACACCTGAGCTGGCACTACACTCTCCAAACTTCCACACCACGCCAACGTGAGGACATTTGAGGCCACTGCAGGTTTAACATGCACCAGCTCCCTTTTCGTACACGACGGTCTTTGGTTGGATTCGAACTCGCAATCCTCCTGTTGCAAGTTCGTTACTCTTCCAACCTAGCTAAAGCGGCCCTCTCTCATGCAGGGAGAAAATCACGAGTTAAATAATTTGATTTGTAATTCTTTTTTTCTTGCAATCTTTGTATATGAGGGTGTCAAGAAGAACGAATTTTAATAGGTTGGTTGGGTTTTATGGCGCAAGGGTCATATTTGGCCAAGGTGCGACAAATAATGTAGAGTAAATGGACATACCCACACAAAGTAAACTTTACTGACACAGAAGAGAGAAGTACACTCAGGGAAGAATAGAACCTGCACACTACAACTTTCAGATTGCTAGTCATTATAGTAGGAAATCGAAATTATAATATAAAAGTAAGTGAAAAATAAATAAAACATTTTTGCATAGGTTAAAATTTTATTTATGTAGAGAATTTCGATATCGAAAGAACGAAATAATTAAAAAAAGCACTAACCTGGCACAGATATTTGAAAATTATTTTTCGCCAAGTAGCGTATAGCAAGGATATGAATTGTGTGGTAAAAGAAAATAATTATATCTTGAAAAACTGTTTTTAAAACGATAAAAGGATACTCCTTTGTAATCCTACAACGATATTTGTTTTAGTTTTTATTCACTGAAAATAACGCTAGATCATCTGTTTACATTGGTATTTTTTCTTCAACAATCTTCCATTCGCAAACTAATAACTAAAAACACTGAAAAAATATGTTTTGAATATTGTCCAGTAAATAATTGCATTCGGTGTCACCTAATCCTATTATCTTTCCTATCCTATTTTTGATACTTTTCCTTTCGTAACAATCGAGGATCGAAGAAAAACTGAAATTTCAGAATATTTTGAACAAAAAGATATCCAAACGTATATAAGTTTATATTCATGTTACTCTCTGTGGCTGATCGTTTTTCTAAGCCATTTTATTCTTCAATGATTTGTAGAAGACAATTTTTTCCAGGAAAAATTGCTTTGGGCGTTTTATTTCTGTCCAATAATTTTCGTTTTTTATCTCCGAAACTACTGAAATTTCGCCTCTCAAGGTAATTCATCCCAAACAAATAAAAAGAAACGCAATTCAATGAAATATGAGACGAATATTGTTGAAATGATATACGTTCGATGTTATTCTTGCAGTAATCTTGGCTTTCGAAAAAACCCCAGTTTTGCAAAAACAGGTTTCATTTATTTATACATACGAAGCTCAGAGGAAACATTATTTTTTCTCTGGCTTTTAAAAGCGTTGTAATATTTTAACTTTAATATCATATCAGAATGAGAAATACAGGTATTAAGCAATCTAAAGAGCTGTTTGTTTCTAAAATCTATGTTTATTTTTCTTTTTTAATTTTAGATTTTATAATCTAAAATTTTGGAAATAAACAGTTGTTCAGATTACTTAATACCTGTATTTCCCATTCTGATATGGTACAAAAGTTAAAATATTACAACGCCTTTAAAAGCCAGAGAAAAATGTTTTTTCAAAGAGTTTATATCTATCTATCTCTTAAGAAAAGTTTAATTTAAATATATATAAATAAAAAAAATGCTGATTTCAGAACTAGAAGAAACACCCAGAAGATAACTATAGTGTCGTGAAGACAAACCATTTCCATATCTGACAAGACCTTCGGACCGAGTGCGCAGGCGCACGTAGAGGGAGTCTGCAACATGTCGAAATTCTACAGTGCTGGACGAGTGTGGGGCCAGTGTAACTTTGAATTGTGTGGAGTCAGAACTGTGTAAGTGCAGGGACGTAATTAGAGGGGGCAGACGGGGCTTATGCCTCGGGCGCCGGATTGGGGGGGGGGCGCTAAACTGGCCGAGTATTTTTTACTATAGATATTTACGTATGATAAAAAATGAAAAGGAAAAACTTAGTAGGTTTTGGTTTCGTTGGTTGGTGGGGGTTGCCAAGGCGTGTTCTTGCCCCGGGTGGAAACTAGTCTAGTTACGTCCCTGTGTAAGTGGTGTCATTCGAAATCTACCGAGTTACGTTACAATCACAGGCCTTTAATGAATTAAATTATTCTTCCATATTAATTATTCAATATCTACCGAGTTACGTTACAATCACAGGCCTTTAATGAATTAAATTATTCTTCCATATTAATATCAAAATGCACTTTAAATTAGAAATTCACTTTTTCAATAGAAATTCTGCTTTTTTAAGATAAAAAATAAATAATTTTTAATAATGTTTACTACGGTATTGAATAAAAAATGGATTACTTCTTAGTAATATAAGCTTTCATAAAAGAGCATTATTATCCAGAAATGAAATCCACTTTAGCTGCGTTACCCGGGATTTATGATGAATTCAAATTGTAAATTAATTGTTGAATATTCATAACAAACAATCGTTCAAATTTCTTAAGTCTGCTTCATGCATTTCACAATCGAACATCATATCCGAGTATTAATGTCAAAACTACGATTTGTGCCCTCAACACAACGTATCACTTTTTATACTAAGCGTTGTTTAAGGTCAAAGAATAGAGCCATTTAATACCATAGAAATATAAATCCTTTAAATCTAAAACTGTAAAATTGTAAATCGCTGATCTAATGAAATCTAAAACACTTAAAATGAAAAATATTGTTTTTCGTATGATCTCATACATTTTGCATCTATAAAAATTGGTGGGAATAAAATAAATAATAACAAAATTTTAATTAAAATGGTATAGCTTGTGTTTGTTTGTCCCGTGTTAAACATCATAATCTAAGCGTATTTTATTCAAATTAATAACATTTCCTTAAAAATAGATTATTTCCTCTTCCCGCTCTTAACGCATATATTTTGTGTCGATTGAAACAGTTGTAAAATATTTTAACAAGATTCAATGTTAGAAATTCTACTTTTTTAAGATAAAAAATAAATAATTTTAATAATGTTTACTACGGTATTGAATAAAAAATGGATTACTTCTTAGGAATATAAGCTTTCATAAAAGAGCATTATTATCCAGAAATGCAATCCACTTTAGCTGCGTTTCCCGGGATTTATGATGAATGCATATAAACATCTCATTTTAATTAATCTAAAAATAGTCGCTTATTCTTACCTTATATTACTTTTTAATTAATTTAGGCTTTGGCTGTTTAATAAGGGTTACGTTAAAAATAAAGCTTAATGTCATCTTTTACAATTTATTCTTCCCATACTTTGTATTTTCATAACAAAAGTATAGATAAAATCGAATTCGAAAAAGTATAATTAATGCTTATTATTTAAGTGCTATTTAATTGAGTGAAACATAAGTAAAAATCTGACTCTTTTAGGATAAAGTGTGACATTCTAAAATTTTATCAGAAATAAAATGAATTATGCATCAAATGAGTTCTGGTAACCAACCACACACACATATGAGAGAGTAAATATAACAATTACTTATTCGACTGACAGAAAATATTTAATAGAGGTTAGTATTCTAATACAAAAGTACCCGTGTACTCCATTCTTAAAAGTATATGTTGTACACACGAATATTAAGTGTACTCAATTCTTGCGAATATTCGTTGTACTCAATTCTTAAAAACATTCGTTTTACTCGATTCTTAAATACATCTGTTGTACTCGATTCTTTTTAGTGTTAAGATATAGTAATGTTCATTCAAAGTATTCAGATACAAAAACATTCATCCAAAGTATTTAGGTACAAAAATATTCATCCAAATAATTCAGTTTAAAAAGTATACACAGCCTTATATAGCAGTTTGCTGATTTTTATTATCGATTAATCGTTTTTTGTATATATATTCGAATATTTTAGAGTACTCGAATCTGAAGAATAATCGATTCTGCCCATCTCTAGTAGTTAACATATATTGAATATTTGGATGATCAAGTTTATTTATCCATGAATTGTCGATTCATTGTCAAAACGCAGCTCGAAAAAGTGTCCGTTTTTAGAATGAAAGTGGCATTCCGGAGATTCGCACCTGACAATTTAACACAAACTATTCTAATTAAATGAGCAATAGATCCTTTCCAAATGATTCTATTCTAGCAAATGAACAATAGTATCTTTCCAAAGATTCTATTCCAAGGAAATGAGCAATAGAATATATCCAATGGATTCTATTCTACTATGAGCAACAGAATCTTTCCAATGGATTCTATTCTAATATGAGCAATAAAATCTTTCCAATGGATTATACTCTACATTATAGGTGAATACAGTCTAACCAAAGTATTTTATTCTAAGGAAATGAGGCAATACAATTGTTCCAAAGGATTCTATTCTAAGGAAAAGAGCAATAGATTCTTTCCAATGGATTCTATTCTACATAATGGGCTAATAGAATCTTTCCAATGGATTTTAATTCTACATATTGGGCTACTAGAATATTTCCAAAGTATTCTTTTCAAAGGAAATAGGCAATAGAATCTTTCCAAAGGACAATATTCTAAGGAAAATGAGCAATAGAAACTTTCCAAAGGACAATATTCTATAGAATGATTCAATAGCATTTTTCCAAGGTTATATTGTATGTATTTTTAATTAACGTCACACTGTAGCAACACAACGGGCTATATTTTCCCAAGGAATAGTGTTCCAAGGATAGGACCAACAGAATCCCTCTAAAGGCTGATATAATCCATGGATTCTTTAGAAAGGTGTGGTCATCTAGTTTTTTAGTGGGGGTTGTGGGGTTAAAGCAACACCAACCCCCAAATCTCGCGAAGCTCAGAGGGTTAAACAGGATAGTTCCTGAGGGGTGTGCACTCACACATGGTCAGGAATAAAATAAGAATGACCGACAGCATGCACAGTAGGCCTCTAATTAATTTTAAATAACCCTGTTCAGCAATAAATGCTTTAATACTTATTAGTTCTTAGTAGGGTTTGTTTAAGATTGCAATGCAATATTATTATGAATCTGAATCCGTTGTAATTTAGATCAAAATATTCAAAAATTACGCCAACCGATTGGCGTAATTTTTGAATTTTGGTCAGGGCGATGGCTTCTAGATCGAAAGGTTCCTAGTTCGAAGGTATAGTTACAAGGGTGGAGTTTGTCTCCTATCGCCTTGGTATAGTCTTCAGTAGAGATAAATTATCGGTATTGTTATAGGGTATTGTGTAGTCTCTAAACTACACCAATGTTCTCATAGTACGGTATCGAATGTTTTGACCAAAAGCAACACGTGGCTGGCAAAAAAGGTGAATAGGCACAAAGCGCAATTACGAAGAACCAAAAGCAGCCATTGGTAAGCCACACATTGATTCAAAACATCCGACATGCCGAAATGAAAGGAGGAATTACAATTCTAAAGGTTGGTAGGTAGGTAGTTGAATTAACGTCACACTGGAGCAACACAACGGGAATTGTCTATGGCCCAGGATCTATCCCGAAGGGAAAGAACCGAGGACAACACCTCGTAATTTGAACAACGGTTAGATGATGAGGTCAACGCCTGAGCTGGCACCCAACTCTCCAAACTTCCACACCTCGCAAACGTGAGGACATTTGACATTAGATGTCATGATAAGTTTAACGTGCACCAGTTTCTACCCTCCAGTATGCAGAACTCGAAATACCTTGAGATCTATTTCCATTAAATATTACAGAACGGAACTAGCATGATAATTATGGGTAGGTAGTTGAATTTACACCGCAATGGGAGCAACACAACAGGCTATAGGTGACTGTCCGGGATAAATCCCGAAAGGAAAGATCTGAGAAAAATTCTAAAGGATTGAAGCTGAATAAAGGAAGAAAGATTTCATGCAAGATATTCACAAATGATATTAGGTCCCTATTTAAACCTTGTTAAGCCCTCCGAATGATTAAACTTATCTCCTGGTTTCGACGAGATATCTCGTTCATCAAGATCTGACCAATTTTGCTAATGACGAGATATCTCGCCACCAAGATATTGACGATAATCTTTTTGATGACGAGATCAAGATCTGGTCAATTTTTTTCTAATGACGAGATATCTTGTCGATCAAGATCTGCTCAGTTTTGATAATGACGATATACCTCGTCGAGACAACCACCAGAAGAGTTAGTAAATCTTCGATGAGATTCACACACATCCAAGAAATTATTGGAATACAGATATCCGGCAAAGGAACACAGAGACTGATGCCTTTGTATCCATTACTCTCTAACAAGGAGCCGCATCTGTTTGTGTACACCGAATTCCCGTTGTCGGACGAAGTGAAAAACACGAAAAAAGCACATAAGTTGATTTCCCTCAACACAGATACAGACAACATAGAAACCTATATCACACGATAGTACTCACGCGGGAATTCTTGTCGGAGGCGGGTTCATAAATTGGATAGGAAGTGTGAGAAAGTTCCAAACATATATCGGCACAAGGAATTTTTTACCACGGTTTTAGGATTTTCTTCAGTTGCTCGATGTCGGAAGCCAAGATGAATATTTCAAGTCGGTCTTAATTTCCTGGTGATTGTTTCGATGAGGTATCTCGGCCAGTAGCAAAACTCGCCAGATCTTGATGGACGAGATATTTCGTCATTAGAAAACCTGACCTAATCTTGATCTCGTTATCATCGAAAAACGGTAAAATCTTCATCATTCGGAATTTAATCGGCATTATTGACGACGAGATATATCGTCTAAACTACATGGAGGGTTCCCCAAATGCCCCACTTCCACCCATTTCCACAAATATAGTCCTGCACAGTCTAAGAGCCCCGTCACAGACTTGGGAAAAGACGCATTTATGGAAAATAATTTTACCTCTAAATTGCTTAGAAACATGCTTAACCCTCCAAGTGATTACGAAGAGTTATCTCGTCTATCTAGATCTGGTCAGTTTTGCTAATGACGAGGTATATCGTCATTAAGATATTACCGATTTTTTTACATGATCAAGATCTGGTCAGGTTTCTTCAAATGACGAAATATCTCGCCCATCAAGATCTAACCAATTTGCTATCGACCAGATGCCTCGTCATAAAGATATTGCCGACTTTTTGACGATGACGAGATCATGATCTGGTCAGTTTTCTTCTAATGACGAGATATCTCGTCCATCAAGATCTCGTCAGTTCTTCCAGTGGCGAGATAACTCGCCGAGACAACCAACAAAATGGTTAATATCAGGCGAAAATATATTTTTAGTGTTTGAGGGGATTATTAGGAGTCTGAAAATGTGAATATGAAACTGGCGTGTTGCGTTAACAAACACTCAACTACAGAAAATTTCATAGAGTCATGTTACCTATACATCGTACAAATGTAAACCAAATATTTTTTCATAATTTTGTTAGCTAAAAATTAATTTTCCACTTTTGGAGTATGTAATCAATTTTAAGTAAATCCTTCTCATTAAATCTGTTGAAATCAAGTTAAGAATTCAATTTTTTTATTTCACTAAATAAAAAAGAACAATTAAATGAATTGAATAATTGAATTCAGTTGAATATTCACTTGCTAAAACGGAAAAGGGGCAGTTTGGTAAATCCGTACAAAAGTTGGACAGCTATAATAAATATATTATAATAAAAGAAATAAATATACACAAAATTAAGGGTTCAAATATTTATTTCTTCCTTTAATTTCAAGTATCATAGTCTGTTTTTTTATCAAATAACAAAAGGTAAAAATGACGACATGCTTTACCAGTTGATAACTCTATTTTTCATGTCAGCTTTTCAAATTTTCTTAAGACAGTTTTGTTTAGTAGGCAGTTTCGGTACAATATCCTAACATTATTGTAGGTTTGTTGATTCTTATTCATATAGATTTCAAGTGATGTATGTTTGATAACGAGTTTTCTTTCCAAAGGGATGCGCTCCTTTCCATGACTTCACTGATTCTTTCTTTGTATTGACTTCTCTTAATTCCAAGAGTGTCGTGAAGAATGAGGCATTTTTACAGTTCTGACAATATGTTGGTCAAAATTTATTAGTCCATTCGGCTTAGAATTACGTCTTTCTCTGCAGTGACTACTTATGTAACGTTCAGTAGCACTGCGATTCGTCAAGACAGAAATTCCTGACGAATTATCAGCCTTTTTTATGCAGGGCTTTTCATAATCTGAATCTCCGAAATTTTCATCCAACAAACAAACTGAAATTCGGCTGATCCTCCTATACCATCGGTGTTATCAGAAGGTTTGTTTCCAGAGACCATATTTTCAAGTTTGTCCGATCCTTAGTTGTTGACATTTGAAGATGTTTCAACAAATGCGATTCTATTCTGCACAAAAATGTCGAATTCATCGTTTTCTCCGTTGAGATCTGTGGCAGTTTCTGAGGCTGGGGCGTCATCCGCTTGTGTAGCAAGTAGAGCCTTATCTGCCATCTCGTCTTCGATGGTACGCAGACGCAAGTCCATGAATTCTTCGGGATGTTCAGCATTCCACTCTGCGAGGTAGTCACGTTCAACGTAGGGTTGCTCTTTCTGTCTTTTGGCCTCCTTTTTCGCCTGTTTCTTTTTGCTTTGCTTTTCTCGAAACTTCTTTCTGGAATACAGATCGGTATTTATTAATTTTTCAAAAAGGGAAGGACACATTCATGTATTTAAAACCAACATTTAATAGATAAACATAATGCTAATAGATACCAAAATTCATACAAATAAGTAATTAAATGATAAACAACAGATCACACACTTACATTTGTTTCCCGAACCAATCCAGCATCTTGATCATCCGAACCAATCCAGGTGAATAAAACGTCTATAAAAATGACGTAAATAGAACTGAAAAGTACAGTTTGTTTAAAACGTCGGTAAAATTGACGTAAATAGCACTGAAAAGTACTGTTTATAAATAAAACGTCAATAAAATTGACGTGAATAGCACTGAAAAGTACTCTGAAATTAAATTGCAGCGGAAGATTCCTCTACAACAAAAGTCGCTTTAATCTCAAACGTATATTAATCTCACTTGATCAAAGTTTTAAAAGGCGCTAGTTAGCAGTTTTACAGACATAACATGAATGACGAAATATTTTAAAAACAGTATTACTACATAAAACAATGTTTGGGTAATAATGAAATAGAAATTTGGATGCTCTGGTTACAATGAACTTATACTCAAAATAACTTTATTGTTTAAGGAAAATTTCAGGGTGTTCTGTTGTAATTATTTCCATTGTTGTAGGCAGGAAATTTTAAATTTGATGCTGAATTGAGAATTAATAAATACATAAGTTCTATTGATTATTTGTTTTAATATTTAGAGGTTCATACGTCATTAAAACACACTATTTATAAACAAAACTGTTGTTACTTTTTATACTTTTACGACACATTATCTGATTTGTTTTACTTTTTATTAGAATACCCTTAGAATTCCTTTCCAAAGTCCATTAAATTTGACATGAATGAATAAATAAAATATTGAACATTAATACCATGATGAACTGAATCATGAGTTTAGAATTTCGTTGAAATTTTTCTCGACAAGCCAGTTAATTCACCAAAGACTATTTTATTGCTCTTCAAGATATACTTAGAGAAATGAAACGTTTCTAGGTCTATCCAGAGAGCAGATTTCCCTGCTTAGGATCTTGCGCCATAAAATTCCAAATCCAATTCAATTCAGGTCTATCCAGTCATGAAAACGATTGTATCAGGTATGCCATAGCCAAAGCACTAATGCCATAGCCTAAGCACGAAGCATTAGTAGGGCCGCGGTAGCCCGGTTGGGAGAGTAACGGATTAGCAACCGGAGGGTTGCAAATTCGAATCCAACCAAAGAACGTCGTGTACATAGCGGGCTGGTGCACGTTAAATTTGTCGTGACCTCAAATGTCCTCACGTTGGCATGGTATGGAAGTTTGGAGATGGGGATGCCAGCTCAGGTGTTGTTCTCGTCATCTGACCGTGGTTCAAAATGGCGAGGCCTTGTCCTCGATCTCTCCTTTCGGGATTGATCCCGGACCGTCGCCAATATCCCGTTGTGTTGCTCTAGTGAGACGTTAATTTAAAAATCTGCCTACCTAGCACTAGTAGCATAAATCAGCATCCCTTGAAAAGTTTCTCCCTGAAGAAAAATACGAAAAATATTTTTTCCTTTCGCTATTAGTTTAAAAAACGACTAAATCGCTAAAATGCAACGACTGATCAAAGTTGGAGATAGCGGTAAGAAGATAATACATGAATCGCCATAAAGGAACTGGTAAATGGAAACAGTAGGTAAGTAGTCAAAATTACGTCTCACTGGAGCAGCACAATGGGATATTGGATTCAGTCCGGGATCAATCCCGAAGGGAAAGGGCCGAGGATAACACTTGGTAAGGTTACTGGGTGCTATTGAAAGCCGAAGCCAGATAATATTTATTACTGAATTCGACATATCTGAACTGTAACCCGACTATCCACAACTTCCGATATTGAATGATGCCTATGAAAAGATTTTGATATACACCTGGTGTTTAAACAAGTACATTGATATTACTACGATGAATTGCTGAGATCTGTTTTTACCACATCTTCCTAGAAAATCAGCATCCATCCTTAGGCATGACAGTGCATAGCCTCATACAGTTAATATAAGCTGACAATCTGTGCAGAGTCATAGAGGAAATATAAAAATAGAGCGAGAAACGGTAATCTTTTTATGTGCCCAGGATCATGTGACCAAAACTAGTAGTAACGTGACTCTTGAACTACTTTCATCTGCTGGGTGGAATTTAACATTCATCATCTGATTGGTCTACTGGACGGGAGAAGGTGCCCATCCATTGATTCATCATCTGATTGGTCCATTGATTGATCATAAGATAAACTTTGGCGATTTCACCACTTTTGTCATAACTCTATAGAAATGCGTATTCATTACCTTACCTTGTCATAATATGTATACCGCCAAAAAAGACGATAAGGTACCAAATCGGCCAGCCAAGTCAAATTTTCAAAACCAGTCACTTGCCTACGAGCAGATATGTGCTCGCTTTTTGAAATTATTCTCAATAGCAATGCTCAGACTACTTATATTTCACGTCTATGTGTAGGGACTTCATATGGACAGGTTCGATTCCTTAAACTTACCCTAGATATATATTTCTCTCTTCTGTTGCAGTAAAGATCTCTCTCTCTCTCTCTCTCTGTGTATATCAATTACATAACGTCTCCTGTCTTGAGTTTGACTCACCGTCGCCAAATATCGCTCTAGCGCCATGAAATCAACCCAACCAATTATACAAGGTATCCATATACTTCATTGGCAAGCACAATCCCCAGATCGTTTCCCAAATATGAATGAGGGATAAATTTATTTATTGTTGTGGTATGCCTTTGTCCTCTATTTCACCAGAAAGAAATATGAATTGTGGGTCCAGTCGCAGTATATTTAAAAGTCAAGTTTGTCATCCTCATAAATATTCAAATGGTTTCATGTTACTCGTCTCCACTAAATTTATTTTCCTTTGGGTCTTGTCAAATCCATTCGTAATACCCCATCACAAATCAAAAGTTCCAGTTCTCACAACAACGCGAAACGATAATCAATTCCAGATGGCTAAGACCGAAAAATATAATAAATAATCTCCCTTTTAGTTTAGATCCCACAGGACCACTTTCAATGTAACAAGACCTCCACGATCTAATTCAATTATTCCCTTTCAGAATTCGAGCAGATTCAACCGAACTGAGCTGAATTGATTCCCCTCCCGAAATTGTGATAGCATTACGGCAAATCACAAATAACATTCGGACATATTCCAAATATTAAATCATGATGTAGATGTGTCTAATGTATGCATAATCTAATATTCCAAATTCACGGCCTTGCACGGCATTAACTGAGAGGTACGCATATTTCTCGGATGTCACGTGACCTTCGAATCTTAATGGTTACATAAATACGTTAAAGCGAAGATATCTGCTCTATTTACATTTACAACGCGGAACAGCAAGGTAAGGATCAAATAATTAAATGACGCAATACATTAAGATGATTTAGTTTTATGCCCAGCTTTGCTTGCGAATTAGTTGGCCTCGCGTTTTAATGGAATTCCTTGGAGCGGTGTGTATTTAGTTCTAAAACATTACATTGTAACTGCGTGTTGCTTTAGAATGTTACAAGTCAAATGTTTACCATACGTGATGTTACATGGAAGACTTTTGCTTTTAAGTCTCCAAGTGTTTCGATGAGATATCTTTTCCAAGATACGGTCAATTTTGCTAAGGATAAAATATCTCGTTGAGACAAAAATGCCCTATTATTCCAAGGTGTTACGAAACCGAGAACCTAAGTTAATATACTCGCACTTTCGAGACAGGCAATTAACAAAGGGTACTCGATAGAACAGTAACTAAACTATGTCTACCCGACATTAGCCGTTCTGTGCAGGAACCTATATGATTTAAAAGGATATAGTGAGTTCACTATTCATTTCATACACCTTAAATTCACTATAAGGTTCAGTAAATATTCTTCTTAATAAAGGCTTCTCTTACCTGGGTAAGTGCTGTGTGCTGGTGCCGAGAGGTTAATCCTTACAAACGGAACTCGATGAATTAAAATCATCCGGTTCTTCTATATGAAACATTTATTAACAAACCTTAACTGTACACCACATACACACATTACATACATATATTACATCAATGCACTTTTATTTTGTGGGCAAAACCCAGGTAAACATAAAATCAGAGCAGAGAGCGTGAACAATTCCTATCGTCCACCTCCATAGCTCTCATACTACGCAGTGGGAAAAACTTCCCAGCGACCACATGGCGCCACGAACAAACGCGAAGACACATCATTTGCAATTACATCACTCACTGATACATACAGGGTTTTGAATCGTGAGAAACTTATTTTATGGACACGTTGCGTCATCTAGTTTCAACACAAGGGGAATGAAGATCCTAGTATAAGAAACAGAACTGTACATTGCCCAGAATTGGTGATAGTTTGAACAGGGTTTTGCACCTGAGGTTGGTCACTATACCGCAGTCCCCATGGATTAATAGGGCATTTTCGTCTCGACGAGATATCGTGTCCAAGATGCGGTCAATTTTGCTTAGGACAAGATATCTCGTCGAGACAAAATCCCCTATTATTCCAATGGGAATGAAGATCCTAGTAGAAGAAACAAAACTGTACCTTGCCCAGAATTGGTGACAGTTGGAACATTGTTTTGCACCTGAGGTTGGCCACTACAGGGCAGTTTACGTCGCGGAGATTTACCAAATGGAAAGTTAATACAGGAGAAAATTAATAGAAAGATCAGTGTAATCAGTCGCCACCTGTTTGCTTTCCTACAGGAACCTAATGCCTTTGTCTACTCTATAAAGGCCCTTCGCCTTGTAACCACATTTGTAGCCAAGGACAGAATTGGACACAAAGTCACTCAACCAAAGGTTTCATCTTGTGAATTTTAACAAATTTCTTGTTTGGTTAATAGAAAATAAGACATTGGAGCATATTTTTTCCCAGCACCTGAGAGAAAGTTGCTAGAGGACATATGCCAAGATGGTGTAATTCATATAGTCTATAGTTTCTATTTTATCTAATTCTTAATGTAAGACTGGCTATTGAATTTCATGTCTATAGTACACACCATAAAATCGCAGCTAGTAGCTCTGGAATCACGAAAAAAGTTGTATATCAGTATAATCCCAATTATATGTAATTACGTTGGCGTGGTGTGGTAGATAGTTCAATAACGTCGTACTGAAGCAACAAAACGGGGAATTGACGACCGTCCGGGATCATTCCCGAAGAGAAAGATACGAGCACATCAGCTTATCATTTTGAACCACGATCATATGACGAGGTCAACACCTGAGACAGCACCCCACTCTCCCAATACACCACGCCAACCTGAGGACATTTGAGGCCACGACAGATGTAACTTGCACCAGCCCCTACGTACACGACGGTGTAATGGACCGAATTTCGAACTCGCAACCCTCAGATTACTAATTCGTTACTCTTCCAACTGGGCTTTTTGTGGCCCCCTTTTACGGAGAATATTTGATAATATTGTGCAATAAAATCTATTGTTTTTGTTTTATCCAATTCTTCTTTTATGACCATTGCATTTCATGCCTAGAACATACCATGAAATCGGAGATAGCCCACACCCAGGTAATAATCGAACTCACAACTCGCCGGGGTCTTAAATGAAAAAGAAAGAGTTTAGAAGGGAATAAATATAACATCTGGAACAAGATTTGAAAAAAAAGCTGAATTAAATTTGTAAGATAACTTCATCAGTACTTGACCTGTACAGAATCTATCGTTAAATGTTTTTGTGAAGCGAATGAAAAATGAGAACTGTAAGAACGCACAAAAGATGGGCTAGGTAGGTAGGTATTTTAATTAACGTCGCAAACTGGAGCAGTACAATGGGCTATTAGCGACTGTTCGGGATCAAACCCGAAAACAAATATCAGAGAACACCACGTAATTTTCAACCATGAAAGACGGGCTAGTTAAGTGGTTGAGTTGTTAATAATTAATTATTACTTTCATATAAAGGTGGAATATCTGTAGTATAATGCTGTTGAATTATGAGTAGATAGGTAGGTAAGTATTTTAATTGGCGTCGCACTGAACGGGCTATTGGCGACAGTCCGGGATCAATACGAAGGGAAAGATCCAAGGTCAATACCACGTAGTTTTTAACCACGGTCAGATGACGAAAAATTGCGAGTAAAGAATTAATAAAACCAATGTTTCCAATTCCTAGGGTCTTGGTGTTCTCGATCGTTCCCTTTGGGTTTGATCCCGGACCGTCGCCAATAGCCCGCTATGTTGCTTCAGTGCGACGTTAATTAAAATACCTACCTAAATGAAAAAGTAATTTAGAAGGAAATAAAGAAAATATCTGGAACATGTTTGAAGAAAAAGCAGATTGAAATTTGGTAACATAGCCTCATCAGTATAGGGCCTTTACGTAGTCTATTGTCAAATGTTTTTTGCGAAGCGAATGAAAAATGAGCAAGAACGCGCAGAAGACGGGACAAGAAAAGAAGTACTACTTTAAGAAAAAAGTCTCACAAAGTTCCACCAGAAAACTGTCATTCTCTGAATGGGTCGAAAAGCCCAAACGTGACCTCCGAGAATTCGACCACATGCATCAACATCCAGTTCAGGGCAAAAACTTCTCGACGAATAATTTTCAATTCTTCCTCATTCACCCCGCCCACTTTTTTCTTTAGTTGTTGATTGGTTCCTACGGTAGGGGAGCCCTTCTTTCAATAGCACCCCGAGGGATTCGATTCACTACCCTCTCCAATTCTTCGAGACAGCACTCACAAAATCAACAACGACGTTTCTTGCACCAGAGACTGTATTGTGTTCCACGTGAAGGGAGGGAATTTTCTTGCGCAAAATTTTCCCTTTTCTGATTACCCACGACTTGGAGAGTCAATGAGAACCTGAAAGTCATGACTTTCTTGTAGTAAAGTTCTGTTTCTTTATGGATGGTACAAAAGAGAGGCAATGCTTTTTGGGGACATTCATCGATGTTTTATGTATCGAAGGTGTTCCCCTTTTTTCATATTGGCTGACAACTTGTGAGAATTGATAGGAAATTGAGCTTGTAGTCTAATTGTTTACTAGCTTTCACGAATATGATGGTCTTTGATTGGACCGAGTTTAGAGCTCACAACCTTCCGGTTGCTAATCCGGTACTCTTCAAACCGGGTTACCACTGCCCTTTTTATATTATTTTTAATACTGCCCCTTATATTAGGACATTCACAAAAATTTATTCAAAATCTCTGTAACACATATTGTATATGAGCCTAGTAAAAAAGTGTGTTCCGAGCCGTTCGTTATGTGTTAAACCGAGCTCAAGCGTGCTAGTTGAGCCGAATCAGTCGTTTTTAATGCGTTTCCTGCTTAAATCGGTTCTTCTCGACAGCTGACAAGAAGAGACAAATGATACATTTTTAATTTTACGCCTGAACATCGGTTATTTAATGGAAAGGAGTAGGGACATAATACTTTCCCCCTTGTCATCGCAAAAACAAAGCGGAATTTTCTTCACTGCGCCATAAGTGAAGAGAACTAATGACACAGCCTTGGATATTAAGCTGCGCATGATTGGTGGTAAGGCATAGCTGGAAAAATTGGTCCTACGGTATAAATGCGGGTTTGTGTAATCATTTTTCAGACGTGAATAACGTGATACAGGAGTGAATGTAATGATGTTGTGAAGGCTGGGTTATATTTACCGTGATATATTTTTAGGGAAACGAAGGATTGAGTTTGTCGCTCGTCGTTTGTTTTTGGAGACAAGAGAGATAATTAGACAAGGATGTACAACTTTATCCTCCAAGTGGTTTTGACGAGATATCTCGCCCATCAAGAACCGGTCAATTTTACTAATGACGAAATATCTCTTCAAGATATTGGATATGGAAGAGCAGCGGATTAGCAATGGGAGGATTGCTAGTTCGAAACTCGTTCCAAACAAAGACCGTCGTGTACATGGAGGCTGATGCACTTAAATCTGTGGTGGCTTTAAATGTCCTCACTTTGGCGTGGTGTGGACGTTTCAAGGGTGGGGTGCCAGTTCAGGTGTTGACCTCGTCATCTGACCGTGGTACAGAATTACTTGGTGTTGTCCTTAGATGTTTCCTTTGGGGATTGATCGCTAAAGGACGACGTGCGTCTTTAATTAACGACCTACCGACCTACAATCAACAGTTTAATAATTAATATCGTTTATAGTTGTATCAATTTATCAATGACAAAAACATTTAACATAGGCCTAAGTGCCTTTTAATTTGGTAGCAAAGTTACACTGATTCATAAAACTCAATTTCCTAACAACTTTTCAAATTGTTGTTAAAAACTATTTCTTATCCATCAATCTTAAATTGTGCTTTTCCGAAAGTAAAATAAGCCCAGCTATATTTATATTTTGTCACTTACTAAACGAGCTTTCACTGCTTTATAAATAAATGCATCAAAAAAGCAGAATTTGTAAGCTATGATCAATTTTGCTTATGACGAAATATCTCGTCAAGATATTACCGATTTTTTGTTGATGCGATCAATATCTGGTTAGTTGTCTTCTAATAACGCATTAGCCCGGTTGGAAGAGCAGCTGATGATGAAATATCTCGTCCATCAAGATCTGGTCAGTTTTGCTAATTACGAGATACAACGTGGATACAACCACAAGGAGGGTTAATCCTCTACGGGTCCAGAGATTCCAAAGTATTGTAGAATTGCTTTTCACCATAATACAAATAATGATAAATTACCACATCTATTGGTTGAAAGAATAACAGCGAAGATTCTATTGGTCAAATGGCTTATAATTGCAAAGATATTTCTAAGGAAAACGGAACATGGATTGGGTTTGTCGTTAACCAGATATTTTTGGTCACAAGGGAAAAAATTCAAATAATCCTAGGAACGATTCTATTAGTTCAAAAAATAGGTAGGTAGTTGAATTTACGTCGCACCGCAACAACGCAACGGGCTATTGGCAACAGTCCGGGATCAATCCAGAATGAAAAGATCCGTGGACGAAACCTCGTAAATTTGAACCACGGTCAGATGACGAGGTCAATACCTGAGCTGGTACCCCACTCTCCAAACTTGCACACCCCTACAACGTTAGGACATTTCAGGCTACGATAGATTTAACATGCCCCCTCGTAAAGACGGTTTTTGGTTGGATCGAGTAGTCAAAAGAAACTGGTTTGAAGCCGTGAACGAAGGACTGCTGGCTGCAGAACGGATATAGAAGTGAAAACCCCTCAGAAGGTTAAAGAAGGTTGGTTGGTTAGGTTTTATGGCGCAATGGACATATTTTCCAGATTTTGCCGATAGCCTATTGTGATAATTATGCGGGTGATTCTGACCACCCTTGTTGGTGAATCAGAGCTCAAAAAACCTAAATCCTTCAAACATTCGATATAATTTAACTACCAGAGATGGACAGAATCGATTACTCTTAAGAATCGAATATTTAGGATTCGAGTACTTTTAAGTATCGAATAAGTATTCGAATACATATACAAAGAAACAATTAATCGATACTAAGAATCGACAAACTGCCATATAAGATTGTGAATAGCCAGTTACTTTTCTCCAATGCTACGTTAATTAACTACCTACCTACCTATTATCATCAACATTCTAATGATCACCATCTTTTATAACAGTACCTATTTATCAATGACGCAAACTTTAAATACAAGGGTAAGTGCCTTTTAATTTGGGAGCAAATTTGCATTGATTCCTAAAACTCAATTTCCCAACAACTTTTCAAATTTTTGAAAAATTATTTGTTATATAACAACCCTAATCTTTGTCTGAAAATAAAATGCGCCCCGCTATATTTATATTTGTTCACTTACCAAAAGAGCTTTCGCTGCTATATAAATAAATTGATCAAAAAGGCAGAATTTGTAAGATGGGAAAAGCATTTTTTAGTTGCGACTAATAACCGATAATGAGACTTTTCCCACACGAAGTCATTCTCAGGGCTTAACATCCATCCATTAAACCTTGGTTAGTGTATAAAATTTCACGACTTCCGGCAAACTTTTCGCACATAATTATCGAACCGTGCACCAGGTCAATGAATTCCTCCAAACTGCCTGGGAGGGTTTTAGAATAAATCAACAAAAATTCTAAAGAGCGGAGCATAATCATTGTCGAGAGAGTGCCATCTCATTACAAGGCCTTTACAGCCGAGAAAAGATTGAAATTGTTAACACCAGAGGGCGCTGGTGGAAGTTTTTTCCGTGATGTAATAAAAGATGGTTTTATGGTTGAGACCAGTGGTGCCATATTGGGTGGAATTGCGCCCTTTTTGGCTACTTTTCATCTTGTTGGGAGCCGAAATTTTGCATTCGGCGCATGAGGCATTTTGGGGCTAAAAATTACACCCTAGCTTGCATCAATTTTGTGTCAGCAGAACAGATTTCTTAGATGGGAACTGCATAGAAATATTGTATTTTACGTATATCCTTCATGAATACTTTTTTACATTTGCTTGGATTGATCCAGGACCGTCTCCAATAGCCTGTTGTGTTGCTCCAGTGTGACGTTAATTAATTACCTACTTCACATTTGCTCCTTTTTTCGAATTTCAGCATTTCGCCGATAATTTCTAAATAAATTACGAATTCATATAGGATAATTGGTAGGTTGATGCCAATTGGATTAAACACTTAGCGTTGGCAAAATGGCAAACAAATATATTTTAAGGTAACGCCAATATGTATTGTGCGAGAGCATTGAACGGTATAAAAATCTTCACACAGTCTGGTTTGTTTATTTACATCAATCCTCTAAGTGGTATCGACGGAATATCTCGTCCATCAAGACATTGCCGGCTTTTTTATGACGATGAGATCGAGATCTGGCCAGTTTTATTATAATGACGAGATATCTCGTTCATCAAGATCTACTAAGTTTTGCTAATGACGAAATAACTCGTTGAAACAACCACCACAATAAGGTTAAAATTCTCTCTGAACGGATCTCAAATCCTCAACACACACACAATTGGGGTAGTTGATTTTACGTACCAAGGGACCAATACACCGGGCTTTGGCTATGGTCTGACATCAATCTCAAACCATCAAAAAATGGACTTCTCATACATGTGAACTGCATAAAAATATAGTATTTTATGAATAAAATCCATCCTGAATATGTTTTTCAAATTCATTACCAATAACCTGCTTCGATAACACACCTACGTTGTTATCATGGTATTTACTGCAATGCTAAATTTTGAGGGTGCTGGTGTTTTTATGGTGTACTATTTTACTTCGAAAGTGGCGTCACTGCTTGTTTATAGATTACGATTTCTGCACGTCGCTTTTAAGAGGAATTTTCTGTTAAGCGAAATGTAGGTGGCGGTAGCGTTTCTGTATCTGTACGTGCTTCGTACTATAGTACGTAGAATACGTACGTACGTATTCTGAAAGTGATGTCTGTTGGGTGGTTATTCGAATACGATTTCAGAACTTAGCTGATAATAATTTAAAAAAATGAATTTCGAATTGATATATGTGATAGATGATTGGTAAACGTCATATCGCTGTTTGGCCAAATGTTGTCAAAACGGCGATAAACTATATTTTAAGGTAACCCTGACATGTATCATACGAGAGCATTTAGACAGCAGAAAAATCTTCGCTTTTGCTGGAAAATAGGAAACACATAGTTTGCGATTTGCTGTTCCATGAATTGTTCCAGACAAATAATTAAGTTTCGGAAGAAATTAACGTCACCAAAATGACAATAAATTAAATTTGTTCTCAACCGGAAATATTTCATTCCTCCTCCTTGAGCTTGGTCATGTTTCCTCTGAAAATCTCTAGAAAAGAAATTAGTGTTTTTATGGCAAAAACTCTTAAACTGTTTGGTCCATAGACATGAAATATAAGTAGGCTGAACATTGGTACTGAGGAACTTGAAAAAGGATGCTAACATGTCGAATAGCAGTAACGTGACTGCTCTGTGAAAAGAAATTGACATGGTTGGTCGATTTGGCACTTTATCGCCTCGTTTGGCGATATAATACCTGAAGTAGGTATTTTAATTAACGTCGCAATAGAGCAACACAACGGGCTATTGGTGACGATCCGGGATCAATCCACGTACACAGGACATAGGACAACACCACGTAATTTTGAACCACTCAGGTGTGACGAGGTCACACCTGAGCTGGCACCCCACTCTCCAAACTTCCACACCACTCCAACAGATTTGAGGCCACGACAGATTGAAATTGCACCAGCCCCCTTTGTACACAATGGTCTTTGGTTGGATTCGAACTCGCAACTCTCCGGTTGCCAATCCGTTACTCTTCCAACCCGGCTACCGCGGCCCGATGTAACAACTTAAGACACTGTATGTCTGTGAACGCGCATTTCTAAAGAGTGGTGACAAAAGTGGTGAAATCTCAAAAGTCTATTACTATCAGATGATCAATCAATGCTCCAATCAGATGATCAATCAATGCTCCAATCAGATGATCAATCAATGGTCCAATCAGATGATCAATCAATGGTCCAATCAGATTATCAATCAATGGATGGGCGTCTTCTCTCGTCTGGTGGACCAATCAGATCATGGATTTTCGTTTTACCGGGTAGGCGAAAGAAATCTAAGGGTCACGTAACTATCAGATTTGGTCACATGATCTTAGACACATGAAATGGTTACCATTGCTCACTCTGCTTTTGTATCTACTATATGGGTTCATATAGTAATCCACCGAAACATATATAGACCTTTATATTATCTTGCTGTCATCTTTTTAGTCATTTTTAGACAGTCTATAACATGGCGAAACAATTTTGAAATTGCCGAAATATACTCCATATCTCTCGGACCAATTAGATGATGAATCAATGGATGGTCGTCTTCTCCTGTTCTGTGAACCAATCAGGTGATGAATATTCGTTTCCTCAAGGCAGATGAAAGTAACCTGAGGGTCACGTTACTACTAGCTTTGGTCACATGATCCTGGAGAAATAAAAAGATTACCATTGCTCACTACTTTTATATTTCCTCTATGGTTTGGCCGCATTTGAGTGTTTATCAAAAGCCAAATTGGAAGTTCTCTCCTTTAAATATGGCAACCTTGTGCATCGATGGCGACGAATGACTCCGTCTAGTCATTAATGAGGGAAAATAAAAAGTGCATATACGTGACTCAGAGTAAGAGCTGCGTTAAAAACCAATTACAGTTCTCAATGGTTTGAGTGAGGTGTTCGAAATAAAAGAAATGCTGGGAACCGTTATTCAACTTTTTTACGCCGTGTTTATTAGAAATATATTTTAGTAAGAACTCAGTTTTATTTCGGAGAAAGATATTGATAAAAATTGAATACTTAGGCATATGATAATTATTTTTGATGGGATGGAAACTTAATTAATTCTGTTTGTGTTTCATTAAAAGTTATTTTTTAGTATTTCAAATTTGTTTTTTGAACTTTTAATTAAGTTGGGAGAAGTGTGTATTCATTATTAATAATTGACAAAGTAAATATTTTGGTATCAGTTCATGTATTTTAAATATTTTTTTACCTTTTTCTTTACTATTCTTATAAATCACTTAACTTTACTTTTATGAGACGTTTTCTAGATTATTTTTTAAAGTTGAACTTTTTAATACCACTTTACACTGAAACAACTTCTGTTGGAACAAAATTGTATAGTTTCTTTCGACATACCTATTTCTTTAAAAGTGCTATTAATATGTGTATGTTAATAAGACGGTACTTTGCAATTATTCAGATCAATACTTATAAAATGCGTTAAATGAGAATTGTTTTAGATTATTTTTACACTTTAATTAATTTTGATGATCATTTATTAAAATCATTATATGATTAAAAATACACAAATTAAGATTTAAAATTTTTTTCAGTTTGTTTACTTTAGTCATAACCCTTATGCATCCATTCATTAATTAATAATATATCATTAATTAATAATGCTATTGTTATTGATAAATGTGTTTTGTTCTTTTAATTTCTGAATATAAACTGATACTTGTTTTGCTTGTTATGTAGGTAAAATATCTAATAAATAGAATAACTTATCTTGAATAAATGTTTGTTGTTTTCTGAAAGGCTTTTTTTCCTATTAGCAACATGCATTTAGCGGTAGTATTTTTGTGTGATGAAACATGCTCCCAGTACGTATTCCTCTCTCTCCTTTCCGATTATGATTTCAGAAAGTCGCAAATAAAAGCTCCAAAGAAAGAATTCCGAATTGATATTTGAAAGTTGGTAGGTCTCATCACTAATTAAATTAAATTTCAAACGTTGCTAAAACGGTGATAAACTGCATTTTATTGTAATCCCGATAAGTATCAAGCCAGAGCACTGGGTAATAGAATTAAAACCTTTGCTTTCCGTTTGATTTGTTCGCTCAAAATACCGTTCATAGCAATACAAACATTTTGGATTTAAAAAATATGGGTAAAAACATAACCCTCTCAGGGAAACAATTAATGTATTGAATAAAATAGTTGTATTTTGCGTTTAAGGTTAATTACAAATAATTAATAATGTTCGCAAACTAAAAACAACTCTAACCCATTGTTTAACTGAAAGTTCTTTGTTCCAATAAATGTAATTATCAAAATAAATTAATAAACGTTTGCATTTCTTCTTATCAATTCCGACTAAATGATTAAAATTATATTTCTTTCGCATTTATAATTGTAATCGAAAATTAATTTTAAGAGCCTCTAAAACAAACGATAAATTGAACTGCTCTGGCAGTGGATTTTTTCATTAAGACATTGATACAATTTATTCGACCAAACCAACCCAGGGGGTGGTATGAACTTTTTGTCCTGTTTAAATTGAATTAATTCATCTGGAATAAAACGAATAACAGATTAATAACCTCAATTAAGTGTCTTAAGATTAAAAAACGTAGGATTTACATTAAAAAAAGAGCCATTGGGATGCGAAGGATTGTTAGTTTAAATTTCTATCATAACCAAAGCATTTTACTAACTCCTCGGAATTTTTCGTAGGAAATATACTCTCAAAAATCAAAGAACGAATCTACTAATGCCAGTCATTCCTTTTGAAGTATCCTTATATTAAGTGCAGGGTTTAAAACTAATAGTTCAAAATAGAAGAATCATTTGAAATGTTCAAAACCATAAACCTTGCATATTTTAAAACGTTCTATTTTAACTTTTTAAATCATATATGTAATTTATCTTATAGTTGTCTGTTCTCGTTTAGATACTTTTGTGTCGCGAATTCATCATTTCTCCAATTTCTGTTCCAACTCAATAAAAATTTTATTTCTCTCACCTAATGTCCGAATGTCAATTCTAATATTCGATACAAAACTTATTTCATGAAACATTCTGGTGTAAAAGTCTTCACTTATCTGTGAAATATTGACTTGGTTCTCTGATTCGGCATTTTATTGTCTCGTATAGCGATATATCTGATGACAGGGTATATCTGTGAATGAGCGTTTCTATAGAGTGGTTACAATCGCCAACGCCGACAACTATGTCGCGCCTACCAATCAAGTAGGTAGGTAGGTATTTCAATTAACGTCGCAATTGAGCAACACAGAGGGCTATTGGCGACGGTCCAGGATCAATCCCCAGGGTAAAGATCCGAGGACAATACTTCGTAATTTTGAACCACTATCAGATGACGAGAACAACACCAGAGCTGGCATCCCACTCTCCAAACTTCCACACCACGCCAACGTGAGGACATTTGAGGCCACGATAATTTTAACGTGCACCAGCCCCCCTTTGTACACGACAGTCTTTGATTGGATTATTCGAACTCGCAACCTTCCGGTTACTAATCTGTTACTCTCCCAACCGGGGTACTACCACGACCCCTACCAATCAGATAATGAATCAATGGATGGTCGTCTTCTCTTCTATGGGCCAATCAGATGATGAATCAATGGATGGTCGTCTTCTGTTCTATGGGCCAATCAGATGATGAATCAATGGATGATCGTCTTCTGTTCCATGGACCAATCAGATGATGAATCAATGGATGGTCGTCTTCTGTTCTAAGGGCTAATCAGATGATGAATCAATGGATGGTGGTCTTCTGTTCTATGGGCCAATCAGATGATGAATCAATGGATGGTCGTCTTCTGTTCTATGGGCCAATCAGATGATGAATCAATGGATGATCGTCTTCTGTTCTATGGGCCAATCAGATGATGAATCAATGGATGGTCGTCTTCTGTTCTATGGGCCAATCAGATGATGAATCAATGGATGGTCGTCTTCTGTTCTATGGGCCAATCAGATGATGAATGTTTGTTTCCTCCCGACAAACGAAAGTAGTCTTAGGTTTACGTTATTACTACTAGTTTTGGTCACACACGATCCTTGCCACATAAAAAAGTTAGCATTGCTCACTCTGCTTTCAATTTCCTTTATGGTTGGAACACTAACACTAGTCTCCCAATAAACTTGAGCCTATATGGATGCACCTGGCAACGCTTTGATAAAAAAATTAAGCTATCTTCGGAATAGGAATTCTAAATTTGAAGTATTCGGCTGAAAGTTGTAATTTAAAATACAGACGGTTGTTGCTGTAAATAGATGTTTTGTCTTTCATAATCTGTAATTAGTAATCTGATTCAATGAAGCATTTTGTTTTATCGAACTGTATTTGGCGGTATGTCTATGTTACATTTTTGAGGCACATTTTCGTTATCTCGAATTTGGTTGTTCTTTATAGGTAGATAGGAAAAGAATTAACGTCACACCGGAGCAACACAACGGGCTATTGGCGACGGTCCGGGATCCATCCCAAAGGGAAAGATCCGAGGTGAACACCTCCTAATTTTGAACCACTGTCAGATGGCGATGTCAACACCTGAGAAGGCACCCTACTGTCCAAACTTTCACACCATGCTAACGTGAGAGCATTTGAGGCCACGACAGATTCAACGTGCAACAGCTCCCCACGTACACGACGGTGCTTGATTGAATCGAGTTTCGAACTCGCAATCCTCAGGTTAATCCGGTTCCAACTTCATGGTCCTATTTTTTATAGAGGAACAACTTTTAAATAAATAAATTATCACCCTTGTCCTGGTTATTATTGGAACCTGCATTTGAATTTTAGTAACTCAACTGATATTAATTTGCTCCGAATCATTAATTGTTAAAGGGCTTGTATAGTTAAGATATTGTTAAAGGGCTTGTATAGAACAGAAAATTCTATTGTTTTTCGATCAAGCTGAATTTAAAAATCATTGAGACAAAAGACAGTTGTTTAGAATTTCAGGAATACATTGACTGATTTCTACTTTAAATTAACTACACTAAAATGATGTTTTCCCATACGCTCTAAGGGGAATTTATTTTCGCATTCTGAAAAATGCATTCGAAAACATTAGGCGTTTCTGGGATGTATAATTTATGATTTTCCATATTCCTAACTCAGGACTATGCAACCACCTATTCTTTATGATGTTTACAAATTGTAATTTATTCCCAGTCGTATAAAGATGTTATTTATGAGTTTTAACGATTTGCATTATATTTCACCTTGTATTCCCTTATACTCAGAGACAGTATATCACACATGTAACAAGTTTTCTTTTTATTGCTTTCAAAAATGTTTCTTGAAGGAATGCTATCGTAAATTAGAATAAATTTTAAAGAAAACTTGGATCGAAATGAAAGGTCTTGGGAAACGTGGAGAGAGAGAATGTCCTAAATTTCCTAATTAGAGATTAGTTAAACACCAATTTTTCTCCCAGAAGTAACTATATTTCCATAAATTTGATATTTACTGTGGATTTATGAAAGAAAAGTAAAATGATTCCTTGATATATGTATAGGGATAGGAACTATTTCAATATTCCCTTGATAAAATCATTTACATTTTCTTAAAGGTAATGATGTTGATATCGAGTTTATTAATTTAACTGCTTTGGAAATTTATTGTGTAGCAACTTGTGTAGCAGAATCGATTCAGTAGGAACGAATTTTATTCTTTAAATTCCCTTAAAATTAAAATTTTATGTTCAAAATTTGTTTTTGTGTTTGTTAGATCGTGGGCCTAATTAACTAGGGAGGTAGGTAGGTATTTTAATTAACGTGTAGGCACTAGAGCAATACAATGGAATATTGGCGACGGTTGGGATCAAACCCGAAGGGAAAGGACCGAGGGCAACACCACGTAATTTTGAACCACGGTCAGATGACGAGGTCGTACCTGAGCTAGCACCCCACTCTCCAAACTTCCACACCACGCCAACGTGAGGACATCCAACCAGGCCAATTCACCAGGAACGGACAATTTTTTGTTGAAACGTGAAATACAGAGATTCGAAGATTGAATTTCTTCTCTATAAAGCTTTCAAGTGCTCCTTACTTAATTCGATACTTATGTGAATCGTGTTATTTGAGAAAAGTTATATTAATCCTCCTGGTGGTTTATCTTGTAGTGCCCTGTAGTGACCAGTCTATTGCAAAAACCTGTTCCAAACTGTGACCAGTTTTCTGGGCAAGGAACAATTTGTTTCCTAAATGGATCTTCATTCCCTTTGGAATAATAGTGCAGTTTTATCTCGACGAATTATCTTGTCATTATCAAAACGTCAGATCTTGATGGACAAGATAATTCGTCGAAATCACTTGGAGGGTTAATTGATTTTAATTTATTTATTGAAACTCTGATGTAATGGAATGCAATTATTAGCCTAAAACATACGTTACAATAAAACAGTAAAATCTCGATGAGTCGTTTCTCAAGGGATCATGGAATTTTGATGACTTAACTGGAGTAAGCACAGAATGTATTCAATATGCACTGCTGTAAGGATCATGTGAATTTTAAAAAAAATTAAGATACTCATAGCACTAATATAAATTAATGTAAGAACGATACTCATGGCACTAATGTAAATTAATGGGAAAATGATACTCATAGCTCTAATAAAAATTAATGAGAAAATGTTACTCATAGCTCTAATATAAATTAATGTAAATTATTTAAGTGATAAAAAAATTACCTTTACTTTTTTTAACTTTATCGGAGCATTCTATTGTAAGGAAATGAGCAATACAATCTTTCCAAAGGATAACTTTCCAAGGAAATTAGCAATACAATCTTTCCAAAGGATAACTTTCCAAGGAAATTAGCAATAGAATCTTTCCAAGGTGTACTATTCTAAAAAAGTGAAACAATAGAATCTTTCCGAGGGATTATATTCTAAAGAACGTTTGGTTGGTTGGTTCATTGATTTGGGTTCAAAGGCACATGTCTAAGTAACGGAGCAATAGTATCCTTCCAAAGAATTCTACTCTAAGGCTGGTAGGTAGGTATTATTTAATTAACGAAGAAATAGAGCAGCACAACGGGGCCATTTCTACTCTGAGGAAAGCAACAAAGAATTTTTCAAAAGGATCCTAATTGAAGTAAAGGACCAATGGAATCTTCTCAAAGGATTATATATTCAGCATAATGGGCCAATAGAATCGTTCCAAAGATTATATTCCAAAGAAAAGGCAACAGAATCTCTCTAAAATTTGAAAGAATGCATGGATTCTTTAGAAAGATGTGGTTATCTAGTCATTAAGGTGTGGGTTGTGAGGTAGAAACAACACTACATTACTCACAAATCTCGCCACTCGCAAAGTTAAGATAGCGAGTCGTAGCAACACTAATCCAGAACAGCAAATTTAAACTTTCTTTTCCCTCGCGTTGTTTCCTTCTATCGTGAATACGATGGACGTTTTCCTCCATCGAAATAGCTACGACCCTTTTTCACGTGTCTTAATCTTTATTGTTTTTGAAGTTTTTAGTTACTAAATTTTTACTGTCTCCTTCACTTTAGTTTTACAATTTTTAAATGTATACTTCAAAGAGATAGTTAGAATACTATCACATACTTTAATGTGATTCAATAAAAAAAAAGCTGGTATGAACTGAAAAAACTACATAGCAAAAGAAAATCGTGGAACTCTAAATCCAAAAGTAAAAGGCTAGTGAAATTATTTTTCTCTGGGTCCAATTCGCATGTAACCTAAAGGAAATTTAGATTAAGGAAAGCTTCATTGCACCTAAAAAGGATATCATTAGCTTTGTTAATGGATACCTGAAGAGGATTTCACTTACCGTCCATTATGGTGTCTGTGACAGCCCAACGATAAAAATGAAAAAGTAACCATTTAGAGTAGGAAATATTCTTCTATTTCATTCGCATTTAGACAGCTTTTATTGATATTCAGAAAAGCCATAAAATAATACTCCAAAGTTGAAATCTCATTTCGCTTTATGTACCATAAAAAGCGGCAAGTGTAAAAATATTTCCCGTCTAACTAACTAGAGTCAAGGCGTGGAAATTTTTAATATCCACTTTTAAGTTACGTGGTAGGGGATAATATAGACCTTGAATAAACATACGAAAGAGCGATTTTAATTAAATGTCATGTATTAAAGTGACACATCTTGGTCGGGGATTTGCATATTAGTAAGCGACGAGGTCAAGCGAATTTAAAGCATAAAAGAACGTACACCTTCCCCAGATCTGTATGTGCTTGATTTTTGTTTTAAATTTAATTTTAATCCTTTTATGCTTATATACCTAAATAGGTGATTTATGAATGTTCGTTATAGTCTGCGGTAAACTGGTCAGAAACTAACAGTGGAATTTACAAATAATGTAAATTATTTCAAGTGTGTTTTGTAGTATTAAATTTTAAAAATTAAATTTACTGAACAAAAGACATTTATTTTATATTGAATTTTTGAAACATGGAAGGAGTTTCTGAAGATGCATTATATATTGAAAGAACTGTGTTAAATACTTGGTTAGTAAAAAACTTTTTTTATTTTAAATATAGAATTTTTTAAACATAAAAAGTTTTTGATGATACATCATATATTGGCATAATTATTTAAATACTTAATCAAAGAAAAGCTTTATTAATTTTAAGTATGGAATTTTTGAAACATTGAAGGATTTGTGATGATTCATCATATATTGACGAAATTATTTAAATACTTAGCTAAAAGAACTTTTTATTTAAAATATAGAATTTTTGAAACATGGAAGGAGTTTCTGATGATGCATCTTACATTGACAAAACTACTTAAATACTTGGTTAACGAAAAAGCTTTTCTATATTAAGTATGGAATTTTTCAAACATGGAAGAAGTTTCTGATGATTTCATCATACTATATTGACAAAAGTATTTAAATACTTAGGTAATAGAACTTTTTTTATTTAAAATATAGAATTTTGAAACATGGAAGGTGTTTCTGATGATGCATCATATATCGACAAAATCATTTAAAGTTATATTTATACTTACATCGTGTTACATAGTTTTATCATTTTGGTTTTTAGCTAGACAACTGAAGTTTTGAATTTTTATACATCATTTAAGTCTTTATGTAATACAAAAATATAATTGTGACTTGCATAGTGATTCAGCTGTCAACTTTTATAACAGGAATAAACAAAGTTTTTAAATGGATCTACTTTGGTTTTGTAAATACATATATGTACAGCAATACATACATATATGTAATCTCAATCTATGAATAGCGATTTTCAATCTTACACAGGTTGAATATACAAGTGTTTACTTCAGTGTGACCTTTACTTAACATTGTCTGTCTTGTGATTGGCGTACTTTATCCAAATATGGATCTCACGTCATAAAATCCAACCAGTTAACTTAGAACCTACTTCCATATTTTTATGGAAAATTTTTTACAAACACGTATGGACTGTTATTTTCATTTGCACTTTCAAACAGTTTTACGTGAAATACTATCCATACAAATGTATTATTAAATATTTTTTTAATCTTCTAAACTGATGCCACTGTATATTGTTTATGATATTTTATATAGACTGGATAATAAGTCTATTCCAATTAGATCATCGAAAACCGTTCCATAAAAATGTAATTACAACTCGCAATAGTGATTTGCAAGGTTGAAAAAAAGAACACAAAATTTTATAACAATGAATAAAAATTCCATCAATTGAAGAGTGTTAAATTAAGTAAATATTTAATTTAGATTATCTGCTTTAAAATTTTCGAAATTGCCAACTGAAAAAATAAAATACATTTCAGATGAATGGCAACTCCGAAAAAGCAACAAGGGTTAATTTTTATCCTTGAATAGACTTCTAACAATCCCCCTCTAATTCAATAACATTTTACATCTCTTCTTGTGATTCTTAACAAATTTACAAACCTTAACGAAATTTACTTTGGAAGTGCAAATGTAGATTTTTATGTGAATCAAAAAATTAATGTTCTTCCTAGATTGCGGAAACAATAATCGTTTTTCTATGGCTTTCTAACTTTGGAAAGGGTCAAGTCAGTTGAAATTATTTGTCCTACTTGAGACATAAAAAATCAATTCTACCGTGCTGCCATCTAGTTTTAATGACACAAAGGTTCATTAAAAGGACACTATAATTAATTCTTTAAATAATTTTAGGAATATTATTAGAGAGGGAGGAATATTTTGAAAGAACTTTGTCGTCCTTAAAAGTTTACCTCTAATTCAATCGATGAGAGATGAAGAAAGAGTCGGTTTTTCACAAAACAATTTTAGAAACAAGCTTTTTATGTGAATGCCACAATCCATTTTTTCGCAAATTTATATTAAATTTACAAAAATATATTTAGAAAAAAATGAAAAATATTTATTTTTGTTTACTACGTATAGATTAAAATTATATTCATATTAAGTTGCTGAGGCTTTACAAATTTTTATGGCACAATTTCCCAAACATTTTTGACTACGCCGCCTTTTCAAAAACAATTTTTTTCGGCATCCCGGCAAGAAAACAATCTCAGCTATAATAAATTACAAGAGAAGCTGCGCCTTAATTTTTGAATGTAGCATTAAAATTTCAAAAAGCTAGTTTGGAAATAAAACAACTTGGAACTCAAATTATAAAGCTATTTACGCAAATAAAATAACAAAAAATACACATAAACACATAAGATTACTCGTTATTATTGACAATTAATGTAAATTAAATTAATAAAATTTTCGATTGATATAAAAAATAATAACTAATGAGAAGTATGAGCCTCTGGTGTTGTGCTACCAAGTTGTCTACATTAGGCTCAATTTTCATCAGCAGCATCTTTAGATCTCTACGATCAACTATTTGCAGTAGGTTCCTATTTAATTCATTTATGCATGAATGTAGCGATTGTGTGCATGATCAATTGGATAAGGGTTTGCTTAAAACCTTTTAAGATGACACATTTTTTTAGCATCTTATTGCTCATTGTTGCTCCTCAACGACTCCACCCCAATTACCTCTGGGTCCGACATTGTCCCATCAAATTCCTTTAGTGTCCACTTTGGGAACCTATAGTATGATATGTAGGTGATTGGTAGTCGATTGTAGGTCGCACTGGAGCAACATAGCCATAAACATGAAATATTAGACTGAGTATTGCTATTGAGAAGAGATTCGAAAAGTGCGACCAACACACATCAACTAGTAGTCACGTGACTGCTCTGTGAAAAAGTGACTTGGTTGCCGATTTGGTATCTTATCGCCTCATTTCTATAGAATGGCGACAAAAATGATGAAATCGCCAAAGTCTACAACTATGTCCCGCGAACCACTCAGATGATGCATCAATGGATGGTCGTCTTCTCCCGTCCCGTAGGCCAATCAGATGATGAAAGTTAGGTTCCACCCAGAAGAAGAAAGAAGTCTAAGGGTCACGTTACTACTAGTTTTGGTCACATGAACCTGGGCACATAAGAAGGCATTGCTCACTCTATTTTTATATTTAAGCCTTGAACACAACAGGCTGTTGGTGACGGTCTCGGATCAATCCCGAAGGGAAATATCCGAGGATCAGACCTCGTCATTCCTAACCAAGATCAGATGACGATATCTACACCTCAGCTGGCACACCATTCTCCAAACGTCCACACCAAGCCAACGTGAGGACAAGGCAGATTTAAGATACACCGGCCCCCACGTAAACGGCGATTTTGGGCTGGATCGAGTTTCAACTCGCAACCCTCCGGTTGCTAATCTGCTACTCTTCCAACAGGGCTACCACGGCTCCGGTACAGTAGAGGACAATAGATTATTTCGGTTACCTCATAAACTACTTATCCAGTTTCGCATTCACAATTTTGATCGTTATGCTCTAATCTTAATTTACTTCTGTAGATTGAAACTTCTTTATAAAATCACTTCTAATAAATAATCACTTCGAAAAGGAATTTTTTGTTTAAATAACTATATTACTTCGATACGTTATAAACTTGCTACATAATTAATACATTCGCTAGAGCCATTAAATACTGTGAAACAACAAATGTGTATTCAAGTTATTTTCAAGTTAATTCACAAATAATGAACTAACGTTTCATTGAAACAGGTGCCTTGTTAATTAGTAGGGAAAACTATGGTGAGGTATTATTTTCAAATTAGTTTCGCTCACATACTTCGAAACAAATTAAGTGCGAGTTGTTATCATTTCCTTTGTATCATTCATTTGTATTTCACTGCATTATTTCATGAAATACTACGTTACGCACTTGACTGAACAACGCAGGATTGGAGCAATTGTTATATAATTTTGAACTGCTAATTGCTTCACCTTTTCATGAAAATATAAATAACCCAATTAAATTCCTTCTCCTCAAATCATTTAAATATTTATTTACGATTCCAAATTACGTGTCAGTACATCAACAGCATGCTATTATTCTCTTACGGATTCTCTGAAACATTTGCGAAATATGTTATTTAGTTGAGAAAATGAGTTGTTTATCACAAAGTCAGATTTTTAAGTTTTAGAAGCGTTTTTCGATGTCTTAATAATAAGAATGATTGTTAAGGTCTGATTAATTTCAGTTAAATTCTGATTAGCTTGGTTAATCTTATTTCATTTCCGGTATCCTCACTTTAATGTGATGAAGATAGACTAAGTGTGTTTGTACGAACCGTTTTGCCAAATTTACGGATTTAATTAATGTAATTCAAACAATTCTTCATGGTCAAGAATCTCGTAAATTTAGACGGCATTTTTCACTGTATTCCTATACTTTTGCTGACTCACTCAAATTAGGAATATATGTTTCATATTATTTTTATCATGCTCTTTTAAGGAAATTAACTCATTTTACTGTCAGTATAGTAGGAGTAAAACATTTAACAGCAATGCACTGCTTTAAATTTTGAGCAAATATTTGGTGTTAGTTTGATTTTGCGATATTTCAGTTAGTTTGATTTTGCGATATTTCAACTTGTTTCTCTCATTCGGGAAAATAATCTATATATTAATACGTGAAGAAAAAACTTTGTACCCCTTTTTAAGCACATTTCGCGCACGGAGGAGTATGAGATTTGGCATAATTTGCCACCACATAAGTTAGCATTGAAAGTTAATTGCATCGTTTTGCTGATCAGAAACTTAAATACAAAGGAAGCATTAGTCAATGGAACAAGAATGCGCATTAAATTTATGCATCGTAATACTATTGATTGCGAAGTTTTAACTGGAACCGCACACAATAAGAAAATTTTGATTCCAGGTATAAATTTAACATATTCCGGAACTATTTTACCATTTAACTTTCAAAGAACTCAATTTCTAATTATACCTGCATTTGCGATGACAATAAATAAGTCTCAAGGACAAACATTCGAAAAAATTGGAATTTTATTGAGGCAGCCAGTTTTTACACATGGTCAATTGTACGTCGCAGCAAGTAGAGTTCGATCATTCGATGGTTTGAGATTTTATATTTTAGAATATAACTGTCAAGGGCATTTAGCAAACGATGAAAGAGTTTTTACAAAAACATCGTCTACACAGAAGTTTTGAATCATTAAATTCATTGTCGAACTATTTCAAGTTCAATGGACAACATTTATTTTTTTTAACCACCCGGTTTTTTTTGTTTCAATAAAAATATATCAAAAAATACGAAGCACGTATTCCTTATTTCATTTTTTGGATTTATTTTTTATTTAAGTTTTATATAATTTGAAAAAGATAGGCAAATTAACTGTGTAGCCTTGGCGAAACCTGTGGCCAGTATAGCAATAAAAAACCCAAGAAAATGTCAAACAACTCGTTATTGTTTTTTAGATATGGCTTAACCAAGCTATACCGCCTTTTTCCTATGACGTATTTGTACATGCTCGCAGCTTACGTAATAGAACAAAATTCAAAAAATTATATGCAATGAATATAGAGGTATACTCTTTGACAAAAGAACCATATTAACGTTCAAACTTAAAAATTAAATGAATTATGGTCGAATTTCGACCACTGGGCGACCACTAGTATAAATAAATCAGCATAATTTATATAATTCAATACACGTATGCCATTACAACAAGGTATAACATTCAACCCTCTCTGTGTTATTGCATTTTTTCTTCAAATATTCTTATACTTTTAAAAATAATTTCTTTATTGCTAAAAATACTGAAACTTAAAATTAAAAAAACTAGTTCATAGAGGGGGTGCCAGCTCAAGTGTTGACCTCGGTCTTTCCCTTAGGAATTGATCCCGAACCTCCGACAATAGCCCATTGTATTGTTCCTGTGCGACTTTAATTCAATTACCAACCAACCCTCCTGTTGGTTTATTTTCGCCTCGAAATATATCGTCGAGATATCTCTCGAATTTTACTAAGGACGAGATATCTCGTCCTTAGTAAATGATTATGATCATTTCTCATTTGCACTTAGATACGTACAAAAATGCTCAAGAATTATCAATACAAAATTCAAGGAAATCAATTAAAATCTGATGCCCAGGGAACGTTTTTAAAATGTCAAAAAATCCGCCAAAAATGATCATAATCATTGCTAATGATCATTGCTAATGATCATGATCATTGCTTGAATGAGATATCTCGTCAAAATACTTGGAGGGTCATATACATTTGTGTGGTCAAGGAACTCTAAAAACTGAGCGTGAACGAAGTTGCAACAAACGTGGCAATCACTATGGATATTGCAGTAGCTCAAGCACACCATGTCAGGAGTCTAATCACGTTTGCGACATTACTGCTTCTGGTGGGAGTGTCGAATCAGGGTCAGTTGGACGACATCGCATTGTCCCCTCACAAAGACATCACGTAACTGGGCAATTTAATTTACTAACAAAAGAAAATTGGCGTCGAGCCAACGGTCTTGATCATGGCGGAGATATGCAGAAGTTCAGACCCACCAGAACGACAAAATTAGAATTAAAAAAAAAGAAAAGATTGGGACTTCTTTTTTATAAATGCTCATTAGAAAAGCGACAGGATGGAAATCACGTGCCTTACGCCCACTAGGTGATGTATGAGAGGGAGATTGGGTGGTCTCAAACCAACCAGATGGAAAGCGGGAATTTGATTGCCCGTTACCAGATGCTCTCGGGTGATACATACCGGGGTTATCTTAACCACTTAACGCATATATCCGTGTCTGACACGGGCGAAAGTTACCGGCAAATTTGCACATGCCCGTGTCTCACACGAGCGCTCTTGTATCTCGCGTTATTTTATTTTTACTAGAACGGACCCGTCTGAGGTCCTTTCTAGTAAAAATAGATAGGCTAGATTATAATTAAGCTTATTTACTATATATGGCACCACTATGCAGCATTTTTCTTGTATAAACCACGTGGTGCATTTTGATGATTAGCTAAAAAGTTTGTTAGGAATTTTTTGTTATAAAGCAGTTGTTTGGTGTTGAAAAGATATATCCATTTTTATTACGTTAGATATGATAAAAGTAAACAGTTAACCATAAATTAATTTTTACTAAGTGTTTTTGTAACTTGTTTAGAAAACGTTATCTGATAATGAGCGACTCTGACGATTTTGAATATGCCAATTTATCAAAAAGTTTCAGCGATGAATGTGATGATCTCTTGAGTGATGGAAATGAATCTGAAGATAATGATGACGAGATTTTGGCTTTTTTTATGCATTTCAACATCCAGGATCGTCACCGAACCAATGGTCACCGATTACCATGGAAGAATTATATATTTTTAGCCATAACTATACTACAAGGTATAATTAGAAAACCTGAGGTGAGGATGTATTGGTCAAAAGTTGAAATTTTTCAATCACCTATTTCTTTATTATTATTATTAATATTTTATTATTATTAATATTTTATTATTATTAATATTTTATTATTAATATTTTATTATTTTTTTTAAATTTTATTATTATTAATATTTTATTAATAATAATATTTTATTATTATTAATATTTTATTATTAGTAGTATTTTATTATTATTAATATTTTATTAATAATAATATTTTATTATTATTAATATATTATTATTAATAATATTTTATTAGTATTAATATTTTATTATTAGTAGTATTTTATTATTAATAATATTTTGAAATTCAAAATAAACATGTAATCAAATCTGTTACACTTTGTTTGTATAATAATTTTTTTATAACTTTTACCCCACCCCCCGCTCCCTAGTCATCCCCCACAACTGAAATTGCAAAAAATAACTTACACTATACCTATATATTCATTTTCTGTCAGAAAAAACTCGATCATTTTTTACCAGTTTTTCCGAAAAAAACTCGTGCTTAAGTGGTTAAAAGTAGACTATCGCCGTTTTGGTGACGTTTGGCGTTTAATCTAATCGGCGTTGACAACTGTCATCTATCAAATCGAAATTTTCTTTGGAAATTTTTATTGGTGACAGACTGATATCTTATTCGAATGTTCTCACATTGGCGGAGTGTGGAAGTTTGGAAAGTGGGGTGCCAGCTCAGGTGCAGACCGCGGTTCAGAATTCGAGCTGTTGTCCTCGGATCTTTCTCTTCGGGATTGATCTCGGATCGTTGTCAATAGCCCCGTCGTGTTGCTTCAGGGTGAGTTTAATTCAGTTACCTACCTTCCCTTAGTGCCAAGTGATGATGGTGGCTGAAATTCCGCCAAAATTGTTACGATATCTGATTTATGACATCAGGAACTTTGTTGTTACTCATCTGATTTGGCGCATAGATAAAACTTCACCGTGTCTATTTTACCGTGAGATGAGGCCCACAAGAATCAGCTCAGGATGCCGAATAAGCTGGTCTGATGGAAAACCGAAACAAGATATGCTCGGGTGAGGTAATCACTTTTAATTTGGTAACTTTTTTGAGACTAATCAAGTAGCAATTTATACACTGAAGTTCAAAACTTACGAACACCATTATCCTTAAAGGTTACAATCTCAAAATTAACGTATCACAAATTTTAAAATAACGTGACAATTAAAACATGAAAAGTTGATATCTGAAACATTTCTTGACTCTTTTTTCTAAAACATTCCATATTAGTACATAGGCAACTAACTACTGTACCAAAGTTTATCAAAATATTTTCTAAAATGTGAATTTAAATTTTTAATTTTCACCGTAGCTTTCAGAAATAAAAAATATCTAATGATCAAAAATTTTATGGGAATAAATCCGTCAAAGGAAAACAGCAATAAATAGAGAATTGCTTATTTTAAAAGGAAAATAACATTAAATAAAGAATGGACTTCACTTTTTGAAGGTATTTTATAAGGAAATTCCTAGATTTAGAGATAAACTAAACAGATAAGTAATTAGTAAAAGTATACTATAACTATACTTTAACTCAACTATACTATATTTAGAGTTTAAAAATGCTAAGTAGAAATTTGTAAAAGCAAACAATGGTTATGCATATTTTACAAAATTCAGCTATAAATTTAGCGTCTAAAAATGATAAATGAAGAAATTCGTAAAACAAACATTCATTATATAGATTCATTAGACTACAGACTTTAGCGTCTACAAAATACTATTGTAAATAAAGAAATTCGCAAAACAAACATTCGCAAAAAAAATATTCACTTTTTGAACACACTTTTGAACACACAAGATTTTAGAGATAAACTAAATAAAGATATTCGTACACAAATATTCTTTGCATAAGGATTAAATCAGAGTTTAGAGTCTAATAATGATAAATAAATACGTAAAACAAATATTTGTTATGCAGAGATTGGACATATTCGACTATATTTAGGTAGACCGAATACTACCGCTTACGATGGATAAATTGAAGCTATCAGGCTTGCTACTGAGCAACTAATTCTAAGAAATAATAAGTTTGAAAAAGTGGTTATATTTAAAACTCAATACTACAATTCAAGCAATTAATTCACATACTAATCTAGATTGTCAGACTTAAAGGCTGCAAAATTTACTTGGGAAAACTACAATAAAAATAAAGTTGTCCCTCTACAACTGGTTCCAACACATTGTGGTATTTACGGAAAAGAGATGAATGGCATATTGGCAAAAAGGGACAAGCATTTTGCAACTTTCACAAAGTGAATTCCTTTATTCATGTATTACACGAATTATAAAACAAAATGGTGAAGAATTCCCAAGCTAGGCAGGCAGAAGAAATCAAAGATAAAGCTTGGAAAGATACTTTCAGGCATTTTTCTGAGATATCGGAAGGCAAGAGATCTACTTCAAAGCCCACATACTGATTAACTGCTGTTTATTTATGTTTTTCTAAATATCGTTTTGATATTCTGTCACTTTGTTTTTATCTCCATGTTTTTGTGCTGAGTGTTTACTCTAATGAATTAATGTATTTCAAGTGCCAATGCTAAAATTTAAAAAATATTTAAATAGTGAACACAATCGAATACAATCTGTTGCGTTTTACATTAAAACATAATAATGTGCAACAAGTTACAGCAGCTGGAAATTGCGAATTATTACGAAATGGTATAGCAGCACATGTATTCAAATATATATCCTAGCCATTTATCTGGCCAATTCTCTTCAGTCTATGTGTTTTCAGCTTCCATGAATTCGGAACTTCTAAAGAAATCTCGTCTATCATATTGGAATAGATATGGAAAACCAAGACGAAAGATATGGTTAGTATAGTTCAAAAAATGAAAGGGAGTGAGGGGGGGCTAGAATTTTCCCCCTAACTTTCTTCCTCAGGAATGTCCCCATTCATTGTATATATATACCCTGTGTTCTACGGCCACAGTCTAATGTAAATAAATAAATATAAGTTCAGTGAAGTTTGAATGTAAACTCAGTTGCTAAGATATTTCCATTTTATTGAGTTATGATATAAAACATTATTCTTCTCGAGTCTATGTGAATTATTCAGTTCAAATATCGTTTCTGTTCCCTAAAATATTTTCTCCGTACTTGCATTGTTCCTTTCTTTACTTTCCATAGACCTCGCGGTTTTTTATTTTGTTCATAATGGAAGTATTTTTGAATAGGGACTTGGAAACTTCCTAATATTTATGTTACCCAAAATTTATGAGAAAAGCATGCTATAATTCGTAATACTGTTTCCAGATCATATTTATATAAAATGAACAAACTAAGGGCCTAATTCACGTTTAACCCTATAAGCGAGGTTTTTGGAGTGATGTTGTATTACTTTTACCCCACATTATACTAATTTAACCCTCCAAGTGGTTTTTATGAGATATCTCGTCCGTCAAGATCTGACCAATTTTGCTACTGACCATAGTTACCACAACTTACAACTAAAAATCTTAAAAATGGGAATTCCATTCCGAGCGAAAAAAAAATGAATATCTCTGCACGTGCTCAACGAACATGAGTTTCCGTACGTTGCAAAATGTCGTCCGTCCCAAATATTCGGAAATTGTTTGTATTTCGCAAAGAAAAAACACTCTCAGACTCAAAATAAAGTATCAGAGTAAAAATTCCGTAAAAATAGTTTTGGGAAAAATAATTGTTTTTTCAACAGTACTGGTAAAACAATCCAAGTAAACACAATGCTCAATGTTACCTTCCAGCTTCTCCGAAAAAAACCCTACCTAATTATAATTGATTTAAGTATAGTTAGTGAGATGTTGAAACCTGTCAAAAAATATGCAAGCAAAGGAAAATTAAGTATTGTATTCACTAAATTAAAGGAAGATTTATAAAGTAGGAACATAACATTGTATTAAAATATGTTGAATGAATGTTGTGATACTTAAACAAGCACACAGAGATAAAGACAGATGAAAAACGAGAAGACAGACAGACCAAAGCAAACAAGTTCAGTCACTAAATGAATGTAAGTACTCACAGTATGCAAAGTTTCATAAAAATACACCCACCCGTTTGGACGTGGCACTGGCACACAAACATACACCAAACGCGCAAAACACCAATTTTACATTAGAGGGCCCAAAACGGATAAATAACTCGAAATGGGTCGAAAATACTCAATGCACAAACACTCCATTTTTATTTATATAGATAAATAAAAATGGAGATGATAGCTATAATGATAAATATATAATGATAATGCTAGTAAAAAGCGCATATCAGTGAAGGTACCACTATTATATTCTGAAACGACTACTTCAGTTTCATCCCATTCTCTTGTTCAAAGGCGATTTGGCATTTCTTGACGCTATATATCTTTTCACGCATATTTTCTTTTCTACTCGAATTTCTATCTTACAGACTTCTCATTACTTTTTGCAATAAAACTGCTGAGGAATTTCATTAGAATGGAGAGGTCTTCTTATAGAAGTCTATAAGTTATAGCAATATTGTACAGCCCCATAGTTCAAATCAAGCATATTTATACTAAGCGTCAGGGTTACGGAAAGAATTTCGTAACGCTCGTTTTTATACTGTTCATGGTAGGTAAGTAGTTGAATTAACGTCGCATTGGAGCAACACAACGAACGGTCCGGGATCAATCCCGAAGAGAAAAGAGGACAACTCGACATTTTGAAGCACGGTCAAATGACGAGGTCAAAACCTGAGCTGGTATCTCGCTCTCAAAACTTCCATACCATACCAGGACATTTGTGACCACGACAGATTTAACGTTCATCCCCCGTACAGGACGGTCATTGGTTGAATTGAGTTCGCAACTCTCCAGTTGTTAATCCGCTACTCTTCCGACCGGACTGTCGTGGCCCTTTCTATTGCTTACATCCGGTGTTGCTATTCGGCAATATACAAATAGCGTCAATTTATGTGGAACGTACGTAAGCGAAATATTTATATATATAATTTATTTTTCCACTAAAATACAAAAAACAGGCTAACACATTTCTTGAAAGTATATGAAATGCTAGCATTTTGCATTCCTTTTAGAAATCAAATGGGATAATTTCGTCATTTTAGACTCAGATTATATTCAAATTAAAGACAATTGCACTGAGGACGGTTCTACATTGTGAAGCTAATTATTTGGAAGAGGGAACGGAAATTGAATGGCTTCTGGACCTAATTATCATAATGAGCATTTGTATGAAGGATATTCTTAATAAACTCTCGCCTTCCAACGGAAATCTAGACGAGAAATTGTCGAAATTGCTTCGAGACCATTGAATCCGTGTAAAGTTATCCGACTTGAAAATGGCTGTCTTTCTCAGTTTCTTTTTCTCCTTCAAGTCTGGGGAAACGTGAGCGTTGGAAGTCATCAGTTCTCGGAATCTAAACAGTTTCCATGCGCTAACTTTTCGTTATGCATTCTATACTGGAACTTGAACCTTGTAAAATAGATTGAATAAAAGTATCGACTCTGAGGTACTTTGTAATAGAATTTGGAAAGAATGTGCCGACCAACTGTCGAACTGCAGTGGCCATACACTTGAAACATAAGTAGACTGGCCATTGCTATTGAGAGGAACTTCCTGACCAAGTAGTACGTTGCCGTACGATTAAAGTAGATAGGTAGGCCTTTTATTTAACGTAGCACTGGGTGCAATACAACGGGCTATTGACGACGGTCCGGGATCAAACCCGAAGGGAAAGATCCGAGAATAACACCACTTAATTTTGAACCACGGTCAGATGACGAGGTCACACCTGAGCTGGCACCCCACACAATTAAAGAAGGAAATATTTCTGGTCACTTATTGATAGCTGTAACATGATGCTTTTACTATAAGTATCTTAACAATAATAGTTAACAATGTAGCAGACGTGTAAAGACATTGCAACTTCAGTCTACCGATAATAGATAGCAATGTAGCAAGACATGTGAAGACAGTGCTACTATAGTCTTCCAACACCAAAAAATACTCAAAATAACACCCAGATATACACCCAGGGAGGAATGCACCTGGCAGGAATCGTACCTGCTCCGCCTATAACTTGAAGGTTGCTAGGGCAGTGGGCATGCCCACTGAGCCATGACGGCCTATCCGTATAATTGAGATCCGTTACTTTTCTATATACAGGTTGAGTCTAAATTGTTTTTACAAAATAAGAGGGGTGATAGTACCCATCCAGACGAGCAATAATTACCATGGAACATAGGGTCGCATTCCACTCTGAGAGGCAGAAAAGAGTCAAATTAGAATTTCAACATGAAGTTACAACAGTGTTCGGAAAGCGAATGAACGATACCAAAAGTTGCACAATCTGATTGATTGATCAGAGAAAAACTCACAGCAAGTGCTCAAAGTGGCGGCCACGCGTGTCGTTGCACAGTTCACACCGGCGAAGGAATGACTGGCGCACCCTCTCGAAGATTCCTGGTGTGTTAATTTTGTCTGAGGCAACACCGATTCTCGCTACGAGATCTTCAGCCTCCACAGGCGTCTGGTACACTAAAGATTTCATGTACCCCAGAAGAAAAATCTTGCTTAGGAGATATGCTACGTAGGCAGGTACAAAACGACGTCAGAGGCGATGACTTGTTCATGCTCGACGCGTTTCGACTTTACTCTTTTCTGCCTCTCAGAGTGGAATGCGACCCTATGTTCCATGGTAATTATTGATCGTCTGGATGGGTACTATCACTCCTCTTATTTTGTAAAAACAATTTAGACTCACCCTGTATATTACAGGTAAAGTTAAGTTTTTAGCACTCATATTTTTCAGTTGCTGAATTCGATATATATTACCATTAGTTGACTGATTGTCAATTACCCCAAAACGAGTTGTATTAAGATCACGGGATACTTCTGCTTGAGTGGTCGTGCAATTGATGATTGCCAGTTTGGCTGTCCTGTGCTACATCTAGCAACTAAGTAAGTGCGATGCGGCGTAAGAGAAGGTTGAGACAACGAAGAATGAAGCCGTGATAGAAATAGAAGCATAATCTGCTGTCTCAAAGCTACAGACGGTAGTTGGAAGTTATTTCATCGCCGTGGCGATTCAAATGTCCGTCGTGAACCAGACATCAAAGTTCTTGACGATAGTAACTAGCGCCATCGGGAATTAGTCAACGCGTGTTTATCCAGTCTAGGTCACCAATATAGCAGTGTGGAAAGACAATACAGTCTACCAAAAAGTACTTCATAGTTGAGATTGGTTTCACTGCTATTTATATTCTAATATACTGAAGGTTCATTTTTGTAGTGGTGTCTAAATTCACCGCAATAATGACCACTTAATCAACAGTTTATTGAATGCTCTTACAATTTTCTAGCGTCATAAAGTATTAGATACTTATACAGGGTGTCCCAAAAAGGTTGTTCCACGATTTATCTTTTTACCATTTGGAGATAGGTAGGCAATGTAAATTGCAAAAATGCACCAAATAAGGTAAGTAATTAAGATATGTGAATAAAATTATCACGTGATAACAATTTAAGCGGATACAATTTTTAATTTGTATACCACCCCTCTAGATAAAAATCCGAGATAGCAAAAATGTTCCTTACCTGTATCCCTATCGTTAGTAAAAAACCATATTTCTGTAGGTTGAATAGTAACGGAGATACAAGAGTTTCTATTTTAAGGGTGCCGTATCTAATCTAGAACGGAAACTGACCCATGGCCAAGAATGAAGAGCTAAGTTCTGCATTGCTGCAAATGGAAAAATTTCCTTTTATTTTTATTTAAACCATTTTTTCTACAATATTTTTATTAAAGATTACATTGTCTACTATTATGCATTGCGATTTTCATCTGCAGTTACAATACTACATTACTTTGCACAATGTTGCACTTTCTGACCGAAAAAATTGCTTTTTAGCATTGTGTATGCGGTCCCTCATGTGACTGCTTGAACAGCTGTGCACAAGCGGTATAAGTCAACTTTTTTGCGTCCTTATGCCTCTGTTACTGTTCAACCTACATAAATGCAGTTTTCTGCTAACGATAGGGATGCAGGTAAGGAACATTTCTGCATTCTCGGATTTTTATCTAGAGGGGTTGTATACAAATTAAAAACGGTATCCTCTTAAATTGTCATCACGTGATAATTTTATTCACATATCTTAATTACTTACCTTATTTGGTGCACTTTTGCAATTTACATTGCCTACCTATCTCCAAATGGTAAAAAGATAAATTGCGGAACAACCTTTTTGGGACACCCTGCATATACAGCATATAACAACAGCCAAGCAAAATGTTCAAACCTGTGTTATGGACTGGCATGTCAGTGTACTTGAGACACACCAGAGTATGACAACCTTTCATAGAAGACTGGTAGATGAGAGTGCTAGGTTTTAAGTACAAGCCTCGACCGCTGCTCTGGTTGGATTAGTGGTCAGCAGGTTTTCTGTTACCACTTGGCAGTGTTCAAATTTATTGTAGGTAAGCAGTTGAATTTGAATCTCACTTAAGCAACACAACGGGCTATTGGCGACGGCCCGGGATCCGTTCCGAAGGGAAAGATCCGAGGACAGCACCTCGAAATTTTGAACCACGGTCAGATGACGAGGTCAACACCTGAGCTGGTACGCCACTCTCCAAAATTCCACACCACTCCAACGTGACGGCAGTTGAGGCCACGATAGATTTAACGTGCATCAGTCTCCACATACAAGCCGGTCTATCGTTGGATTGGGTTTCATAACCCTCCGGTTGCTAATTCGCGACTCTACCAACTGGGATACTGCGGTCTCGACAAATATATGAACTGGTACAAAAAAGAGTCGTCCAGGAAAATATATATTATTCAAGAGAAAAACAAAAAAAAATGATAGTTTAGCCCATTTTTTTATTATTCTGATGACAATTGCATTTTCTTGTAGTAATACTTTAAATAGAAGCATTGAGATTTACTTTCTCTAATTTTCATTGGGAATAGATATACAATCAAAATTCGAATGGAATCATGCTTAGAAAACCTGAGTAGGTGGAAATGTTATTTTAAAGTCGGAGGGATTTAATTATTCATGAAGATTCAAATCGATTTATTTTCCAGCTGAAACATAGTTATAGGGCTTTCTCCTTTTCTCTGACGTTGTGTTGCTCCAGTTTGATGTAACTTCAATTACCTACCTACCTTTTCTCCGAAAAATTTCATGTTTCTCTTCTCTAAATAAAACTCGGATACTTCTTTTTAGAATGCATTATAACACACATTGACAACTTACAGATATTTTTAAACCTCCATAAATAGAGGTGGGATTTTACAAGCACCAAAATGAAAATTGTTTCAAAAAATAACTACATGCAACAAAATCTTCAAGATGATACCAAGTTAATCTTGAAAATCTACTATCTCCACCTATAATATAAAAAAATGCTGACTGTTAGACAAGGCTTTGCGTGTAGAAAAAAATCAAATATTGCGTGAATCTGAAGTGAACTGCTAGGTGTATTTAAAGGATTTCAAGTGCAAGCTGTTAAAGCACATCTGGGTGCTAAAGTTTTTTATTAGATCGGAGAATTTGACGTGCTTAATAGCTTTGGTAGATTTCAAGTAAATAGATTAATGTATTGATTTGCTATAAAGAACAACTACAAAAACTTAACAGCGAATTTTTATTACAAATTATAACACTACATAACTACATTATATACAATTATTCACACATTATAACGAATTAATAGATAAAGTTATGCGCACAATAATAGATAAAGTTATGCCAGCATGCTGCATGGCATCAATTAATGCCATGCAGCATGCTGGTCATTATCCCTTACAAAATTAATCCTCTTCAATCTGTATCACTTTTAAAACATCATTTCATGTACGTGAAATCATAGAATTGAATGTAATACAACCTGTTATTAAACACGATGTTTAAAGTAGATGGGTTTCCGGTTGTCAATCCGCTACCCTTCCAACTGGGCTAAATCGACCCACGGTTTATTTGGAGGATGGAAATACAGAAGTGGAATCGGATCCTCAATTAAGAATAATCAATGCTGTATACAATAGTAAAAATCGTTTGATGTTTTAGGAGCTTGGTTACAAGAAACTTCTAAAAATGCAAAATAAAATGTTTCTATTTAAATGGAAAATACCGTCTTCAATCAGTCAAATGGCATTTTTGAATGTGAAACTCTTTCTACTTCGTCTGCATTGATTAATACGTGAATATACACAATGAAAATTTGAAACATTAAATAACTTTAACACTACCCAACAGATTCAAATCGCTCTTATATCATTATCATAAATAACATTAAAATCAATACGCTACGATGAAAAAATAAGCGTTTGATCTTTATCTTCACTGCTCTTTTTTTCGACTATACACAAAATAGAACAATTTAAAAAGTTACATAGGTTATTTCGTTCATGCATTTTCAATGAGACCCGTTCAATATTAAATACAAGTTCCTTCCCTTCAGCATTCTTGAATAGTTAATAGCCCGTTGTGTTGCTCCAGTGCGACGTTAATTAAAATATCTACCATATTGAATAGTTAAGCAAGTATTCCCAGACAAAATGTTTTTCTCTACTATACCGAAGTTCGATCACAAAAAATGTTGATTAGTTTGAAAATTCTCCAAGTATTATTTTTAAGTTAAATTGATTCAGTTTTAGAACTAACTAGCTGAAAGTTTGATGGCGCAACACATGTTTAGTTTTCGACTAAACCATTTTTTTAATTGA